>VXBW01008368.1:277909-292678 GCA_013400375.1 Thinocorus orbignyianus
GGGGGGGGGGGGTTGGTAGTGGTGTAACAGGCATTTTCTGGGAAAGTAGAGATGTGTGTGTGTTTACATTGTTTAGAGACTTACTGTGGCTGCACGATTGAAGTAGATTTTTGCTACTCTCCATAGATTTGCTTCTTTTGTCTTAAAACACTGGGAGTTCAATGAGGATTATTACCAGACAACTGGAACCTGCCCCTGAGCATATACCACGAGCGGGGCAGCTCAGGTATTGACTGTTGAGCCAGCAGTGGTCCGTGGGATACATTTTCACATGCAGCTGCAGTGGAAACGGGGACAGCTTTGTGGGACAGTAGGAGGATGGCCACCACCACCTAACAGTGCCATGAAGATTCAGTTCCCCCATCCTGAAAGGAGGGTGTGCCCACCCACATGGGAAGGTGGTCAGCATAGGCTCAGTCGGGGAGGTGGAGAGCAGAGCAGGTGCCTTGTCCTGGAAGCAAGCTCAGACGTGTTCACTGAGCTGCTCAGGGCTCACCCTTCTTCTGGATCTGTCTCCATCAGTAAATGTCTCAGTGACTGACTGTGCCTTTCTGGCACCTCTGAGGGTGTTTTGGATGCTCCCTGGAGGGCTGCAGCTCTGCTAAATAGCAGGGAAGAGGATGAGCATTACTTATATGGAGTTTCTAAACCGGCTTTGCAATAAACAATCTCTGTTACCAAACCCAAATGAAGTAGGCTTGGGAGTGTCCAGCTGGAAAGGTGAACACTGATCCCACAGTGATTCCCAGGCTGTAGGGAAGTATCAGCAAGATCCTGTCCCACCCAGTGGTGGTCCTTATCCCTGTCCAGCAACAACAACATGGACTTCTCATGAGATTTAATCTCTAGGATCCAGGAGCCAAATCCCACTGATCTGTATGAGGACAGGAAAGGTCTGTTTGCCTGTGGTACAACTGGCTCCTGTCTACCAGCGGAGATACCGGAGAGATTTACCATGAGGCTACTCCCAGTGTTTCAGGTGTTGCATTACTTATTCTTACCTAACATAACTTTTTTTGGCCATGCTTCTGAGCAAAATACTTCCTTGCTCATGTGTCAACAAAACAGCAATGGGAAATTTCAAGGTAAAAGCCCAGCACAGAGAACTCTGCCTAGCTGCAGCTTGTACAAACCCATTTATTTTAAAATATCTAGCCTCTGTCAAACGCTCAGCCTAGTGACCACTGGAGTGAAAAGTGTGTCATCAGCCCCCATCTGGCTGTTTTCAAAGGACACGCAGCAAAAATGTTGATTTTACAGTCCTTCCTTTTCTGCAAGATTCTTACCCCCTGCATGGAAAACAAGAAGTTTCCCTGTACTTAAAAAAAAAATAATGCTGCAATTGCCCTAATTCTCGTCTGTCTCCTGCTTCATGTGCCCTTTTGTCTCCCATATGGACGATCTATAGATCCTACCTTCTGTTCTCTACTCACTTCCTTCAGCTTCCCTGTTCCCCATTTGTTACATAAAGGATATGTGCATTCTCCTCTTGGTGAAGAAGGAGTTCCTGCTTTAACCCCTGTGATAGTCTCTCAGTTATCAGTCTGTATCTTTTGGTCAGCATAGAGAAATATTCTTCAATATTCCCCAGTTGTCATCCTTAGGTTTTTTAGTTTATTTTGGTGGGTTTTTTTCCTGTTAAAATTTTTCATCTAAACTGATTTGACTTGTGATTGTTTTCAGGATTGGAGCATCAGCCTGGTGGAGCAGCAAGCCACTATCTCACTGGGTTTGGTTTTATCCTGCCTGCACACAGCAAACGTTTTCAAGTGGCAACCACTTCCTATCTGAGCTACTGTGCGTTTTCAGTCCTGTGATCAAATTCTCTGTACCTGCCACAGAAGAAGGTCTGATATACAACTCTCCTCTGTTGGCTGTGTGAGTTCTTTTGAGATGGGAAATAATCACCATCATTTTTACAAATACAGAGGCTGTTTCAGCACTGGAGGCAGCTTTCTTGCAGAATTCAATCTATTTGAAGTTCTCCCACGACAATCTGGTCCTTTTCCCCTCCTTGCCTTTGGCAGCTGCTCAGGGAGACGTTCACATGGTTTACAGGTTTGATTTTGTGCTTCACTGCAGATACTGGCTGGTCTCTGTTATGCTTTCTCTTTTAGGTGATTAAACCATCAAATTTCAGTCCAACGATTTGGATACTAATGGTCCTATTTCTAACAGTTCTCCTTCTTGTCCCCACTTCAGCCTTTCTAACTATGATTTTAATGCTCCAACCAGCTTCCCACCAGGTTTCCGTCTTTCCAGCTAGGCCAAACTTTTGCCTGTGCCACAGTGATTCCTGTTTATTAGCCAGGACCTATCTGTGGTGAATAAGTGATGAAAGAATTTCTCTCCGCTTCCTTCTTTACTTTGATTAATTTTGTTCTTAGCACCTTCATTAAGTGCTAAATGAATTTCCATTTGTTCCCTCTTTGCACCTTTCCCTTTTGTTGTTAGTCTAACACCTCCCTGCTTAAGGCAGCTTGTCTTTGCCTCAGAAAATTGGTTTCCAACTTGGGAAGGAAGCTACCAAAATCCTCTGTTTAGAGGAGAGACAAGATAAGTGCTTTGCAAATGACACCTGTCTTGCCACTTTCATGGTCAACTTTCCCATTGAACACCCATTTTTCATAGAATCATAGAATGGTTTGAGTTGGAAGGGACCTTAAAGATCAAGTTCCAACTCCCCTGCCATGGGCAGGGACATCTCCCACTAGACCTGGTTGCTCAAAGCTCAAAGCCCCATCCAGCCTGGCCTTTCTTCATCTGTGGGAGAGCAGGGATCTCTGAAATCTCCTTTGGGCACCTTCTCAGCATCCTCTCAAATGATATGGCCTAGGAAACAAGAGAGAGGCTGGATTTAGGTACATGGGTACCAGTATTGAGATGCAGCTGGGCTCCTGGCTTCCTGTCTCAGTGGTACCTGCTGGAGCCACCACAAGGCTTTCCTTTGGAATAGATCTGACCCTTCAGAAAGCTGCTGGTTCAGCTTGTTAAAATAGCAGAAAACTAACCCGAGGAGAGAAAGAAAAAAAAAAAAGAAAAGAGAGATTGTGCTCTGCTGGGCCAGGGAGAGGATGATACTCTGTGGTCAGGAGAGGAAAAAAGGAACCATGTTCCTTCTGCATCTTGGTCACTACAGAAAGCCCAACCCCTGTCCTCTCAGTGATCAGCCTTCTTGCAGTATCCACTCATCTTCCTGGGACAGCCAAACACCTATTTGGAGGCTCGTTGGATTTGCTGAATTTTGATTTATAATTTAAAGGGAATTAATTTCACTGTGTTTGTGCCATCTCCTCTGTCCCAGCGGTGCCCTGTGCACAGGCTGTGAATCCTGCTGGCCCCTCTGTTTCTCTTCATCACCTACAAGTGCAGGGAGAGATTTTGTTGTTTACATGCTAAGAACTTAAAGACAGCAGGGAACTTCTTGTGACACTGAGTTTCTCATTGTCTTTTTTTTTTCCTCTGGAAAGTAATTTCCTCTCTTCTGGACAGAAACAGTAACATGGGAGGATCCTGACTGATCATGCAATTGATTTTAACTGCAATTCAGAAACATGCTTCCTCTCCCTCCTAGATCATAAGCATCTATAAACATCCTGCTCATCAACAGACACTCCAGCAGATGTAAAGCATCCCTTGGAAACCACGGTGAGAGCAGCACACATGCTTAGGTGCTCCACTCTAAACATGAAGAGATCATTAGTTTTGGCTCATTAGTTTAACCAAGATGACTATTAAATCCCTCTCATCCTGCCACTTTCTGTAAAATAAACTTAGAAATGAGCCATCTTTTCAGTTGTGACTAATAATAAATCCAATTAATTTCCATGTCTTTAGTGTTAATATATGCATTAGACATGTCAGTGCTGCCGGTTTATTTCCTTCATGGAAAAGCTTGTCTCAGAGATTCCCTTATAATTAGAATGGGAAATTACTCCTTTGTGAGTATATTCCTCCAGGCAGGAAACCACTTGCTGAGGTGAAGCATCTTCAGTCCCAGGAAATGGTGTTGGCTGGGTTTTTTTAAATGCATAGGACAACCAGTATCATAACAAATTCACACTTCCCCTGCTAGTGTCAGGGTTAAGGTAAAACAAAATAATCCACTTTGTCCAGTGAAGATGTCACTAAACAAAGTAGAAACCAAAGGCACAGATGCACTTCTCTTTGAAATCTGCACACTAATTATTGTTTACTGTCCTTCTTCCTTTATTGATGACTCCAATACAACAGGTACATCATCCAACAGCTGTGTGAGATTCCTGGTCAGATCCATGAGCAGAATAAAGAGTTCTGGCTGAGTGCAAGTCTCATGACAATCATTTAAGACTGGATGACAAGCTCAGAGGGAAAGCACACAGCTCTGTAGGAAAAGTATTTTGGAAAGAATTGCTGGTAGTGCTCTTCTGATTACAGGAAGATCAGAGCCCAAGAAGAGTTGGAGGGGTAAAGAGCACAGGCTCCAGCAAAGCCTTTGAAAGTTTATCAGCCCTTGTACCCCAAAAGCTGCCCATAGGTGCCTCGTATCTCTATGTCAAAGAGCACAGCCCCACTCAAAATTGGCATCCAAGACTACTAGTGTGGACCTCAAGCCACAGCGTTCTCTGGAGATAAAAGCAGCTGGAACTTGAGTCTTGTGCAGAAGGAACTTCTAATTGTATCACATCCAGAAAGAAAATTGGCACTGAAACCAAACTTACATGAACAAACTCTGCCAACAACCTCCTTTCTTCCTCCTGTTGCCCCATGACTAACCTCTCTTTTCCACCTTTACAAATAATGCAAACCCCCAGCTTCAGTTTCTGAGGTTTCCCAAAGTACTACAGATGCTTTTCTTTCTGCCTCTCTCCTGTGTTATAACCAGAAATGGCTATGTCTCTTTGCAAAGGTTATCCATGCTTGAAGCCTCATCCCCACGGACAGAATCGTAAGGTCTCTGATGAGGAACAGCAGGTCTTTGTTCATGCTCAATGCAAGGGGCTGTAAATCCTCTGAGGGTGACCAAGGAAACCAAGAGCTTGCTGCCCTCATAAATCTCCCAGGGTGGCTGCTGCAGCCACCACATGCTCTCCAAGGGTAGAAGGTTTCTGACAGCCTCTGTAACTGCAGGAGAGAAAGCAAGCCAGCATATGTACCAGGGGACAGGAACATAAGGTGGGTTGGGGTCACTTTAGTTAAGAAGTCCCCTGGATAAGCTGCTGGGGGTGACTGAGAAAGACAAGAGTGTGTAACAGCCTTTGGAGCTTTTCCCCTGCTTCTGAGATAAGGTAATCTGTTGTTCATCAGCTGGGCTTTGCCCTTTGTGCATTAAGCCAGAAGTGCTGGTAAAACACCTGCTGAGTAAACCTGGGGTTGTGCCTACATTTATGGTTGATGCATCCACTTGGGAATGATCTGGGGACTGGGGGGGGAAGGTCTGAGCTGACCAGCACAATCCAGACAGCCACCCTGCAGTCTGGAAGTGGTTCTTGAGCTGGATCCATCCTCTCCCTACCTCTTATCTTGCTCTGGCTACCAAACAGGGCAGGAGAGGACAGAGAAAAGTCTCCAGAGCAATGAGTGACACCCAGGAACCAAACCCTTGTTACTATACCAACAACTATGCCATCCAGTCCTTTCCAACACTCTGGCCCTCTCAAACACGCTGTGGTATGTGCCTTCATATACCTGTCCATCACAAACAAAGCCTTTGCATCATCACAACAGTGCCAAGTGCTGCGTTTGTCTCTTTCACTACAGTGCAGTAATTCTGAAAGCTCGTGGCACCAAGATGTTATCTGTTTGCAAAGGCAGGGAAATCATCTGCTGAGCCAGTGCACCTCAGCATCACGGCAGCAGATGCAGAGGCAGCTGACAGCACTGCTGCCCAGCACCAGGGCTGAGCCCAGCTGGGCGGGACAGGCTCGCAAAGAGCTGCTGGGCTGCAAGGAGTTGTTGATTTTTTAATATTTTTTTCCTTCTCAAGTCTGATCTTTGCTAGGAGGAAACCCCATTTAACTGTGTCATCCAGCTGTGTGAAGGGGCCTGACTTTGTGGCAGTAGCACCAGATGTTGACTCGTAAGATTCAGGTGCATGTGACAGCTCTGTTTTCATCTGTGTGTCTGAGCTTGGGCAGGTGACTTGTCTCCCCATCTCTGTCTCCAGCTTGGTAAGAGGGGGCATTTGTTGCAGCCTCTTTATCTGCCACCCAGATGAAGGATGTCTGTGTCTCCAGCACACACGCTTTTGTTCAGAGCAGGTATAGCGGAAAGCCAATTAACAGGGCAGGTTTAAGGCAGGTGTTGCCCACGAGGGAGTTGTTACGCCTGTCTCTCCTCATTTCCAGTCTCATGTCTTTGTGTCAGGCTCCCCTTGAGTCTGGCTGCCTGCGAAGAACATTCTCTGGATGTCTGTCAGTCCCCAGCAGTGGTGGAGGGAAGCCTGAGTGAACCAGTCCCTCCCTCTGTCTTCCCTGGTGTTTCTCCTGATGTGACCAGCAAGGAAGGGCCCACCATTCCCTGGGTGTTCTGTTGCTCTCAGTGACAGCCTTCTTACAGGTTCTATAGCCCTTGACTGGATGCTTCTTCCCTCTCTTGTCCTTCTGGCAACCAGTTAATAAGCAAACCCTCCAGTGATGCTCTTCCCAGCAGGTCCACCATGTAGCTATTTGAATTTTGCCCTTCTTTTTAACCAGGTTCATTTTCTTCCTCCTCCAGGCAACTGGCAATGCCTGTGGGAGGGCTCTCACATCCTCCTGCTGCCTTAGATGTCTGAGCACCACTTCCAGTGCTCGCCCAGACAAATAGCAGTCTGTTTGTTTTCAGTCTCCATGGAACAAGCCTGGCCAGAAGGCTTTATAGCTTTATTTTGCCCTGCCAGCAGCCCTGGAGCTTCCTTGCCAAAGCAAGAGAAGAGCTGAGCTCCATGTGCAGAGATGTGACTGGCACCGGTGTGAGATGGGAAGCAGGCTTGAATTTAGACACAGGGCCCAGACGCTTTTGTTTTGATTTCTTTCTTTGTTTGCTACTTTTCTTGATGCCTGCTGCTTTGCTCTGGAGGATTTTAGCTTTTGTTACAAACAAATCAAAATTTAAAAAAAATAGAAGGCAAGGAAAGAGGAGGCGTTGAAGGAAGCAGTGACATTTGGAAAAGTGTGCGAAGCGAAGTGGTGGCATTTGCCCCAGTCTGTTGAAAGCTTGAACAGCCAGCTCAGAGGCAGATTGAGGATCTCCCTCTTGGTGCCAGCCCCCTTCCTCAGCTGCATCACCTGGTGGGGTCACAGCCGCAGGGCTCACTCCCTTTGCACTTTCCCACTGCATCTGCCAAGTGAATGCTATGTGGCATTTTAGTAATAACCAAAGTCTGAAGATTTCACATTCAAAGGAGAGGTTTTGATTTGCAGTGCTGACATCTTTTGAAATTAAATAACGTTCCCAGCGCTGCCTTGCTGTTGCAGGCTGTTTCTCTAAAATATGTTCCTGTTTGTACTTCTAGTACACTTCTTGCACTTCTAGATCCTAGTGCAGCAAATAGTGCAAAGATGCAGCATGCCCTGAATCAACAGTTCAGCTGTGAAATTCAGATTAAAGTTTTGGGCCGATAATATCTGGAAATGGAAATGTCATTCTTTTCTCTTACAGGTTTGCAGATGTGTGGGTTGATAGAAAATGTGTTCTTCCAGGATAAAGCCTTAATTAAAGAAGACTAAAAAGAGATATTCCATCTTAAGCCAACATTGACAAGAGGCTCAATACTCAGAAATGGTGGAACAACGAAAACAACAGATTCAGGCACCACTGCAGATGAGTTTGTACCTGAATTCAAAGCTCGCCTGTTGTGTGCAGCAGTTTCTCAGGTAAAGAGACTTATGTTGGGGAATTTTTAGTGGTTCCTTGACTTGTTGCTGTTATACTCTAAATGCGACTCAGTTTTGTTAATCCTGTAAGTATAATAAACCAGGAGAGAGACAATGGGTGGAGATGAAGCTTAAAATTGTAGGTGACGTTCTTAATTGCAAAATTAAGTTCTTAGATGCAAAGAACATGAGGGTGAGATAGTGAGGGTGAAGTGATGCACTTGTGACAGTGAGGTGACAAAAGGTTGTCAAGCATTGGGACAGGCTGCCCAGGGAACTGCTTAAGTTGCCATCCCTGGAGATATTTAAAAGCCCTGTAGATGTAGTGCTGAGGGACGTGGTTTAGTGGTAACTTGCCAGTGTTATGTTAATGGTTGCACTTGATGATTTTAAAGGTCTCTTCCAACCAAAATGACTATGATTCTAAGTGGTTCTACACTATGACCCAGCAAGAAAGCTGTTGCTGTACTTAATTATAGTAGCAGTGTTACCATGTTTTTTCTGTATTCCCAAAGCAGAGCTGGCCCCAGTATTGCCTCTCTTGGCCTGCTGAGCTTTGTCTCCCTCCTCCCTAACTCAATGTGGATGTCCTTCAGCTGCAGCACAAGGAAAAAGGAAGGCCCTTCCTCCTCTAGGCAGAAAGCAAGTGCAGAGCAGGGCTGCTGGGCCCGTGGGGCTGACAGGGGACACGGATGGGCTTTGCTGGGGGAGCACATTAGAAATGTGATAGAGCAAGGGAGGGCTCAGCAGCACAGTGGTCCTCTGTGCAGCTGCCACGGGTAGGTCTCTGGAGGCTACACTGGGGTACTGGAGATGACAGGAGGAAGAAACCTCTGTGTAACAAAGCACAGGTATGGTCATTTCCTGATTAGCAAGGACGTGTGGTTCTTTAGGGCAGATGGAGTGCTGCAGGCAGATGGAGAGAAGAGGAGGCAGGCAGTGGTAGGGCTGGTTCTGGCCCTTGCAGGGACTTGCTGTGCTGGACTGGTTGCCATCGGAGCCTGTGTTTATGTGGGGTGTGAAAAGCGTGCTCAGTATATTGCTGTGCCTTGAAGAGTCCTGTCATCCATATCTATCCTTTTCTCAAAGACATCTTATGATAAAGAAGCTTTCTCCTCCTCAGGCTGTTCTGGTTCCTTCTGTTGGGAATTTTTCCCAGGCTGTTTAAATCTCAAACTAATTTAAACCCATCATTTCTGTTCTTCTACTCCTGGTGGCTGATTATTCAGAGTTTATAATAGATACTCTTCTGCTAAAGCCATGCTTGGTGAGGGCTATTCCAAGTCCAATACACTGAGATGAACACTGGCAGCATGTGAGCAAGAAGGCATTAAACTAAGTAGCTGCCCACATCACAAAAGGTAAGGCATTTTTAAATGTAAATATGAAACCTCAGTCAGGAGGAGAAAAGGAGTCAAAGTATGAGAACATCAGATGTGATATTGTATGTATTAATCAAAAGCAATGGCAGCAGAACTCAGCTGACAGCATCTGCTTGGGGATGAGGGACAAAGAAAAAAATAAATGAAAAAGAAAGCATCACTTGGAGTAACGGAGGGAATGCGACCAGTGTTAGGACATGATGCATGAGGTGATTTGCTAAAATGCTGGTCAAGTTTCATTATAGTGAACAATTAGCGGGTAGCTTCAAGCTCTGCTTCTTGTCAGTTGTGAGCATCGTGAGTGATACTGGTTTGTTTGACTCCCTCTCCTCATGCTGTCCTTATCAGACCCTGTCTTATCCTTCAAAGAGAGGTAAAAATAGATGATCTTGCCTGGCTTTCCACCCTTTCCATCGAGTTCTCCTGCATGTCTTAATCTAGGGTTTAGAAGCAAGTTTTGCACCTTCTTTGCCAGGCTGACACCTGACCCGGGCAGAGGGCATCTCTGGAGCAGCACTGCCTTTGCTGGGCTTGGGACCCACCAGCTCTCCAGAGGTTCTGCGCTGCTCTGGCCCTTTTGCCAAGCAGAAGTGCTTGGCCCTGGGGACCAACCTGTCTGAGACAGCAATGGGTGACTCAGAGTAATTCTTCCTGACTCAGCAGATGGGCTGCTGCCTGCAAAAAGGAAACTAATGTCTTTGCATGGCTCCTAATCTGACAGAAACATCTGGAGAGGCTCTAATGTTGTTTCCTCACAAGCAGCTGTCTTCTGCATCCTCTTCCACGGCCTCCTGGGTGACTTTTTGTTCTGCAAACAGTCCATCCTTCCTCCCACACTTCCCCTGGCTGGAGCTTTTTGCTGGAGGGTTTTCTGCTCTTATCTCTTCATTCCTGTACATCTCTGCCTTCTCAGCCATGACAGTGCAATTGCTCACACTTGAAAGTGGATCGCTGAAATAGCTGAGCTAACAAAAAGGTAAGAAGAGGTTGTTTATTTTAAACTCAGATCAGGGTAGTGATCTCTTTTCCAGCCACAGTCCATGCACAGCTGGTGGGGCAATGATCTGCAGAGGAGGAATAGCCAAATGCAGGAAATACCCAAACAGCATTTTTAGAGTCAGGAGCCGGGAAAGGGCCAGTAGTGCTGTCCTCCCCAGTTCCAGCAGCGCTGTCCTCCCCAGTTCCAGCACGTCCCCCTCTTGCAAAGGAGACTGAGGGAATCAGAGCATCCCAGTGACCCCCTGTGAAATGTCTGTCCCTTCACCTGACACACAGACTGTGGGTGAGGGAAAGTTAACCGTCTTTCATGGGAGACCACAGTCATATCAGAGGCAGGAGAAAGTGGACCCTTGAGGGATCTATCAGATTAGAGGCAGGAGAAAGTGGACCCTTGAGGGATCTAACTGAGTTATCAATGGTTCCTAATGTAGTTGTCACTAGCAGTTTTTGCCACAACAATATGAATGTGGTAACGTTTTGACAGGCTCGGGTACTGCCTGTCATCTGAGTACTGCAAGTTTCTGTTTAAGGAGTTTGGCCTCTGCATCTTGTTGATGGTATGATCATCCTGCCATCAGAAATGTTTCAATGCTGTAAAAATGGAGGCTGAAGGAGTCTGAGAAGAGTGCATCATAGGTGTGCTGCAGTTTCCTATCACTCAGAGAAATTGGGTTTTTTTCAACAAAAAATGGAAACACTGACAGGATATTTTGTGCCAATTTAGCTTATTTGCTAGAGTTTTTGTGGTTAGTAACCAGTACAAGGTTCACTTCTAATAATAATGTAACCATGGAAATATGATAACACAAACTAATGTCAGTCTGATTTGCTGACAAGATTTATACTCTATTTTATTATACAATGCAGTTAAGAAATGCTTAGAAAATTAACATTAGAATAGATTAAAATAAAATATCAGAGGCAAAGTGACAGATGCGAGTCTTCAGCACAGTCCCCAAGTGCATGTTTGTGGATCATGTACCACCCTGCCTCCGAAGGACTGTGTGACAATGAGCAAGGAAAGCAAGTGCTTTCATTTTACAGAGAATTGCAATGTTTGTCTTAATTTCTGCAAGTTCCTGCACTCATTTTAGAGTGTGACAGGTCAGAAATGAACCTAGGAAAAGTAACAAGTGTTAGCTGGCTTCATTTAACCTAAACTGGATTTAATGATCAGCAGGGGTGGAAGAGGGGAAGAGGGCAGTCCTATTCCTTAGGCTCCAGGCACTACAGGCCAAGGGACCAGCCACGCTGCTGGCTCCTGTTGATCTGACAGCCAACCAATGTCCCCAGGTCTCTCTGCCAGGCAGCTCCAGGCACTCTGCCCCAAGCCTGGAGCACTGCAGGGGGTTGTTGTGACCCAGGTGCAGGACCTGGCACTTGACCTTGTTGAAACTCATCCCAATGGCCTTGGACCATCAATCCAGCCTGTCCAGATCCCTCAAGCAGGTTGGCAGTCCCACCTAACTTGGTGTCATCTGCAAACTTCCTGAGGGTGCACTCAATCCCCTCGTCCAGATCGTTGATAAAGATGTTAAAGAGAACCAGCCCCAGTACTGAGCCCTGGGGAAAACCACTCATGACTGGCCACCAACTGGATTTAACTCCATTCCTCACCACGCTCTAAGCCCGGCCCTCCAGCCAGTTTTTAACCCAGTAGAGAGCATTCCCATCTAAGCCATGGGCAGCCAGTTTTTCCAGGAGGATACTGTGGGAGACTGTATCAAAGGCCTTACTAAAGTCCATGTAAACAACATCCACAGCCTTTCCCTCATCCCCCAAGAGGGTCACTTTGTCATAGCATAACTCATTGACTCCTTCCTTGCAGTTTCTATGTTCAGGTCTAGGATGGGGAATCTGGGATTATTTGGTTTTGGGGAATTTCAGATGATCACCCCAGGGAAGGAGTAGCAACTTTACAAAGGAGTGCAAGAGCAAGTCTGCCATTGGTTGCCACAAGCCAAGAGAGGAATGGAAGACAGTTTGGGACTTGGGGATTTTTTTTTCATGTGAGAGTCCTATTACTTCACCCATGCTAAAAGTTTTGAGATGTTTCACTCACTGAGATAGAGGCCTCCAAAGGCTGTGCAGCCAGAGCTAATCTGGGAACTGAGGCCTCCCTTTTATCTCAGACTAGTTTTTCACTGGGATGATCGACTGCAGAGTGACTGAGGTGGCTTAAAATATCCGTTTTACTTCAGGATGACACCTAGCAAAGGCACCCTTTTCCACATCTTCTCGCCTTATTGTCCTCTTCTAGTTCTGTCTTTCATCTATATTCCACCACCTATAGCTGGACTCTTTGTCTTACTGTTTATTGCTGACTATTTTGTTGTTTTCTGAACAAGTTGCTGCTGTTTTCTGCTTCCTGAGTAAATTAAAGGGACTCTATTTTATGCTCATTCTCTTTGGTCTTTCTGCTGCCTTCAAATTCTGCTTTTCCAGCCTCTTCCCCTTGTCTCTATGACCTACGCTCTGTTGAGCTTCATCCTAGTTCTTGAATACCCTCCTGTGGACTTTCCCTTGCTCTTTGTGTCTTAGGTCACATCTTGTTTTCCTTCTGTTATTCACATAATCCAACATTTCTTGCTGGCTGCTCACTTGCACATCTCCTTCTCTCATGCTGTTCAGCCTCCTTATTCTCACTGCTTCTCTGGTACCTTATTATTTCTTCATCTATGGGGAGAAACCTGAGCTCTTCTTCTTAAGATTCCTCTGCTCCTCCTCTTTGCTGATCCTAGTTGCACAATGATTCTGTTTCACCTGAAGCTGCATTCTCCTCTCCACGTGATGTAGGCAGTTGACTGTTTTGGGAGTTCTTGTGTTTCTTTTCCTTCCTGGAGCTGATGCACTGTGAAGGATGAACACAGAAATGTCAGCAGGGAGGACAGAAGCAGCATCTTATACTCCTCAGAGTGGAAGAGGTGACCTGGGAGGGAGGAACTGGCTCAAAATCTAAGAAATTGTAAGTGGCAAAATAAATAAATCTGAACATTAAGACAGATTTTATTTCACACTGTAATTTCTTTTTGAATCAATGTTTACATTTCAGTGCACAACAGCACAGAAATAGCTGCAATCGCTTTGCATAAACACTGCAGGAAGCTTTGTGTACAGATGCATGGAAGGCACTGAGCTACCTGCAAATCTGGCTCACAAGTGTGAAGGAAAACGTGAGAGCTCTTTGCTTCTGCATCTGGGGAGCTTCTGATGCCCACCCGGGGAAATAATTCTGCACTGCAAGCCAGCTTTCAGCAGAAATCTGCTCAGAGGGCACTGCATGCCAAGCTCCACTGGGGAGAGCAAGCAGTGGAGCAGGTTTTCAGGTGAGCAGTGGTGGCCTGTAGTTTGTGTGGCACGGGCTAAACCCACTTCTGGGCCTTTTGGGGGCTGAGACACATAAAATAAGTAGAGACAGTTGTCCAGTATGGGACTTGGCTTTTATTTCCAGTTCTGCTTACCAGCCTCAGTCATGGATTTGAGTCTCAGGCATGGATTTGCTGAGCTATATTGATGACCTGCCATCCATGCTGCATGTGTTTCAAGGGTCTTTGGGCTAATTGTGCTCTTGTCCTGCAGACTGCATGCCCATTAATGAACGAACACCCATCAGTAGCTGGAGTACTTTAGGTGTGCTCCCTTCTGCTTTTCTTTTACTCCAAATCATCTCAGCTCACTTGCTGTCAAATCCCTCTGTGATATGGATAGAAACACAGTAAGCTGATCCAGGGAATTGGTTCAAAAAGGCACTCATGATGCAAACCAAAATACCACTATAGACACACTGTGCTGACGCGGCTGCTTCAGCTGGTTTTAGATTTGACCATCCTCTGAGCTGATGCCTCACCTGTTTTTGGGCCAGCACCTGGGAGGGTCCGAGGGCTGGTTATAAGCTGCAGGATGTGACTCCTTCTTAGAAAGCTCCTTTTAGAAAGCACTTTACCTTGATTTAACAAGACTCTGAAATGATGACCTGTGTCAGCTGCATGCTACTGGAACAAGGACCTACACCTACACCAGAAAAAGCAGGTGTGGAGCACACCACAATATAAATATAAATAGCATGGGAGTGGGGAGACTAATGCCATCTGGAACCCTTCAATACCACAAACCCTCAGATTATTCTGAGGGACAGCAGGAAAGGGCATTTAATTACGCTCATAATGTCTGGGAGCTCTTGTTTGGCTGGCTCATATCTTTCCAAACAAAACCCGTATCGGGAAGGGCTCCCTCAGTTCTTCCTTCTTCCTCTTCTATCCTTTCCCCCAGAACTGGAACTTGGTTTCTGCACTAACTCAATACTAATGTTTTTCTTTTTTGCTTCAGCATCTGCATTTCCCCCCCTCCCTCTTACTGGGGCTTTGACTCTCCTGCCTCCCCCACGGTCAGCATCCCGGACCTGCCCCGTTCCCCCCGCTTTCCATCTTTCCCTGCCCTCTCCTTACACCCTCACGCCTTCATGTCAGGACGCATCCCCATCCCCATCTCCATCATTGATGCTCCGGTTCGGAGCGCGTCGGGCTGAACGAGTAACACGGGACCGCAAGAAGCTG
>VXBW01008368.1:300748-346781 GCA_013400375.1 Thinocorus orbignyianus
TGGTGAGGCCCCATCTGGAGTGCTGTGTCCAGTTCTGGGATCCTCGATTCAAGAAGGACAGGGAACTACTGGAGAGAGTCCAGTGGAAGACTACAGAGATGATCAAGGGAATGGGGTGTCTCTCTTATGAGGAAAGGCTGAGAGATCTGGGTCTGTTTAACCCAGAGAAGAGAAAACTGAGAGGAGATCTTATCAATGCTTACCAATATCTAAAGGGCGAGTATCAAGAGGATGGGGTCAAACTCTTCACAGTGGTGCCCGGTGACAGGACAAGGCACAATGGGCCCAAACTGGGACACAGGAAATTCTGTTGGAACATGAGGAAAACCATACTTTTAGGGTAACAGAGCGTTGGAACAGGCTCTCCAGAGAGACTGTGGAGTCTCCTTCTCTGGAGATACTCAAAACCTGCCTGGATATATGTTACTGTCCAACCTGTTCTAGGTGAACCTGCTTTAGCAGCGAGGTTGGACTAAATGATCTCCAAAGGTCCCTTCTAACCCCTGCAATTCTGTGATTCTGTGATTATTCATACTGTCTCACTTTTAGAAATGAAATTTCACAAACTGACATGTTTCAAAGAAGTGTTTTTGTCAATGTTTCCTGACTCCAACACAAGAGTTTAGGAAATGTGGGAAAACTCGGGTGATTTAGAGGAAGCTCATGCTCCTAACTTCCCTGTTCTTCCTCTCCTGCTCACACAGGAACATCATCTCTATCAGCTAATTCCATCAATGAGACCTGTTTTGAAATAAGCCTTAGATAAACGACGAGCACTGAGCATTCAAATCTGAGTACCCTGGCTGAAGTTTCTAGCCCAAGGGTAGAAAACAGGACTGGCAGTGATTTAGAAGGGTCATTTAGATTGTACCCCAACCCAAGAAGACAGGGGCTACATAAACTTAAGAAAGGAATAATCTTGGGTGCTTGGACTGAAACCCTGCTCCTACCTCCCAAGTGAGTGCCTTAGCCATTAGATCTGACTCATGCATCCTGGAATGCACTGGATTTCAGAACTCTCTTTGGAAAGCCGAGGCTAGGATGTCAGCTGGTTTGGCCCACGCTTCTTGTACTTGTGTGGAAAGATGAGCCTGTTTCCCATTCTTTAGCCCTTACTTGTTCAAAAGAAGCATCTGTTATTAGCGTTGTTATAAAATAATTAAGATGATGATAATAGTAGTAATTATAATAAGAAGAACTACAAAATTAAAGATGGAATTTTTTGACCCATGATTTTTTTGAAAAAATATGGAAGTGAAATTTGTCAATTAGCTAAAAGAATTCATTGGATTCTTGTCTACATTTTTTATGCTTGCCATTGAATTTAGTGAAGTAAAATATAAAACTAATATGAGCCAAAGCCTGAAGTGAGTTTTAGAGGTGCCTGTGTAGCATATATACAGGAGGGACCCTTACGGACTTCTGGGTGGCTTGGAAGTAAACCAGGAAGCTGTTAGAAACCTAGGCACGGGTATGAAACCAAAGGAAATGTTCTCATTAGGTGTTTTTTAACCATGTAGCTATGTTGGGGCTGATCCTACACAGATGCAGTTACCAAGAGACCCACAGAAGAACAGTGCAGCTCTTACATTGCTTATATGGCTTCCCTGGCTGCAAGGTTTCTGCTGTTTGAACGTTACTGCTGTTGTATATGAATTGCATTGTGTGGGTAGATGGGACTGGAGTCCTTGATGGCTTGTGAAAAACGTAGCAGAACTGTCCTTGCCAGGCTCTCTAAACTCTTGTAAAATGCCTTTCAGATCTCATAGGCTGGATGGACTATAATAAGGAAGGCCAGTATGAGGACCAGACCGCAGGCTCTGTCTGTCGCTCTTTGTCCACACCGCACTCAAATTCCCTCGATGTCGTTGCAGATGTACATCCAAAGTACCAGTGTGATCTGGTGTCTAAAAACGGGAATGACATCTACCGGTACCCCAGCCCGCTCCATGCAGTAGCTGTGCAGAGTCCCATGTTTCTTCTCCCTGTGACTGAAAACCGCCAGCAAGAAGAGGAGCAGCTTGGTTGTGATGTTAGTGATGTTTGCACTGGAACCGAAACAGACTTGGGAAAATCCACCAGTGCCTTTCTCCTGCAAGGCTCCTGGCCAGCACCATGCCCTTCCACCAGCAAGAGAATAGATGGTTACATCTTAAGCCTGGTGCAGAAAAAGACACATGCGGTAAGGACTAACAAACCCAGGACGAGTCTCAACACTGATCCCACCAAAGGGATCTTGAGGCATGGGAGCCTGTGTGTCAGGCAGCCGGCTGGGCTGGTGGCTCACAGTAATGTGAACCTGAAGAGCTCCAAGCAGGCATGCTTGCCCTCTGGTGCAGCCACCGCTCTGGACCACACAGCATTTTCCCCATTAAAACAGAGGCTGAGGGAGCCAGCTGGCGAGCAGCTGGAGAGTAGGAAGGCACCTGTGCCAGCAGCTTTCCCAGCTGGCACAGCAGGCGAACTTCAGAGCAAGCACCTCCTGCGGGACACCAAACCGGCACCTCTGGAGCTCAGCTGCAGCACAGTGGCCACGGCAGAGGATGTCCCCAAGGAGAATGGACAGCCCTTTGCTGCGTCTCCCAGAGAGAGCCTGGGGAAGCCTGCAGTGCTGCAGCCGGACAACAGGGTCAGCCAGCCTCCCAAAAAAGTCTTGCTGAAGAGCAGCTTGCAGGCAGTTCACTCCTCATCGGCTGCCATCGAGGAAAGGCCTGTGCTGGATTTCAAAAGCGAGGGCTCTTCCTCTCAGAGCCTCGATGATGGGTTGCTGGTGAATGCCCAGTACATACCAGCCCAGCAGCAAAGCGTGAAGCTTCACAAAGGCACCCGAAATGTTAAGATTTTGAAAAGCTCTGTGTTAAAACACAGGCCCCACCTTGCCCATGGGCTGGAAAATGGTTTGCAGACCTTGCGGGAGAAAACCAAGCCAGGCGGCAAGAAGTGCCGCTTTCCCGAGGAGCTGGATACAAATAAGAAACTGAAGAAACCCCCTTCGCGGGGGAAGAGGGGCGGTGGTCTGCAGCTGGAGCCAGGCCTCCAGGGCCGGCAGGCTGTCCTGCACAAATCCGCCATCCGATCCCACGGGCATGGCCGAGAGGTTGTGGTGGCCAAACCTAAACACAAGCGGGCCGACTACCGCCGGTGGAAGTCATCAGCAGAGATTTCCTACGAGGAGGCCCTGCGGAGGGCGAGGAGGAACCGTCGGGAAGGTGTGGGGGTCTACTCACAAGTGCCCCTGCCCTACGTCAGCCCGTATGCCTACGTGGGCAGCGACTCGGAGTACTCGGCAGAGTGCGAGTCCTTGTTCCACTCTACTGTGGTGGACACGAGTGAGGACGAGCAGAGCAACTACACGATGAACTGCTTTGGGGACAGTGAGTCCAGTCTGAGCGAGGTGGAGTTTGTAGGGGAGAGCACGACCACCAGTGACTCTGATGAGAGCGGAGGCCTTATTTGGTCTCAGTTTGTCCAGACGCTCCCCATCCAAACGGTCACTGCGCCGGAGCTGCATGAAAATGCAGCCAAAGCCTTTGTCAAAATCAAAGCCTCGCATAACCTCAAGAAGAAAATCCTCCGCTTTCGGTCAGGCTCCCTGAAGCTCATGACAACTGTCTAGTGAGGTGACTTGTATCTGCTTCTGCTTTCAGAAGCAAGGTGCTTTTGTGTACATGTTTCCGCAGATATTTTTTTTTATACAAATATTTAAAACTTAAGGTAAATTATGTCACTTGTCTTTAGAACTTGGGTGGATACTAGTGCCTTTTATGTGTAAACAAAAGACCATTATACTCATTTTAAAAACGACAACAACATAACACTGCCATTTCAGTGGTGAACAGCCTCCAGTGCATGGTATCAGAAGTTTTTGAAAAAAGGCTAATGTTTCTGGAAATTGATCTTGTGTAGTTTTTCCAGTTCTGGGTCTTACAAAGGATATTGACAGCTTAAGGTCATTAGGTTTTAGGGGTTAAGGGGGAGGGAGTGTGGGTGGTCTTCATGTTTTTGCTTGTCCCTATCTGCTGCTCCTGTTACCACATCTTCAGTTCTTCCTCCTGATAGACTGGCCTGTTTTGGGTTTTTTTACCTTTCCCTGTTGATTCTGTTTTTGAAATTCACTGCTGTCCTCCCCCAGCTTTCACCCACCAGGAAAGGGCTCCTGTTCAATCTGTCTTTAAGGTTAAGTGGCCTTCTCTGGAGTGCACTCTGCTCCAGTCTCCTGGGAGTCCCGTTGCAGAGAGCAGTGGTGTTCAGAGTAAACTGTTGGAGCAGCTGACCAAGGCATAATAACTTCAATATGTTGTGTAAAACTGCTTTTGAAAAAGGAAAAAAAAAAAACCAAACACGTATGCATGTCACGTGCATGGGTATCAGTAGTTTTAATATTCCTGTTGATGTCCAATTTAATGTACATCATCAATGGCTGATTTTATATATATCTCATTGTGTAAATTAATATAACACATCATATGTGGTAATAAACAGTCTGTTTTAATACTTCTTTAAAGTTTGTTACATTGATGCAGATCCAGTTCTAAGTGGTGACAGTGTCATTAAGTCTTTTTGATAAGACCTATTAATGTTGCCTGCATTTAGCCATGCAGGAAATGGAGCAAGTTTAAAATGTTGCTATGAGTTTGACTTATGCTTTGAGGGAACTGGATCGTCATGGCTTCTCTTGTTCTTCCTATAACTTGCATTATTTTTTTTAAGGGCAAGATGGGATTTAGGAGCTTCAGGTTGTTTCTTATGGGCAGCTCATGCTGCAGACCAGATGGAAATGTAATATTAATCCTCTTCACTGTCAGGGTGCTTGCAGACTTTGCTTGGTACAACATGGGGGCAGATGGTGGGTTTCTGTAACCAAATAGATATGTGTGACACAGCAGGTGTCCCTCTAAAATGTCCAGTAAATGAATTCCCCAAGAGCTGTGTGTTCTGGGAGCTGAGCTAGGTGGAAGAGAGCATAGACCTTCTGTCCCTTGTGTCCTCTCTAGGTATTGTAATTGACTATGACGGCTCTCATGAGGTTATGGAAAGAAGTGATAATCTTGCCACCCCCTGGTCTCTGTCTCAGTCTTTTTCTTTCCATAGGACTGGAGGTGAGTCTCTACCAGCAGAGGAGCTAACCATAGACAGTGCTGCTTCCTTGTGTGGCAACAGCTTTGAAGCTGGCTGGTGGGAAGGCTGGAGGTTTATAGTGCAGCCATGTCTGATGGAGTAGGCCCAGGGATGGGCTGGTTTCTGGAGGTTCACCTTCTGCTTTGTGATGTGGTGGACATACAGCTGGTGAGGATGTTGTGACTGGGATGGGTTTCAGGGACTATGTGTGCAGTCTGTCCATTCCATAGCAATGGTTCTTCCTTTGGTTCTTCTGTGTTCTTCCTGCCTGTCACCCACCTGAAAGGCAGAGCAGTTTCCTTGCATTGCAAATGTGGAAAGGAGAGATCCACTCAGAATTAAACGTTTCTGGGAGCTTCTTCTGAGACAGTGGTAGCACTTTCTAAGTGGCAGATTCTATTTTTTTAAACTGTAGTGCAGTCAATCTCAGCCTATAAAATGTCTCTCTTGTATTATTTTTTCCTTTTTTCAGTAAATGAATGTTGGTTTCTGTAAGGGGTCTCACAGTATGGTCAAAAGGTTCTGGATGCAGTGACCCAGAAAGTCCTTCTCCCAGAGTACAGGAAAAAACCATAACTTGCCTTCGCTGGTCTCAACTCTCCCATTGCTTTAAACATGGAAGGGCAGATTCTGTATATATATGTATAAATAAATATTTTATATATTGATATAGATTAATTCATCCAGAAATTACTGGACAATGGCTGCTACTACAGACAGCGCAGAGGAGAAATGTTTGCTATTAAACTTGGCACTGCTGAGGCTCAGCAGGAGCTTAATACATTCCCATTAATAAGTGATGGGTGTTATATCAAACAAAGGGAATGTCAATAGGCTTGTCAAAGCTAGTAGTTTCTTTTCTAGAATATCTCTTAATCATGCCACATAATCTCTCACTGAGCAAGAAAAACACATGCAAATCCCTGCAAACCTCTCGAGGATCTTTGGATGTGCACTCTGTCTCTGGCTGCAAAGGAGCTGCTTGGTGGTAAGACAAGCCAACCAGCAGCTTTGGCTGATGAGTTTTAATTGTTGTGCTATAGCAGATTGCCACACACCACATGAGGGAGGCTGATTGTCAAGTGAGCTGCTGAATAATTTCTTTTTAGATAATTGAGTAAAAAAAAAAAAGGGAAATAACCACATAAATTTCAGTAAGGTTGGATCAGCTGCCACTACTGTATTCTGCAGGACTCTTGCTGAAAAGCTTAATAGTAGATGGGGAAATGGGCTGATGCTATCTCTATTTTAATTGCATCTGAGTCTTTTCAGCTGGGGAAAGGAATTTTCCTTTTCTTAATGACTTAGGTAAGCATCCAGAATTCTTTAAACAGGCCTAGTTTTTTCTTTCTACCCCATCTCACCCCGCCCATTTTGCTTTTTTAAATAAAAATTATTACAGTGTTGGAAAAGGACTTGATATGGCCCCGATACACAGCACGCATTCTCTTCTGTGGTTCTGATGTAGGAAACACATCTGGGTTAGTAAGTTTTTGCAATGTTTGGTTGAAAAACATCTGCTGATCTCGGAGACCAATTAAATATCTGGCACTTCTTTAAGCTACCTTGCTTTCCAGCTCCACAGCTTTGAGTCCTTGCCACTGCATTTTTCATAATGTTTGTGTTTTAATTATTTCCAGTGTTTATGGTAGTCTTTGGAAGTTTGAAGTGGGAGCAATAGTCTCTAGTGCACTGGGGCCTGTTTCAAGGTGGGGGCAGCTTGTGGTGGGGAGGTCTCATTGGAACTACCCCTGTGTTCCATATGTAACCGGGTGCAAGAAAGTACAGAAACATGCTTAACGTGAAGGAGAAGAGGTGACCCCTTTATCCGGATTCCTTGTGATTCAGGTTAGTGTTGCTGCACATCTCTAAAGTGCCTTCTCTCCCAGTGCAGGAACCAGCATCGCACACAGGATGAGGTGCTGTCATCTGAAAGGAAAGATAGTGTCAGGGCACTGTCAGCCTGCCAGCAGGCTTTTTGGGTCTGTTTTCTGCTCCCTAACCCAAGCCACCAGTTGTGGGTCAACAGATTATGAAGCAAGCTGTGTCTGGTGTGTGGGGGGTCAAAGAGACGCTCTGGCATTGTGTCTGCACATCCCAAATGGGTATGACCCTTGCTGTGGATATCATGTTTGTCATGAGAAATTCAGTGTGGTGCAAGGATTTGGACAGCCGTGTCTGAAGGTAGGTGGCAATGGAAAGCCCCATAAATGGAATGGTCTGATCCCTACTCATCTGCATTTGCAGGAGAGGCTGAAAGAAAAGATGTTTCAGTGTAATGCCTGGCTCAGTAAGTTGTACTGGGATTAGCACAGTCATCTGAGGGACTCTGCCTTATTTCTTCCAGTACTCTAAATGACCAAGACCACTATCAGCACTGCCAGTTGTTGAGGTGCTTTAACCATCTGGCCAAGTCCTGCCTTTCTGGGACAAGTGATGGTCCATCCATCCGTCAGTCCCCACTCATCCCTGGTCTGTTTTTGGCCTTCCATAGCACAACCCCTGCTTGCAAAAAGCCTGCAGGTCCCAGCTCAGTTTTTCCCTCTTCTCGGGCTTCAGAAGGAATCTGTCCATCCGTTACAATTTTCCTGGTTTTCTTCTGGCTTCAGGTTCATCCTGGATAAGGACTGACAACAGATTCTGCACAACAGAGTACTGTGCCTTCTCTAATTCCAAATCTGTCTGTTTTTTGGCTCAGAGAAAGGTCAGGCACTCCTCAGGTGTCAGCCAACAAGCCATCCCTGAGGGATGTGCAACCCTTTATGCCACAAAGGGCAGCAAAAGGCTTTTATTTGCTGCGATTGCCACTCTGGCAGATGAGTCACCGTGCTGCATGGCTCTCCCTCTGCATGATTCTTCTCACAGGAAGGAGCAAGGACATGAGCATTTTGAAGAAGCAGAAGCAGCTAAAGACATTTTTAATAACTAACCAGCACCTAGTATGTACCTTTGGAGGAGCTAGCAATAATACATACAACTGAGCTGCTATACAAAAAAATTAAACCATTCTCAACTCTTTGCAATGTCCCGCTCATGTTGCAGAGAGGATACAGAGACTGCAAACCAACAGAGACAAGTTATAAACCCCCAGGTCTATCTTTCAAACTTACTTTTCTCCTGAATTTCTCTGAACCTCCAAGGAATTTTGTTGAGGTTCCTTCCATGGCATTATGTTTCTTTCTCTGACTAAACGTTATAGATGGAGCTCTGTGATGGGAAACAATTGCTCTGATGTTTAAAAAAATCTCACAATACCGGAATGAGGGGAGACATATGGAAACAAGTGGGAGATTCATTTAAAAGGTGTAATGAAAGTGCTTTTTTCCATGACAAGGAATTTGCTGCCTCAGGAAGTATCAAGGCAGATATATCAGCAAGCTCAAAGGGGTTAGAGAAGGTAGGAAGGATGTGTGCTGTACCAGACCGCATGCTAGGTGGAGTGTGAGGTGAATGGACTGCAATTAGTGGCCAAGCTTGGATGCTTCCACTAAAGATTGTCTTTTCCAGCCACTGCTGAAGCAGTGTTAGCTGGAGGAGATGCACCATTGCCCTGATGCAGCAGACCATTGCCTGTATTCCTATGATCTTGGTGTAGCTGACAGGAGCTGTCTATGCAATTGAATTTCCTCAGTCCTTACTGACCTCTTGTCCTCCCAGCTGCAGCAGGACATGAATTTTACATTGCTTTACAAAGAGATTCACTCGCACACTTGGCTGATACTGGCATGCATATTAGTCCATATATTAGCTTACTGTGGGAGTCACTGTTGGGCAGCAATTTTACGTCCTATAGTTGCTTCTAAACTGTAGGAAAAGTTGATGAACTGCAAACCAAATGAGCAATTCTAGGGGCAGGGTACTAGGCATCTACTGCTCCCTGCCTTGGGACTTCGCTTTCTTTGGAAAGTTTTCCTCTGACTGTCTCTACATTTGTGCTTTTGTTTGAAGCAACTGAGCAGTCTGGAAGTGAGTCCCTGGTTGTCTCCACTTACTGTGTGTTGGTTTGGACAGTGCAGCAGTTTTGATGCATGCTACCTGGACGCCTTTGGAATGTTAACCTATATGGTCAGCTCCAGGGGCACAGCAAGTATGCTTCTATGTGGAGAAGGACATGGGTGTCTGAACCAATGATTCCGGGCAAAAATGTTGACAGGTTTGGTCTGAATGATGTTGGGGACTAACCTAAATCTAGGTTGAAGTAAACACTTGAATGACGTATATTGTCCTTATGGGGAGCTCAGTTTGGATCTACTTTTGTGCTGAATGACTTGTGTAAACAGAGTCTCTCTCTTAATGTCCGTTGTTTCCATGCTGTATTCCTTTAAGATCAATAAAGTACATTAACATTATAACTTGATTTCATGGAACCAAATTCTGAAATTATTTTTTTTTTAAAAGAGATTGGACTTTAAAGTCCTGGCAACTAAGAATTTCATGGTGATACTGAAGGAAAAATCTATACGATTTGGACTCTGATCTCGTAATGGCTTTGTAAATTAAGCATTTTCTCACAAGAAAGCTTCAAGTCTTCTGTGGTCAAGGACAGGAAACTGGAAAACTTGCAACCTATTGAAAAAAAATGTTCCCGATGTCTCCTTGAACTATGTGAGCCACGTGTTTTCAGACATGAGATTTTCATAAGGAGGAGGAGAAGCATGAGGTACAGGGAGGAGAAGGGCCTAATCAATCTTAATCTCTGAAGTACTCATGCAGTAAGTGTTTAAGCATGTGATTAAGCCCGTTTTCACTCAGCAAAGCATTTCGGCGCATGCTTTGGGTACTTTGTGGTTGGGGTGAATTAAACACATGCTCAGGAATGCTGGTGGATCAAGGTCTCTAAGCTTGTTTTTGCAAGCACCCTGTGTCTGTTTGTACAAGCTGTCCCAGTAGCTTCTCTAGGTTAATGTTGGAAGGACTCCTTGCTCTCCCTTAAGAGCCAGACCCTGGACGGTGAAACTTAGTTTGATCTGAATTTGGGAGAAGCAGTATCTTGAGTCTGTGCTTTAAGCAGTAATGAGAGAAGTGCCTTTAAAGGAAGCAATGCATTTGTTGTTTGCTGGATTTGAGGACACTGAGCTAAAAACATGTAGAGAGATATATAAGACCGAGTATGTTTGTGCTCTGTATCAGTAGCAGGACTTTGTGTGAACTCTGGGAATGGGACTCAAGAGGAGGCAGAATGACCCTTTCAACATTTGTTCCCTTCCCTTGGATGTCCAGGTGGAGCTGGGAGAATGCGCCTGGCCCTCCCTGCCTGCATCAGACACCAAACCTGTAGGGCCTGGAGCACCAACCGTTCATATGCTTGACTAGTCTTCCTTGTTTCTTGGTTTCAAACAGTGGGATTAGCAGAAGAGTGGGATCTCTAGGCTACCCAGAGCTGGAGAACAGAGCTAGGAGGTGTAGACAGGCTGACTGCCTGGCTTAATGGAAAACTGCAGTCTGACTTAGCAAACAGTAGAGGCAATGGAAGGATTAGAAGTTTGTCTTCTCTCTCCCAGATACATTATTTACAGTGGGTTGGTTCCCTTTTGGAAGGACCCACTGTCAAAGGAGATGTTCCCAGCGTTTCTGTGGGTTTGACCCATATCACATCACAGTTTTCTTTCCTGGACTCTTGACTGACAGGATTTCCTGAAGTTGCCCTTCTCTCAGGAAGGTGAATTCTGGAAAGAAGGAGTTCCTTAAAAATCCAGAGCCTTGGAAAGCAAAATCATGGCAATGGCCTTTTCTTTCTAGACATAAGGTCAGTTCTCAGTGCTGCATCATGCTCTGTGTCTCCCAGTGTAAGGCAAGGACTGGGAAAGGAGTGGGAGAGGAAATCCATCAGGTTTGATAAGAAAGCAGTCTGTAAATCCTGTTGGAGCAGCTTGTAAAGGCCATAGCACCCAACCACAAGAGCAATGCCTGACTACATCGTGCAAGCAGCCATCTCACCTGGTGGCCAGTGAGGTCAAGGGCAGTGTTGGCTATTGACCTGGACGGATATCCTGATCTCTGCTACTGCTTAAGCTACCTTCACGCCTTCAGGTCACAGCAGACAGCATGTTCGTCATGGTAAGTGTTTCCTTTACTGCTTTTTTCTTAATGAAATAAATTGCGGGTTGGCATTAAAGCACAAGCGCTGAATGAAACAGAAGTTCTGGCTTGTTTCTCCTGTCAAACAACTCATGATAGTGTTTTCCTTGATGCTCAGTTGCTTAGAAGGAAAAGAAACTATCCCGTTCTCATCTGCAACATATCAATTTTTTACAGGTGTCTTTTAAGTGGCTTGTATTGAACAACACACCCAGTCAGCAACTGAGAGGTTTGAATCTGACTCATCCCACCTGAAGCCCATCCATGCTTAGGGTGCAGATACTCTGCAGGGAGCGGAAGAAGCACACTCAAGAAATGTTTACTATTACGGTTAAATTACAGGCTCTTCTTTTCCCTCTCCTTCCTTGCCATGGAGATAGTGATCTCTGCTGTGGTCCTTGCTGCTTTCTTTTTCCTTTGTTGATCAACAGTAAGACTTGCTGCCCTTGAAGGTTGTCTTAGCCCTGAGAGAGTCTTTTGTTGCTGAGCCGTTAACTTTTCATAGAATCATAGAATGGTTAGAGTTGGAAGGGACCGTAAAGATCATTGAGTTCCAACTCCCTTGCCATTGGGGTTTCGATTCACAGCATGTGTCTTCCCCTGGGCCTGTTGCAGATGCACTTGGGTTCACAGCCATGGTAAGATGGGCACTCTGAGCCTTCCCTCTTCTTTGCTACTAACACAGGATTGTTTAACTTTATTCCTTTTTCCTGTTGACTCTAATCTGAAGGTATCCAGCTGTGGGGATGTTCATCATGACTTCAGAGCACAGCACTTTGGTCTAAGTAAACTTTGTGGATCCATTACAAAAGTATGAGATGAGCGATGAAAGGTGAGTGGAGAGCTGGGTTTTCTTTCTGTTGTGCTTTCCCTCTTTATTAACTTCCCAGCACAATCATCATGATAGTGATGTATAGAAAACACAGCAAAAGAAGTTAAAATAAATCGCCATTGCTATTGTATAGCAGAGAGTCAATGCTTTTGCATGGGGTAAAGGAACAAAAGGCCCTTTGTCCTGCCAAAGGATCCTTATTAATCTAAAAACCCAAATAATTTACTTATTTGCCATTAGGAGGGGTAGCGAAATGGACAAATGGGAGCTGTGAAACTGGGCAAAATGTAGCTGGTCCTTGTGCTAGAAATTGGTTCCTCTGGTTTTTGGATCCATGCTTGTTCCTGTTTGCTGATTCTTAGATAATTGTCATGGTGGTCAGGGCTGCTTTCAGAAACCACTTGTGGTACACTGAAAATGTCAGTTTTGTGAGTAAACATCCTAATAATCAGATCTCGACAAATAGTTTGTTGCTCAGGCCCATTATAGCCCTATAACTGGTGTCAGTGTCTCCAACAGATGTTTCCCAGGATAATTTCCCCACAGGGTGCTCGGGAGTTCTAAGCTTTGACAGGACACCCATCTGCATCCCAGGGAGGAGGCTCAGTGCTTGCTGGACACGCTGCAGGTATGTCTTTGGGAGAAACACAGACTTTGGATGTTTCTCATAGCATAGTAAAAATTAGGCTCCCAGTAGAGCCTGTTGGTGACTGAATAGCAAAGCTGTCTGTGCACAGCGGCTGGTACTGCTGTCTCCTGGTCCAGGAGCAGTGAGAAATGTCCAGTGTCACATGAAGCAGAACACGGAACCTCTTTTATGCTTAAATATCTTCAGATTGATTTGTCTCAATCTTTCGGAAATCTGTCCTCCTTCCCCTTATTTTGTAGCAAATTTCATTTAGGTAGTGAAACTCCTCCTTTTCCCCCGTTTCCTTTCTTTTTGAGTCTGATGAATTGGTCTGAGCCTTGGGGTCAGCCCACTGTGCTGCAGTCACTTGCAATGTCATGTGTATAGTCCTCAGGCAGATTAAGTATTTCCATTTAAATCTGATGGATAAATTACAAAGATTTCACCTCATTCTTCTGCCTTGGGGAGCTTGTCAGACTGTAAGATAATTTGTATCATCTGCCTTCCAGATCAGGAAATTTAATTAGATGGATTTGTATGTACCTGCAGTGTTTCTGATGGGCTGTACAGGATATACAGCTCTGTGCCTCTGACACAAGAGCAACTGAAACAGGACTGAGAGGGAAATAGCTACAGCTGCCCCTGGGAGGGTGTCTGTTAGGAATGTTTTTTAAAGGATGATTCTGTTTTGGGAAGAAGATTAGTTTTGATGAAATTAGAGTGAATTCCCTCTGAAGTGGAAGAAAATATACAACCAGGTAGAAATTCTGCAGAAGGAAATAGTGCACCAGGACATTTGTGCAGTGGGTTGCCTCAGGAGTTGATCTCTGGATTGCCAAGCTCAGCTCAGTTTCATAGGTTCTTCATCTGTGGATGCTCTTGTGTTTCCTCCCTGAGATTGTCTGGGACATCCCAACCCGGGAGGTGTGGGAGCAGTGGAGTCCCCTCTTGCAAAGCAGCCTGTTTGGCAGCAGACTGCCCCAGGGTCCTGGAAACCTGAACAGTGCAGGAACCAGATGGGTGACCAGGCAGGAAACTCAGCAAGTTTTTGATGTTTGGAGCCCTGTGTGAATTTCAGGGGAACCTGGACAAAATTGACTCACCTTGTTGAGATTTTGCTGAACTGTTGAATTCCTCTGAAACGCTGTTTTGCCTGAAACATTCTGAGCAGGTGCAGTATCTTCAGCTCTCTTTTGAAGACAGAGACATGTTCCCCTGCACTTTGCTGCAAGGGTCTTCTGGGACTCAAAGAAGCACTCATCTCTGCTATTGAGCCCTCTGCCAGCATTCACACTATTGAAGGAGTGTCAAGGAGGAAGGATACAAGAACTTGGCAGTGATGACTGAAGGTTGCTGGCAGGTTATTCTGATCCTTAGAAAACCATTGTGTTCTCATTACACTGCACCTCATCCACCTACTCTGCCTTGTGTTATAAATTCTTTGTACTGAATGAATTCCCAAAGTTCTCTGTTTGTTTTCACAGCCTCTAGCTGAGTTTCCTAGGTGCTACCCTAATATAAGCAATAATAAAGACTGCTCTGTCCTGCTGCAAACCACTTCTGAGGATGCTTCCTCTAATTCTCTTCCTTGTTTAGCGTTGTATCGTTAAAATACATGAGGTGGTTAATTGGAGGCTTCCAGCTTTTGTGACTGATGTAAACCAGTGTGTGTGTGTAATTGCTTACTGTAAACGCTTAGGTGAATGCTTTAGAAGGAAAGGAGAAGAGGACACAGATGGCCATGAGCAGAAGGTTCCCTGCAAAAGGTCACAGGAAAAGGTTAGTGATAGGGTTGAAACAAAGCTGGGAAAAAGAACCTAATACCTGGACAACTGGTGAAGAGCCTGGCTAGACCCCAGCTTTGTTTGCTAAAGAGAGCTGCCCTTGTGGCAGAGACTCGTACATCAAAGCTCTCATAACAAAACACAGCAGAGATCGTATCACCCAGCCTATGGCACTGGCGGGAAATGGATGGGTTGACAAGTCAGAGGCCCTTTCTGGGCAGATGGCTGGGTAGGAGTCACTGGCTGCTTGCAAAATCTAAGAACGAGCCTTTAATCTGCCTGTGATACTGTTTGTTTTAGCAAGCATCTAGATGTTTATCTTGGTTGCATTAGTCACCAGGAGGATCTGCTCTCAACCTTTTTTTCTTCCATAGCTTAGCTGCAAGCTTCTTCCTCCACTTTTTGGGACAGATATAAACTAAATACTGTAGGATTTGCTAGGCTTGTTATAATTTTGACAGGGAACTATAATAGGGACAGGATTTCTTGGTAATAGTCTGCAGAGCATATTTAGTGATGTGACTTTGCTTGTACTCTGATAGACTTTCAGAGCCTTGCCTGGGGAGCCAGTGGTCTGAAAAATCTTATCATGCTCCAAAGTAAATAGCTCTGCCTTGAAGCCTGTAAGAATAATAACTACAAAGCTGCACTTCTACCAACCTGATGTTAAATGCTTTGCAGTGCCAAAAGTAAAACAGGATCAATCAGTTGTCCTCCCAGGGACCACCTAATGGCAGTCTATGAATAAAGCTTGGCTTTCAAGGTTATTTTTATCTACCTTGGGGAATAGAAGCCAACCAAACTGGGGTCCTGCATGTGCAGGCTGAAGAGCATAAGGTTGGGTCTGGCAGGGTCTGGTAATTAGGTGGAGCCAGTATTAAGATAGTGTTGTGATGAGGTCTACAAAGTGATGAAGCCTGAGCATGCGGACTCTGTCCATCTCTGCTCTCCAGCAAAGCCAGTATAGTCACAGTTCATGTGCTGGCTGAGCCAAACAACAGCTTGATGCTGCTTTCACTTCTGTACTTTTGTACCCATGGTGTATTGTTTGTCTTCTTTCAACTATGCCATGAAAGAACTTAGTTCAGTGGGGAAACCAATCTCCCAGCAATGCCTGAAGAATATAAACTATTTAATAGGCTGAAATTTTGCTAATTCAGACGGTAACATGAGGTCAGGATGTTCAACTGAGGTCTTGCTACAACTTTACACATCATCTGGTGAGATTTAGAGCCTACCAGGTCATGGGCTGTGTACACGCTTAAAAAGCTCCTTTCCCCAAGGAGCTCACAATGCAGAGATGAAATACTGTTCTCCCAATTAGTTTATTGCAGCAGACTGGGGCACAGAAGTCAGATTATCTGGGGGCATGCTAAAATCATTCATGTGCCAATGAACTCAGAAAAGCATTTTTCACAACAGCTGGTTTCAGTCAATCTATCATCAATTCAGAGTGCGAGACCCATTCTCGGAGACCATTAAAGTGCACAGCACTGACATGGGGCTGCAGCTGTAACCCAGACATGGGCATCCAAAGTGAGAGTCCTGCTACCTCTTGCTAGTGACTGTAGAGAATGAGAATTGGGTGGCCATGCTCTTCTGAATATGGCTCCTTTTCCCATTTGAGAAAGCCTCAGGCTGTCACGCTGTGCACAGCTTGATCATACGTGTGGTGCCAGAATAATAATGTATGAACAGGAAGCCAGTTCCAGACTGAAGTGTATAGCTTTGGTTAGAAGAGTAAGTGAATTTGCAGGATGAGAGGAAGCTGAAGGTGAGCACGGGAGGCAGCAATCTCCATTGGCTGCTGCCTACTCCTCACTACTGTTCATAGTGATTTGGCTGAACAGGTAAACTGGTGTGCTCTCAGTTGGGAATGCTGTCAGGTTCTCAAAGCCTTGGTTTCTGAGGGCTTGCTCTCCTGTGCACGCTCAGCAAGTCTCCAGCATGAGCAAAAACCTCTTTCATTGTCACTGTAAGGCAGGCGGTGCATCACAAAGTCCTCATCTAAGAAGATCCTAGATGATTGTCTCGTTTGCATGTTTAACAAAGCCTTGGCTAACCACCAAGAGGACACTGGACTCAGTTAAAAAGACTTGGATGATAGCACTTACTTGTAAAGAGGCATCTATATAGGGCAATTCCTTGATCTGCATCAGATTTGAGTTTGCGTGCTCGTCTTGCAAAAAGGATGTTGCAGCAGCTTCACAGTGTATCTGGAGATTCCAGATTTTTGTAGAAGGCATGGGATTGGGAGCTGGGAGGTCTGGAACACCCTGCTATTTTCTCAAGCACTCTTCTGTAGCAAAAAACAATCTCAGGAGTGCAAGGTCTTCTCTGGGCAGCAACAGAGGGGAGAAATAGCCATGGCCTGCTTGCACAACAGAGCTCATCAAGGAAAATTCCAAGTCCAAATGTGGCTTGTTGCAGCAACTTCTCATGTTTACCTTTCCTGATAAAGTAGGTCCCAAATTTTTCTGTCCACATTTGTTTCCTCTCTGGCTGTTAAACTCTGAGGAAAGCTGATGGGAGAAATCTCATGGGTGGCTGAAAATATTGCATCACCTCCACTTTTAATTTTGATTTACTTGTCTGCAGAATGGCTAGCATTCCTTAGAAACAGCAACATGCCTTCTTCAGCATCCCAGCCCTTTCAAAATAAAATGCAAAGACTGAAATGTTTTGGCCAACTCTTAATTTGTAAACACTATGGCTTGCGTTTTCTTTCTGCCATCCACTAAAATATTAACATTTTCTGTAGCAGGATTTCCCTCTGCAAGTTTTCCAGACAATGTCATGTTGTGCTGGGAGCAAGCATCTCTGTGTCTTGCTGTTTGTGCTAAACCATTCCTCTCCTTGTAGACTAAGAAGCCTTCCATGGCGCAGAGAGATGACTGTGCTGGGAATCCCTTCTCTTCCCAGAAAAAAACCACCAACCTGTTCTTTCATCACTTTGCAGAGAAATTTCGGAGTGATTATTCTGACTCAAGTGATTCCTTCCTGGCCCTGGGAATCCTCTATTTTCATTATGGGTAGAAGTTACCATTTTTAGGGAAAATGACTTGAAGCAGGTGTTGAATCCTCCTCTTTCCTGAACCAGCTTTCATATATAGCAGGGTAGAAACACAAATCCTTAGCAGTTGCTGAAAAACCACCAAACAAATCTGTTTAAAAAGCCAAGCCTCCACTGTGAGTTTCAGTTGTGCTGTGTCTGCTGGTGGGCCCGTTGTGTGGGATGGTGAGCTCAGCCAACAGAGAACGTTGTTTCGTTACAAGGTAGTTTGCCTGACAGACCCTTCAAAATCATGAAAACCGACAATTTACCCTGGTGATTGTGCTAGCTGAACTCGTGGTGCAAGTGTGCTTAGTGTCACTGCACCAAGTGGAAGGCAGCTGTACCGCACAGCACAGGCACCTCTCCCTCTCTCACACAAGCAGGAGAGGATTTAATTTTTTCAGATATAGTCTATGTTTTATCTCTTTCTAAAGCATGTAGCTTAGAGGAAAGTTACCATAGCCCTGATACTTCAGGGCCATTGAATTATTGTCGTTCAATTGTGTAAAATTAGGTTCTTTTAGTAATCAAACCTTAGACTGCTTTTTGCTACTGTTGCCTAAGAATAGGCACCTGAGCTCATCTCACCCAGCAGGTCCATGGCCCTTCCTTGGCACCTGCTCATGGAGATGTGGTGATGAGTGGCAGGAATTCAAAGAATAGCACTGGCAACATACTGGAGCTGGAGGGACTGATTTATGTGGTGATGCTGACACCAAGGTATGTGCATAGGTTAGCTAAGCACCGGCCTTGAAATCAAGGTGAGAAATTAGGCCAGAGCCTGCAGTCATTTCAAAGAGATTTGAAGTGCCGGTGAGGAGGAAGGGACATTTTAGGTGGTGAGAAAAATAATGAAGAAAGCAATGATGTGGGTAAAAAAAAAAAAAAAGTGTGATGAAGACATCTATTAAGACATTAAATAACTTTCAAAAGGGAATGACTGAAGTCCCATAGTGTGAAATCTGGTTACTATAGTACAAGTGTACTGTCAGGAATTATTCCATGATGAGGACAGAAAGAAGTGAAGATGTTTTCTCCTGTGCTGTGAAGGACTGCCTTACACCCTACTGTCGTGCCCAGCAGTACCAGAGAATTGCTTGTCCTTAGCAGCTCTCTAATAACACTGAGTTAAAAAATTTCCTCCCAAAAATACTGAGGTGACTTGGAAAGAGATTCCCTCTAGATGAGTGTCATATTGATACTGCTTCTGGGCTGGAGCCCTCATGACTTTAGCCTCCCCAGGGACATAGCATCTAGATGAACTGACCTTTCTTCCTGAACTCCTTTTGGAAACTCGACCATTTTGCTCAATAATGGGCAAGAGTCACTGGGAATGCCACCAGCCACACAGTAACTCAGCATTTCTCCCAGTGATATGGATTTGCTGAGGCTACTGGAACAGAGCAGCTGGATTGGGAAATGCAGTTTTGGTGTGTGGCTAGGACGCAGTTTGGCAAATCTTGCCACAATTTCTCTGACTCCCTGGGCATTTTCTCTGTACTTTCTGTCCTTTTATCTTGGCTGTTGTTTTATCATCCTGCCTGATAAGTGCAGCATTCCCACTATTTCCTACCAAAATATCTAAAAGCTTTGTTATGGGCAGCCAACTCTGACGTTGGCCATTGCAAGGCTGTTAACATCTAGGAATGACTGAAATGGGCTGGAGCTATCTGTGAGCTGTGCTGATTGCGGATGCTGGGTGTTGAGCCACCTCCGAGGCTGGAATGACTGCATGTCAGAGGGGAGTGGGAGCATGTTAACAGCAATCACCATATGAAACGTGCCTCGGTGAGTCTCCCAGATCGCTGATAACATTGTGAGAAATTTGACAGCTTCTGGAACTCAAACCCACTGCGTAAGTTGCCAGCTTTGCTCTTTTGCAACTGACTTTTGTGGCCAAGATTAAAACAACAACAAATCTCAAAAAATGTTCCTGTTTAAAACGATGCTTGTCAACTGCTGCAGTCTTTGTGAGCCTGGGTGTGGCTTTTTTTTGGGTATAACTCAGAAAATTCCATTGTCTGGCAGCTAGGTGGGGCAATAAATTGTCACAGGTCACATCTTTTATCTCACATATGCACAAACCTGGAAGATTAATTACACTCCCTTTTGTAAAATGCAGTATCCAAAGTGATTAGGGGAACAAGGAATCAAGGATATGAATTTAAGTATCTAAAAGCAACACAACCATAGTTTGACTTTAAAGAAAACAGCTGACAAGAAAAACAAGAAGGCAAAAATCTGGAGCAGCGTGTCTAAGACTGGTGGAGTAAAGAGGACTCAAGATACTCCCAGAAGAGTGTTTAGAATGACCTGAGGCCCTAACGCCTTCAGGTGGGATTTCATCAGCTCTGAGCTGGGTGAAACTTGTGGAGTTTCTCTAAAGGATAGGCAGACTAAACTGTGGGGTTTGCAGTGTATGGAATTTTCCCTTTCAGTTAGGACTCAAAAAATTCTTGCATGTTGGTAACTGCAGGTTTACAGCCAAGGCTCAATGAGTCTGGGAATTTATGCATCGTATTTTGTCTTCTGCTGTCCCTGCTATGCAGTCTCTTGCGTGCTTTTGTTCTTCTTTTGCATTTTAAGGGTTCTGCAAGATGAGATGCAGTGAGGGACAAGTCCTCCCACCAGGGGCTTCCATGCACAGTGTCAGTGCAAACCACTGGTGGGGCACGTTGTATAGTGGGTGCACCAGCAGTTGGCAGACGTGCTTTCCTGTCTGCGGTGGTGGTGGTGGTGATGTCTGGCAGAAGAGCTGCAGCTATGGAGGTGGAAAATGTGCTTTGCTTCATGGAGGTGAATTGTGCTGCAAGGTGCTGTCATATGCAGAGACCACGCTTCATGTTGGAGGGGGGGCACTGAGTGAAGACTACAACAAACGATGAAACAAGGCCATAATCAGACCAACTGTATCTGTCCTGACAGGCTGAGAGAGCTGGGGCTGTTCAGCCTGGAGAAGAGAAGGCTTTGGGGAGACCTGAGAGCAGCCTTCCAGGATCTGAAGGGAGCTCCAGGAGAGCTGGAGAGGGACTCTTGTTCAGGAAGTCTAGTGATAGGACGAGGGGGAATGGTTTTAAATTGGAAGAGGGGAGATTTAGATGAGATATTAGGAAGAAATTCTTTGCTGTGAGGGTGGTGAGGCACTGGAACAGGTTGCCCAGGGAAGCTTTGGCTGCCCCATCCCTGGAGGGGTTCAAGGCCAGGCTGGATGGGGCTTGGAGCCACCTGGTGTGGTGGGAGGTGTCCCTGCCCAGGGCAGGGGGGGTGGAACTTGATCTTTAAGGTCCCTTCCAACTCCGACCATTCCATGATTCTGTGATCTTCAGGCTGATTCTAGAGCATGTGGTTTTCATCCAGTATACGGTCAGTCTGTTTTTATACCTATGTCTTTCTTTCTGACCTGCAAGGGAAATCTTTGAAAGAACGTTAAAAATGGAAAAATGTTGCAAAACACATTCTTGCAAATGTGTGCCAGCCTGGCAGTGGGAATGGGGTGCTGGGGGTGTCAGCAGCAGACAAGTCACGCTGCAAAACATCACTGGGGTCCCATTGCCTGGCCCCAGTGCCCCTGCTGAGATCTGCCCCATTTTCCTACTGCCACTAGCTCACCCACAAATCAGCCATATCATCTGCTCCTTCCAGCACTGTCACTGGATCTGCTCTGTGCATTGTGGCCAGCGACTAACTCCTTGTTTTTTTCCAGATCAAACTGCCACTGTTTGTCTAGAAAAGAGACGGATATGCAGCAGAGCCTGAGTGGGAGACATAACCACCTCCAGATGTGTGCTGCAAGCAGGGTGGGAATGAACTGTTCCCTGTGTCTGCCAGGGACAGGAAAGTGCTTGGGCTTAAACTGAAGTAAGGGTCATTGAACTCCAGGAAAAGCTTTGAAGAGTGAAAAGGAGAGATTCAAGGGAATTAGTTGCCCAGGAAGACTGGAATTTCAGCCAGTGGATATTTTTAGCACTAGGTTGTGCAATAAGCTGTAATTTGACCCTGCCTTGGGGCATGAATTAGGAGATCACTCAAGGTCCCTTTTGGCCTCATCTGCTGTATTGTATTTGCTTAGTTGTGTTTATGTAGCATTTAAAGGCTCTTTTTTTTTTTCTTTTTTTCTTTTTAACTTGTGGGTCCTCATTTCTGTGCACAGACATATAGGCAAGGGGCAGGGAGTTCAGACTGTGACTGGACATATATCAGAGTATTTATCAGTATATACACACACAGTTATGCAGATAAGGGAGTTATAAAACTCTCATTTTAGAGAAGAGAAATGTTTAAAAGCATTTCCATGAAAAGCAGCGAGTGGTGAGAAGGACTGGTAGAAGTCCCACATGTCTCTCCCCTCTCCCATTCACATTTTCCCAGGCCTTATCTCATCCTGGCCCCATGATTTGTGGGACACCTCTGAGAACTGATGTAACTTTACAAGGATGGGAGAATACCAACCCAACAAGGGCCTAGGCTCTTGTTCCAAGTTAATGAGCTGAGGTGGTTTGGGAAGAGTCTGGTGAGCATCAAATCCAGAGGCGGAATGAGTGGCATGGCCAGCTGGAAACTGGTGGGGATGTAGGAGGTTCCCTAAGGCTTTCCTTGCCAAAACTCAGCAGCTAAAATGACTTGTCCAAAAGACCACAGAAAACTGTGAAGTGATAGAGCTTTTACCTATGTATTATCTTCTCTGAGCTGCATTTTAGGAGGAAGTAGTGTCAGAAAACAGCATTGTCTGTCACCTTTGGCTAGTTTTACAACAGAAGGCATTTGTGCTGCGTAGTTATTTGGAGAGTTTGTGTGCAGCCCAGGTGAGATGGGCTCCTCTGTAGGGCTGCACAACTCATCCTAGCAGTGCCTGCTGCCAGCTCTGTGCAGAGGCACGTGTGGAGCTCTTGCAAAGCACTTTGGGATGGAAATCACAATCTATAATAATCTATTCTTAAACACAGAGAAACAAAAAAGAAAAGGTAAGAAAGAAATCTTTTTCTTCCTTATGGGAAGAACTCTTATCTGATTCCTGATGACTGTTTTAGTGTCTGTGCTGTTTTTGTAGCTGGAAGTACAGTTTACAAACAAGCAAGCAATACTGTGAACCTCCGAGAAATTAATTACAAAAGTAGGAAGCCAAAAGTTGAACAGGGCCATGGAAAGCAAACAGCTGCATGCTTTGTAGCCTCTGAATTTGATCTCCCTCTCTGAAGTCCTACTAGCCAAAGGGAGACAGCTGGGCTGGAGCAAACAGCCTTGACAGAGGGATATCCTCGGCAAGATAAAGTTACTTGAGCTTCTTTGCCCCATCACTGTCTAAGATGTCACAGTTGGAGTCTAAAATTGATTTCTAGGGCTTGGGATCCTTATGATCACTAACCTGTATATCAGAATTAACTCCTGACCTTTTGGGAAGTGATAGTGCTGTGCTTCAGGGTTCAGCTTTTCACCACTTTGCTGCTCCCGCTTTCCAGGTTTTCCAGCACTCCTCTGAAACACCAGAGAGAAATAACTCAGAGAAATGGGCTCCTCCTTGCTTCTTTTCCAACATGGTGATGGGGTGCTGCAAGAGATACGGGATACTGTGCTGTTTCCCTCCTGCTCAGTCAGAAAAAGGGGGAGAGCTGCCAATTTGTTTTTCCACACAACATTGAGAATCACGTGTTTGAAAATCTTGCAGAAGGTGGATTTTTTAATTTTTTTCTTGATGTATGGCTGCTGACAGGTGCCCATCTGGTCCCTTGGAAGCACGTCTTTCATGCATCTTCTCCTCTAGTACGTGAGGCAGAATGAGTCAGTGTCAGTTTGACGGGTGTGTTTGGCACCTCAGAGCAACTCTGATGGGTGTCTGCAGCTGAATGGGGCAAGGGATGCAAGGTTCATACATGGTGGCCACGCAACTGACTCTGCTCATCCTTGCTGGTGTTGGAAATGTTGCTGTCTGCATTGCCTGTGCATGCAGGGAAGGGGGGAAATAAAAATTATTCTGCTGCAAAGGCAAGCACGTGTTCATCATGCACATGGATGCTGTGGCCCTGTCTTTGCTGGGAATGGGAGAGCAGGGAAGAGGTTAAGTTTTGATAGTGTTTCTATTAAGTGAGGAAAAATTTGGCCTCTGCCTGTTCTTTACTTCTAAGTGAATTCAGGAGATTATGACAAAGACTGTGTAGGCGTGTTCCCAGTATTTTGTTTTAGAAAGATGGAAATATGATTCTCCTTGACCTTCAGTGGTTTTAGCAGTGGGAGCTGGAGCACTGTTTTCTTGGTGCAGGAGCCATGGCGCAGCCTGAAAGCCCCCTGCTCCTGCACTCTGGTTTCCTGCTGGCTCTGCAGCCTCCTCACTGTGTTGCTTATTGCAGGGGTGTTGGACTAGATGACCTTTAAAGGTTCCTTCCAACCCAAACTCTTCTATAATTCTATATCATTTGGAGAATTCATGGAGAGTGAGATCTCATGATGTAAGAAGAGCTCCCTGGTGCACCCATAGTGGGGCAGCAGGTGTTGTGAAGGAGGCAATGGCCCACATTTACTGCATATGCTCAGGGGAAAAAGTAGGATTCTAGGCTTCAGCTTGAAACCCTCCTGGTTTCATATGAGCAACCACTGTGGCAAGGTGGACTGTGTCAAGGGGAGAGAAGTTGGGGGCTTGGAGTTCAAATTCTTCTTTTGAGCACAGCAGAGCAATCCTTGATGCATGACAACCAGTGGAATCAGTTGGGTGGTATCTGCAGTCAGGGCTGGAGCCCTGCTGTAAGCCTCCTATGGGATTGGGAGCAACTCTACCAGGCTTTCAGTTTCCCCTCTGAGGAATGGGGTTTCTGGACTTGAAAGTACTGGATCTCCACCACCAAATTACTTTTTATCTCAGGTCTCAAGGAGCTGTGTGTGTTCACCCCAGGTCTCCATGACACGTGTGCCCACAGCCCTCTCCTGAAATGTGTAGCAGTTTTACCAACTTTGGCTCATTTCCTAGAAAGAAGCAAATGTGACTGAAAATTTAGAGCAGCCTTGGCAGCACTACTGCATGACAGGACCCATTTATTTTGGTCTAATAATGACTGCACTATCTAGCAGTCTGCCATCATTGTGGTCCCACAATATTTCTAGCACAAGCAAGGAAAGATAAAGCATCCACTGGCAATGAATGCTGAGCCTGTAACAGCTTCCAGAGCAGCTCAGCAGATATAAATATGACTTCCTGGTTCCCATACACCAACTGCTCAGCACAGCTGAACAAAAATCTCTTTTCTAGCCCACATGGGAGTTTTTAGCACCCATGGAGCAATCTGTTCTGCACAACCCTGTGTCTGCTAGAAACAACCGGCATTCTGCCACTCCACTTCTGCCCGTAAGTCCTCTAAGTCTGATTTTAAGCAACATAGTTTAAGCAAAATTGTTTAAATGTTTCATTCAAGAGCTTCACCACATTGGAGAGCAGTGAATGAATCATGTACATTCCTTTATCTGATGGTGTGTTTGTGTAAAAGCAGCAACATGCAGCAAAGAACTTACCGTTGCAAGGAAGCTCCATACCACAGATGTATTTTATTTTTTCTGTGCCATTCTCTGTATGTAAAATCCTCATTGGGACCTATTTAAAAACCATCACCATTCAAATAGTTTAAAAAATGGAGCTGGGAAGAGGGAGAAAATACACGATTGCAAAGGGATGCAGTGTTTAGGGGGCTGATCTTATGGCTCTGCAAGAGATTTTCTGTGTTTTGGTTTTGTTTTTTAATGCAGAAAGGAGGGTGTCAGTGTGCCTCAGTCTTCAGCCCTTTGAGGCTGGACTGCAGGTTCGAAAGGAAATCTGGTAGAATGAGGCAGCAAGGAGCCCTCCCAGTGGTGCAAAGGAAGCAGGGACAAGAGCAGGAGAAAAGAGGGAAGTAGCGAAAATGAGAAAGATAAGCCAAGCTGTTTCTGTAGGTGGTTTGGGGGCACTTGTTTGTGTGAGGTTCCAATCAGAGACATGCCTCTGCAGATGCTTTGCACCGTGCTCTTGGGCCTCTCTGCTGGCTGCTGCCATCTCAGCAATATCCCCTGCAAGCTGTAGAGAAGATATTTAATCTCTCAGCCAGGCTCCCCGTATGTCTCCCAGACACCCCACTGGGAGTGTGGATTCAGCAAGACCAGGGCTCAGCCCAGCCTCCTCCAAAGCCAAGCCAACCCTTGGGTCACCTGCATCTGTCTGGGAGCACAGTGAAGGGTTACAACAGCTTGAGAACAATTACGAGTGAGGAAACAAAGAAATGTGCTCAATTTGGGATTGCTCTATGCTAGGGCGGGGAAGCATTTATAAAAAAACATAGCTTGGTTGAGAACCCTATCCTTGAAACAGGAGGGGAATATTGAAGAATATGATAGATTTTCTATTTGCCTTGCAAAAAAGAAAACAACCCCCTCCCACAGTGTTTCCACAGCTACACAGACATAAACATACATATTCCAAGGCTACTTCTGATGGATTTCTTTAGTTCTCAGAGTTTCCTGAGTTGAAGCAGGAGTACACCTAACAGTACTCTTTATTGAGGCAAGGCCTTTATTTTTTGATGAGCTATACTGAACTAGAAAGCACAAGGGCTTATGATTTCAGGGACTAATCCACTTGTTCAAACTGTGGTGGGGAAAGCAGGTATTCAGAGTGGTTTTAGTGGCTGGAGCAGCTGGGTCATAAATAACACATGTAGAACTGAGTCTAATTTTTTCCTGACCAGGATGCTCTGGCAGATGTGACAATTAATCACAGTGATCAGCATTTCTGTACAAGCATTTTCAGATAAAATGAAACAATGGATTCTTGCTCTCTCAAGGGCTCATACAAGGAATTCAGTCTGGAAGCTTACCAGTCAATACTTGGGCAGAAACTGATGATACTGAAAGAGGAATTATGAAGCAGGAAATGTCTCCTGGAGTTGCAGCCTGAAGGTCACAGCTGGAATTTCTTGGAAATATCTTTGCAGTTGCCATAGCATTTATTATGCCTATAAAAGGTCTTTCAGGTGATGCTTTTTGGTGTTAGAAGTACTAAGGGAAGCAGGTTAATTGGATTTATCTGAAACACAAGAGGACCTAGGCTGATAAGGAGCTGTGGTATTTTCACAAAGAGGTTGCCAGCTGAGCATCTCAAAACTCACTTATACTGTAGATGCCCTTGTGCATTGCTGCCTGAGCACTCAGTTCCCAGTTTGCTGCTGGCAGCTAGACAGAGAACAAAAATGCTGCATAAGTGGCAGTTTTTTCTGCATGTCTCCATGAAAACTAACTCAGAGGGAGCTGTTGGACCCTCCCAAGGACAACCACATAGCAGGCTGAGGCTGAGTATGAGCAGGCAGGGATGCCACATGCTGTGTGTTGTCTGTAGGGACAGATTCGTACCTTTACATGATTACCATTGTAATGAGCTGGTCAGTGCTGCTGGACTATGTGCTGCTTGGTAGACAACAATCCAGGTCAATGCCACCCAGATTAACGGTGTCTGCTCTGTGTTACCGTGTCCTGAACCATCAGACCTGGCTGCTCAAGCTGGGCTGCTCCAGTCCTTGACCTTGCACAGATGCACGCCTTGGGTTCCACTCTGAGACCATGGATCTTCTGAGCCACCTCCAGCGTGGCATTCACAGAGGTCTGTTGTGATCCTGGGTTGTTTGGAGTGGAACTGGATGTGGGGCATCTTGTTCTGCTGTCTGGTTTTAGGATGCTCATTCTCCTGAATGCCTTGACACTATGGGGCTTTCAGGTGTGAGCTGCTGTGACACAGTGATCTTGCTATCGAGACTAGTGATACTGGGGTGGAAAGCAATGCAGAGACATCATTGCTGCAAGAGCTATCTTGGGATCTGGAAAAAACTGTACTACTTTTATCCACTCTTCTCTTATCTGAAGCATCCCGGGTGGTCGTGGAACAATTCCTGGAGTGCAGACTTTGCTGATCAGAGGGTGCTGCAGGTCCAGGCTATGAGGCAGCAAAGGTGCCACCCTTTGTCTTGGGATCAGTCCTGAAGTCTGCTCCTGGCTGGAGAAGAGGCTACTTTCCTTTGACTGAGTTGGTTGCAGCCTTCGCTGCAGCCTCTTCCTCTGTCAGACACTGGCCTGCTCGAGGAGCACTGCTGCCAGTGAAGAGGCTGGAGGAAGGCTTGGATCATTGCTTGGGAGTTTCCCATCCTGCCCACCCACTGCAGTCTGTCAGTTTAATTTTGTCAGGCAGTGATTACCTCCCTGCAGTCCTGATCCTATCCTTATCTCTCTTGCTCAGGCTCCACTGCCCCCCACACCTCCCCTCCCCCATCCTTGGTCCCTGTTTGCTCTCTGGACTTGAGGAACGGGAGCTTGAGAGATGCTACCAGTCACCCACCAGGCTAGTAGTTCAGTAGAAAGTAAACAGTATTGTATTAGGTCTTGCTGGAATAGGGTTGGGTCAACCCACAACTATTTAATTTTGAGGAGTCTGAGGCTATGCAATTTTCTGGTGATGTTCAAAGAAAGAGTCCTCCAGTCTAGATATTACCTCTGTTCCTCAGTCTTTGATCCTGACTTTGAATTGAGCCACATTAAAATAAAAACCACCTACTGACTTTAGTTGGAGAAGAGTCCAGCTGGCACATTTGCATCTGACAAAGCTGTAGTAGCTCTGGCGATGCTGTGTTGCAGTCCTGGCCCTAAAGTGTCTCTCTTGGCTTATGGTCAACGATATAGACTGATTCGAGTCTGAAACTTGATTTATGAGAACATACACTACAGGAAAATGGCTTCAGCATTTGCAAGAATACAGACAGCCTCAGACATTTTTGTGGCTTTTGACAGCTGAGAGTTATGAATGTCTGTTGTCTTTTTTTTTAAAAAAACACACCCCAACCTCCATAGAATGAACACATTCAGCAAGTTGGAAAAAAAAGGAAAGAAAACATTACTCACGGCTGGGTTGAGAAAAAGGAAGACTATCAGTGAGATTGTCTCAGTGGCTTAAAGGCAGCTTGGTTTTCCATGTTGGTGGGTTCATTCCCTGCATTCCTCCTTTCTTTCTTTTGATAGCTGGTTAAATTCTTTTAATGGGGTCTTCATTCAGGAAGGGCATGTAAGCCATGCTGCAGATGGAGAATTTGCAGCCAAATTACCCTGTGAACACACTGCGTGGACTGGGGTGCTCGCAGTGAGCAGAACACTCTTTGGGGTGCTTATAGAGGATGGTAGGACTGAGATCCCCCTTTAAGATCTAGATGAACCATGGGGAGACAAAGCAGGAATTTGGGAGTACTGATCTAGATTGACTGTGTGGGATAGGAAGGATGACTCCCTGCTTCCATCTGAAAGAAGGAAGTCTACAGTATTTGCCCCTTTGCATCATTTCTGCCTGGTGCCCTCACAGCCAGATGGATACTGCTGCATTGGTTGCACCAGGTTGCCATTCTTTGCAATGACCTTTGGAAGAAAAATAATTTAAAGAATGAAAATCTAGTTCTGGAGAATATAACACATAGCACATGGTGAATGTATTGTGCAGGTGGGAGCCAGCCAACAGATCATGTACTTGGCATGTCTGCTTTAAAATTAATCGTGTGTTTGAGTGGTGTCCTGATTGGGGATGCTTTTCCAAGTTTGAGACATGAAATGCAACTTCAGAGAATACTTCCTTAATCCAACAAATAAATCCATTGCAGATGTATGTTTTCTGTTGTTTTTCATGGAGCTCTTTATAGCTTTCAGATGGGACACTCCCAGCTTCCTCCAGAAATGTCACTTGCAGTGAGTTCAACTTTTGGTCAGCACCGAAAATCTATGAAGAATATCAATATGTTTAGGACACCAGATACAAAAGCCAAGAAGGACTAGGGATGCTTAGAAGTGATTACATTTGTTTCTTTTTCACAGGAAAGGATTGATTTCTGTGTTCATTTCTTACAGAGCAGGCAGCATGACAGATGACCATATTAATAACATAGGATTTCTTTGAGTTGTGGGAACTAGCTAGAGACTCCTCCTTTACAAGAGCCTCTCTTCCCTTATAGAAGTGGAAGTAGAGACTAATTTATAAAGACAGCCTGCAACGTGTGATGGCTGGCAGGACATGTGACTGATCATTCTGGGTATGGATATTATATTCTTAGGTCTCAGTAACGAGTTGCCGAGGTCCCTTGTGTCCCGGACAGGGGATGGTCCCTCTGCTGCTGTAATTTGCTGTGCCTCCTGCAGCCGGTGGTTCTGCTGTCACTTGGACACCCATCCTGAAGGTCCTTTTAGTGTCTGCCATTGACTTTCAAGAAAAGATGCCTGTTTTTTCCAAGGTCTGTGGGATGTGTGAGGGGGTTTGGGGGTTTGAGGGTTTGAGGCAATCCCTTGAACCAGACAGCACTTGTAGCAGTGAAGCCTTTGTTGACTGCTCAGGCATAGTGCAAGAAAAGCGAAGCCAGAGGCTTTGCACAATGAGCAGGAGGCAAAGGAGGGCAGGGCTGAGAGTGGGAGGCTGAGACTGTAATTTCCTTCCTGTAATCTACCTTGCTTGTAAAGAGATATTTCCAGCACATGAGAGCAGTCTGCACTTAGGACATACCAGCTGTATGCCTGTTCCCCAAGGAGTGGGCTCAAAGTAAAGACAATGCTTCATCAGAAATCTATTTGAGGAACTGAGTCTGAAGTCTGGTTGCAGAAAAACTTGTTTTCTCCATCCTATTTGGTTTCAGTTTGGCTTGCCTGGAAAACTCAGATCTGTGCATTCATGTACCAGCTATGTTCGCTTCCTGTGGCACCACACAGCTTGCTGCAAATTATCAAGACAATGCTCATGACTGCACTTTCTTGTTATCTTTTAATTGCTCGTATTTAATATTGGCAATATACTGTGTTGTGTTTCCTGCAGTTGTAGCCATGTGTTTCACTGGCAAAAGCACTTTTTTTTTTTCCCATTCTGGGAGGGAGAGTTTGCTGCTTATATATCAATATGATGGCTTGCAGTGTTCTGGCATGCTGGAGAAAGGAGACAAGAATGAAAGACATTTCGTGACCCAGTAGTTTATGCTCTACACTCTTCACTGTGGACATTTAACAATCACAAGACAAGGTCTTCTATGCCCCTTAAAATATCCATATCTTTAATGTAAATGAATGAGAACCATTTTTTCATGGTTGGGTCACGCAACTCCGAGGCCAAGAGGATAACAGTGGGTATATTGTATGTATGGATGAAAAGAAAAAGCCTTGACACTGGAGCAGACACTCCATCAGTGCAGAGAGATATAATAAGGAGACTACTAACTAGCCTCATATGGATTATTTCTGTGTTACATTCAGTTTCTTTTCTGAATGCCCCTGAAATGAGAGGTGACACATGCAGGTCGGTAGGGTCCTAAGACCAGGGTTGGGAGCTGGATCTGTTCTCAGTGTTGCTGCTACCTTTCTGGGTGATTTTAGGTACATCTTTTCCCCCTTTGTTTCCATCCTAGCTTTTCTCTCTTGCCCAGCGATAAGTGCTTTGAGGCAGGGATCATCTGTTCCTCTGTGATTACTCACAGTGATCATGAGATGACTGAGTTTTCGATTCCTGGAGAAACAAGGAGAGGGGTTAGTAAAATTGCCACCTTAGGCTTCCGGAGGGCAAACTTTGACTTGTTCAGAAGACTGATTGACAAAATCCCTTGGGAGGCTGCCATGGAGGATATAGGAGTCCAGGAAGGCTGGACATACTCAAGTCTTAAAGGCACAGGAGCAGGCTGTCCCCGTGTGCCAAAAACCAAGTAGGTGGGGAAGGAGACCAGCCTGGCTAAATAAGGACCTTTGGCTGGCTCTCAAGAACAAAAGGAGAGTCTATGACCTTTGGAAGAGGGGGCAGGTCTCTCATGAAGACTAAAAAGATGTAGAGAGTCTATGCAGGGAGAAAATAAGGAGAGCCAAAGCGCAGCTAGAGCTCAGCCTACCTACAGCTGTTAAGGATAATAAACAATGTTTCTATAAATTCCTTAACAACAAAAGGAGGATTGGGAAAATCTCCCTCCCTTATTGGATGCAGAGAGAAACATAGTCACAAAGGATGAGGAAAAGGCTGAGGTGCTCAACACCTACTCTGCCTCAGTCTTTAGCAGTAGAACTGGCTGGTCCCTGGACACTCAGCCTCAGGAGCTAGGAGACAAGGAGTGGAAGCAGAATGAGATTATCACAATTAAAGAGGAAGTGATCAGTGACCTGCTTGGATGCATACAAGTCTGTGGGACCAGATGGGTTACATCCAAGAGTACTGAAAGAGTTGGTAGACATGCTTGCCAAGCCACTTTCCATTATTTATCTGAAGTCATGGCCAGCTGGGGAGGCTCAATGGACTGGAGGGTAGCAAATGTAACACCCATCCACAAGAAGTGGAGAAGGGAGGATCCAGGAAACTATAGACCTGTCAGTCTGAACTTGGTACCGTGTCACGGCCCTTTTGTCTGGCCAAGGAGATACCACAAGGAATGGAAATACTGTAATAAAAATATGAAATTCAGACAAATGCCGTTCTTGGAGGAGTGAGTGGTGGGCCCTACTGGTTCAGACAGGTGGTTGCCACCTTGCTCTGTATCCCATCCCACATCCTAAAGGTCTTCTGATCTGTGATTCCCTGTGTGGCTTTCTGTGCTTTCAGGAGCTCACTAGATCCCTTAAGAAGAGAAAAGCATTTTTGCTCAAGGTCATGCTTTCAATGCAACAGCAGGATAAGCTGTTTAAGTGAAAGGTTTGCATAAATGGGAAAGGTAAAACGAGGCTGGAAAGAATTTTTTTTTTCTGGGTAGATTTCACAAAGGAGATTGTCTGTGTGTGTGGTGATGAGTGTGGCAGGGCCAAATTCACGGCACATCTGGCACCAGCTCTTTACGCATGTGATAGATAAGAGGCTCTGAAGTATGCTGATGGTATTGTGGAGCTGCGTGTGACTTTTCATTTTGCCCTCCATGGATTTCATGCTATCGGTGTGCGTGGCTGAGATGCACATGCAGCCTTCCAGCATACTAATGAGCCCATGACATTAGTATTCAGAGCCAAAGGCGGGAGCTGTTAGATAGAAATAATGGTGTGAAGGGGAGAACTGATAAATTATGAGGTTGTATTATAATATTAGCAGCGCTGACCCAGCTCCCTTGCAAAGGATATTTACCAAGTACCAATTTAGAGCCTTAGTGACTGTGGAGGATAAGTGTGTTTTGGGTGCTGGGTTTGTCAATGAGGAGTTTGCAGAAAGGGAAACAAGACTGACAAGAGACTAGAAAAATCATAAAGTCATAGGCTCCTATATTTGTCTGCACACACATGGTTTCTATTAGCGAGGCATGCAAGCACCCACCCCTATTGAGCACAATATTTGGCACAAAGTTAACTTAAAATTAGGCTTAGGTTTAGGTGCTTTAGTTGAACTGAGTCCTAACTACATGATCACATGTAGCTCTGAGCTAAGAGTGCAAGGGGACTGCTGGCAGCTCGATGTGTTCCAGATGTTTCAACTGAAGGTGAAATTGCCCCTTTGCCCTTAATATGGGCTAAATCGCTGGGGTCCCGGCTGCTGAAGGTGCTTGATACAGGGGCAGGTGCAGCTGAAGGTTGCTGAGCAGGAGTGCCCTGAAGCTGTGGGAGCCACACTCTGGGACCAGGTCTGAGGAGCAGGCACATGAGGGCAACATCAAGTCTAGATAGGAGGGTTTCCAGTTTGCTTCAGATACCACAGTCAGCTTGTGCATGTTTGGCTCAGTATAATACAGCTCTTCAGAGCACAAAAGAAAGATCCAACAGTGAAAGTATTTGAAATAGGGGAAAAAGAGCAAAAACACAGCCTAGGGAGCCTGTCTAAAAAAAAAACCAACAAAACCAAACAAAGGGCAGAGAGGAAATGGGAAGCAGTGGACAGTATATTATACAGCGTACAAATCAACAAGCAGTATCTGCAGGTCATCCATTCCTCTGAGCCTCAGAGAGGACATAGATCCCTGGGTCAAATTACAGCAGTCCATCTCCCCCATCCTCTATTATTTTGTCTCCAAATTCCCAGCAACAACAGTGACAAAAATAGTTTGCAAAGTCTGACAAAAATCTTAATTTCTGAAAGTTTTGCCAAGCCCTGTTTTGAGTACAAAGTGCTCTGGCTTTTACTCCTCAACTCAGCACTGACCTTCCGGCTGCTCTGTCCCTCCCTGCTCCAGTGGAGAGGGAAAAATGTTTGGTATTAACGAGCATGCCTCCAGCCTTCCAAAGCTGTATTCCTAGCTGTGCACCTCTATTATTATTTTTATTCCTTTCCCTGAATGTCTTGTCTTAAAAGTGAGACTTTCTTTGGTTTGCAGTATTTCACACTTCTATTTCCTTCAGGGCTGGAAGGCTGTGGAAGGGGAGCAGTGAGGGAGTGCTAGAAGCAGCCTCTGAAGGGATGTTGTCAGCTTTTTGGGGCGGCCACGCAGCAGGGAGGGCTCACTCTCTGTGTGCAGCGAGTAGATCAAGCTCCCACCATGGTGCAGGGATGCAGCGTGGGGAAAATGCAGCTCCCTTGGTCGTTCTCCATTGTGCAGACAACAGACTAAACTGTAGGCAGTAGTCAATTATCTTAATAAAGATGATTTCGGTTTTGCTGGGGTGATTGGAAAGAGCTCACAGAAAACAAGAATGTTTAGCAGTGATTAATTTTTGCAGTTTGTAGGAGTATTTATTTACTTGCTGAGCATGAGGATGGTAATTGCAAAGCAGAAAGCTCTGAGATGCAGTGGGTAAATCAGAGCAATAAACAGATATCCTCTCTCCTTTGAATTGGAGCTGATTATCCAGCTTCCAGCTTGTTGCTATGTTTGCTCCCCCTGCAGCTTTTTTTTTTTCAATTTCTTTGCTGTTCTCTCTTTTTTTTCCCCCCTTGGGATTTTGCTGATAGAGGAAACTACTGTCAGGCCACCTCGGATTTCATACAGCCATGCTGGCTCATGCATCAGTAATACAGATAGAGAGGACACTTTTGCTGCTGCACTGGGCAGGCTGGCTGGGTTTGTCTGGCAGACCTGGAGATCTAAGGAGGCACTCGCAGTGTAATCCCAGACCTGACAAAAGGCAGATGATCTGCCTCAGAGCGTGCAGTCTTTGATGCTGATGAGGCCAGGTATTAGAAGCTGTTGTACGGTGTGAGGCACCTCTGTGGTGATTGCCTGGCTTGCTGCCTTCTCTGTAATATTTTGGCTCATTTCTGCCAAGGACACCACTGTCCATCCTGTGGAGAAGGAGGAAATTCATGTCAGGAATTTCAGTGAGGAAGCTTCATGTCAGCTTTCTCTTTGACTTATTTGGGCTTAGCCCAATCCCTTCTCCTTAGAGGGCACAAGGTGAAAAGAGGAGTATCTCTTGTGTTCCTGCTGGAGTATACATGAAGAACAAGAGACAGGTCTAGACTGCTCCTCGACAAGCCTGAAGGTCCTCAGGTGTGTATAGAGGAGGGAAGATGTGACTGAAAAGGGAGTGACAAACATACAGCCCTAAGGTCTTTATTGGCAGCTGCCAGGCTTGTTCTTTTTCTCCTGTTCTTAGTGTCATGGCAGTGTTCAAAGTCCAAACCTGGGACATGGAGGGTGTGCCCTGCATTAATCAAACAAATCAGACCAACAGCTCTGCCCCAAAGAGCCTACGCCTTGCTTTGGATAGAGGAACTGCATTCAGGCTTGTGTGCAAGACGTTTTAGTCGTGGGACATCAAAGAGGGAAGAAACTTCTTCAAAAGTGTGCAGGTTACATGACTAGTGAACCTAAATTCAACCCGACATCCCTTACTGAACAGCCAGCAAACAGTCGCCAGTTTTGGCAAAATTTGGATCCGGATGAGAATCTGAAGTTTCCTTCTGGCCTCCATCCTTACAAGGAGCCAAACCACTCTGTCCACTGTGTTGCTGAGCCTTTCAATAGTTCCCTATTTCAATCCAACTGCTGCAGCCCTGGGTCCACCTCAGCTCCAAGCAAGCTCCAGACAAGTTGTTCTGATCTCCTGCTGCTCTGTAAATGTGCAACACACACCAGATGTGAAAGGTTTTCCTAGACCTTAGCTTCTGTGGGCTGTATTGAGCCACCTTGGATTAAACAGTCAACTATGTGGCTTTGGGTACAGGCCTGGTGCAAGATGCCTCTACAAAGACGTAAGCCAGCGTAACAGATCCAGGAGCATCAGTGTCTGCTTTGGGAGATGCTGTATGTAGGGAACGGCCGCCTGAGCAGATGCTGGTGTGTTGCTATGGCTTCAGCAGCCAGCACCCTTCAGCTGAGCAATGGTACACACCTGTTTCACCTGTCTCACACTCAGATAAAGCACCTGCATTTAAGCTGCTGTCATGAATTCATTTCACTTTGCAGGAGGGGAGCAATAGGAATATGTCATCACTGCCAGTGCTTGGCCGCAGGACAGTATCTCCTGAGGCAGTTCCTGCAGAGCTCACTCTATGATCTTGGAGGATTCAAGCACTGCCTGCTTTATCCCCGGCTGTTTGTATGTACCATGAGCCCTGGGAACAGTGAATTGAAGTTTTCACCTGGAAATCCACATGCCAAATGTGGTAAGTGGCATCTCTCATGCAGGTTTTTCTGCTGGCGTCTCTACTCTTTCCATGGTCTCAGTTGTGTAAAACCCTGAAAATCTTTCTTTCTTCTTTTTTCCTGGTGTTATTTTCAGCTTTTTGGTTTGCTTGCTGCTGTGAGGGGCCTTGCCCTGCACACCATGATACTCTGCACAAGCCCTGAGCATTGCTTATGGCTGAGCTGTCTCATGTGGCACTTCCATGCAGAAGTGTATGTATTTTTTGCATTTTGTATTGGTATTAGTAAATACTGGCTGGGGAATCTGACATATTTTCCAAATACTACAGGCTGACAAGAGATGGAAAAGGCCTTGGGGGAAGGAAAAATGCATGTGCTTTGTTGTGAGAGGTCTGCAACGACTCTGTGAGAATAGCTGGAGAAGGCAAGTGCTGTAATGCATCTGGAGTCTGCCCGGGTGAGGGGACAGGATAGGTTTGCTGATTTACTGGGGTCTCAGTGCAAGGTTTGAAAAACTGGTCTGGTGCCATAGGCAAGAAACTTCACAGCCCTGGCCTCCTGTGCTGGCCCGTGTGCCAGATAACACCCACACACACAAATGTATGCTCACATACACACGCGTGCATGCATGCACACACACTTCTTCAGCAAGGCTGTGCTGCTCATCTGAACTCCACTGAAGGGCCGCAGAGGATATAGCTTTTTAGAGTCGTGGGGTAAAGGACTTCATGGCATAACACGACTGTCCCAAGAAGTAGAGAAGATGACATAAGGGTGAATTTGCCGTCTGTCCCCGGAGTTATGAAACACAACCATAACTGTGTGTGTAACTTTAGACAGCTCCAATACGATGAGGAAATTACAGTGCTTCCACATGCTTTAAATCTAGGGCTGGTCCTGTATTCCTCTCTGTATAACCAGGGTTGAATCCTTCTCCTTGCTGTTTCCCTTTAATTTGATATTCCTTGCAATAGGGCTGTTCTCTTAATGTGCCTAATATAAAACATGCTTGTTTGCTGACTGTGGCAGGAGTGTTTGGCTCAGGCTGCCCTGCACGTCGCCATGGAGTCTGATGCTGGGGAGGGTAATGATTCTGGGAAGTTTGACACTGAAACAACATATTGAGAGTAGTTACTGGGCAGGGTAAGGGAGATTAATAATTTAAAGTGATTAGATCTGGGCTGGCTTAAAAAGCAGAATAATGCTTGCTATTGGGCTGGGTGCTCGAGGATGCTGACTTTTATGAAACAAAAGTGGATCCTTTCCTAGATGGCTCCATTTGCAGACCATATTTGTGTTCTTTTTCAATAAAGTGAAAGCGAGTCTGCCCTGTCGTGAAAGCCCAGGACAGTGACTCACAAACACAGGCTCCAAAGCCCAAACAGGGTTTGTGGAGTGTACAAGGGAGCACAATATGATCCTGCTGGCAGGAAGGGGACTCTCCCCCGAAAGCAGGCTGCAGGCTGGAGACTGGGTCCCCAGGGTGGAGGTTGGCTCTGGGAAGAGTGAGCAGTGTTTCCAGATGGAATGGAATGAGCTCGTCTGTCATTGTCATTTTTTAATTGTTTTCTGGGCTGTACTGCTGATCTTTTAACAGGGCATGATCTGAAACGCGCTTCTTTGCTGTGGGAGGCACGTGTCCTTGGCCCCAACTTCCTCTGCACAAACAGAGGCAGGGGATGGTCTGGGGACAGGCTGCCTTGTAAGGATGTCAGGAATGTCACTAGGGCTGATCTGGAGAAATGTCCCATTTTCCTGATGGGCAATGAATTGTGATGAAGGAACATGTCCCCTTAAGCTGTGGTTTCACAGCTGTAATACCACCTTCTTAAAGACTGTCTTTCCAGCTGCTTACTCCTGCCTTTTTTGTCATGCTAGTGGACTATGGAAATCATCCAGGTGAAAAAAAAACTCTTTTTGTCTTTTTTGCTCCTAAATGATGCTTTCCCTCTAAACCACATCCATTCCCTGGGCAGACCTGCATGTCCAGATGCCCTGCAGTGGGCAGAGCTGGTGGGCAGGGGATGAGGGAAATCAGCTGAAGCAGCCCTGCCACCGCATATGAAACCAAAGCTTCAATGCCCTTTTTCCCCCTATTTATAGCAGACCTGTGTGATTCTCAGATATCCCTGTAAACAGCTTGTAGGTCTCCAAGGCTCAGAGCTGCAAACAGTTTGTGTCTAGTGGAGCTGGACACAGCCACAGTCAGAATGCTGAGAGGCTGCATAGCCACATTGACACCTGAAGTATCAGTTCTGCATGTGGGATTGCAGCCCTGCAGCATCCCACGAAAACAAAGGTGAGCTCAAGAGTCACACAAGACTTTTGGTAAACATGGGACCTTTTTACTCCCCTTTGGTTTTAGACCTCTGAGGTAGATTTTGTTCAGGTTTTCTGATTTTCTTTCCAACAATCTGCTTGTCTTAACAACTTATGTAACTCCAGGATTCAGAGATTTAAGATATGCACTGAATCCCTCTTGTTAACTGTCTGACAGCTTGTCTATTTGCTTCCCAGCTCCTTGTCCCTTTTCTGTCTGTTATAGCAGTGTTGCCTCCAAGTACCCTGCCCTGCAGACCTGGCTCTCTCCTCTGAGCAAGCAGAAGAAATACCAGCAGAGATACACAGGGACCAACATGATCCCATGGGAAAATTCTCCTGACCTGAGGCATTTGAGGATTTTCAGTAGAGCCCTGGAAGCTGTGCTGCTGGCTTTGGTGGGTTGCTGGATGATGCTCCAGCCTTGGGCATCTGAATGTCCCCAAAATGTACCCTTATCTTGTGCAGGAGTAAAGAGAAAGCAAGCCTCTATCTTGCTGATCCCCGCTGGGACTACTCTCCTTGGTTTTTGCTTTGATATTCTTGTGCTGGAACAGCCCAGGCTTCTCTGGCCCCACTTTTTGCACAGCTTGTCTGGGACTTAAGCCCTGTGTTTCCCAGAAAGGTCTGGGAAATCTTATCAATCTGCTATTTTTCCTCTTCCTTTGAATTTCCATTGGCTGCTGACTAAAAACACAAGAGGCTCAAATCACTCAGCCCTCAGCCTATTCAAATTGGCACAGGTTGGTTTGTTTTGGGGCTTTGAGATGCTATTGTAATCACCTGGGGAAATACACACACCTTTCATCTTGCCTCAGTCCCCTGTGGTCAGGAGGGCTCTCTGCCCCAGCAGGGCTCCCAGACCCCTTCTCTTTTTTCTCAGTGGCAGATCCCTTGCTGTGCCTGGGAACAGGCACTTAGCAGTGGCCACAGGACATGGAGTGAATGTCCCAAGGGAACAGATGTTTCTCTTTCAAGTAGCACAGGGGCTGGGGGCAGGGGGAGGAATGGCATCAGACAAGGGGTAAGACTTTCAGGCTTTCAAAATCATTGCTGGAATCTGCTTCTGTTGATTACAGGAGTGATCAGTTAATGCATAATCCCTGGCAATACTCCAAAGGAGGGACCTGAAACAGTAATGCAGGATTTTATTTTTAATTTTTAAATATACTTTTTTCCTGCAGAAATGACATGTCCATAGACAGGGAAGTACCGGCCAGAAGTCCTTGGACAATTCTTCTTCTGAGCTCATAAAAACAGCAATTCTCTTTCCCTCATAATAACCGAGGGCTGAACTCCCCTCAGTGGAAACAGCTTCACTGTTCCTGCACACCTGCTCCACTGTTGCCACTGTTTGATTTTCTCCCCCACACCTAAGTCCCTTGCTAGAAGATCATAGGAACAATTATCTGCATGAAGCTTAGGGGATCCCATCAGCCATTTCTCTGCTCAATGCTCTTTTCTATATACAACAAGAAACGTTTCTCCCCTGCTTCCCCAAGGATTCAGCTTTTTCAGATTTCTTCATCTTCTTTCACGATTTTTTTCCCTCTTCTTTCCTTCTCTCGTTCAAGATTGTATCAGTTTTCATAACACAGAATTGCTGCAGACCAGGGATTTGCCCTTCCTGAATCTTTATAGCCCACATACACCACTGTTATTGAATGATTAATGTGAGTTCAGCCCAGCAGCCTTGGATGTGAAAAAGGAAGTTTCAGCTGGAGAGCAACATCCCAGGTTCTCCCTCTACGTATTTGTCAAATTGGGGGATGAAATGGCCCCTGTGAAGAGGGGGCTGGATGTTTATACAAACCTTGCTGCCCACCTGCAAGCCCCAGTGTTGCAGCCTGGAAGGTGTGATTCCACAGGGAGCTGGGCAGCTCCCAGGGGTGATGCTCGGGCAATGCAGGGGTGATGCTGGCTCCTCTCCTTCAAACATACCACCACCTAAGCTGTGAAACAGGACCTGGGCCTGACCATGGGTTTGTCAGCAGGTTCTGGTCTGATTTTCCAGTTAAGGAGATTGGTCCGCAGGTTCTGGTTTTGCCACTTAGCCAAAATCTAGTTGCAGACAATTTGTTCTCTTCCCACTCATCATCATCTTCGATACTCTTCCCTACAGGCCTTAAATAAGAATTTGACACTGACCATTCAGAATTCCTGATACAAGTGTCTTTTAAGTTTCACACACGACAAAGACTTAAAACAGTTCAATCAACGTTTGCCAGCAACTGGGTTTGGGATTTTTTTGCTTTGCTTATTATCTTTATTCTGCATTAGCTGCAGTGGAAGTGCTTGCAAAAAGCATTGTACAGACAGTCAGGTTTGAAGGACTGTACTCACCCTGCAGCAGACAGCAGTACTTCCCACCTTCACATGGAGCACAGTGATGGGTGCTGGTGGTCTGGGCTAGCTTTAGAAAAGTGGAGCTGTGGGTTAACCCAGCAGGTTTGGATGGGGAAGGTGCAGAACGTGGTTGTGGTTCAGCAGCTTTCTCCCTTTCCTGCAGTGATACTGCATCTCTTATCCTAGCTGCTCCAGTTGGGAGCTTTAGATGGTCTCCTGCTCGGAGCATTCTGCCTCTTTATTCAGGTGAAGCTGCAGAGGAAATTCAGCAATCTTGAATTTCCTTGCTATGCTCAGGAAGGCTTTTCCCTCCCCCACTGCATTTAGCCCAAACTGGTGTCTGAAGTGTTTTTTGCTTCTCCAGTTTGCTTCTCCAGCAGTTCATCCCTACATTCAAGGCAAAGCTTTCTCTGTGCAATAACGATACATGACTGGTGGCCTCTCTTCAACATTTGTTCTGCTGCTGGTGGGGCAATGGGCCATGTGGCTGGTACAAGAAATGCTGTCTTTGGACAATATTTTGGCACAGAGCTGTAGGAAGGATTTTACAGCAAATGCTGTACTTTGCAGTCAGCTGCCTGCATATTTTTGCCTTCCCTGGCATGGTTCCCTCGACAGCTCCTTGTGTCATCATATCTGTTTCAGTGGCTTTCAAAGCACTCTGCCTTCTTCTTCAGTTAAAGACAGAATGGTATCATCTTAAACACAGACAGTTCTGGAGGAAGTGCCATTTTTGTTCCAAGAAGCCCTGTCTCTACACAGACATCTCAAAGACACATAGTGGCTTGCAGCCTGAACACTGCTACACAGGCATTACTGTCCTTTGTGCTGCTGGGGAGCTTTGCAGGGGCCTTAGCCCAGCCACCCATCCTGGTGTGCAACTGGCCCCACTAAGGCAAGGCAAGCGTAAGTGTTTCAAAGCCTCCTCCAAGTCTTTGCAGAACTCTCTGAATTTCTGTCCTGTCTGCAGGGAGCTGCTGGCTCCCCATGCAACATCCAGTTCCATGGAGCCTTATATTGTCCACAAGCCCCACTGCCAGCATCCTAACAATGCCCTCTGCAAATGAGTTTGCTGCTGGTGAGCTTGCTTGGAGAGAAAAAGACTGTCAGGATAAGACCTACACTTCCTACCAGCCTCTTACAGAAAACAGTATGAGGCAAAAGTGACAGTGGGATGATCCAGTCAGTCTTTTATCCCTAATGAGAGGCTCCTAATAAGAGCCTCCTCCTTCTGCCATGGAGCTGTGCCATTGCCACTCTCTATATTTTTGTAGTAGAGCAAAGAAAGAGGTAGGGAAGGATCATTCAGCATGTGAAAGGCACTGCTTGTATGGGGATACATGCATGGCACAGCTCAACTGGGGTGAGCAACCAGCTCCTGCCGAGCCATGATGTATGAGGCAGAAAGGTCAAAAGTTCTCTTTTACAATCAGCAAGAAAGGAGAAGGCAGGCGACGGTCACTTAATTTTGGTGTTTTTTCCCTCTATTTGTCAAGAGGAATTTGGGCTGTGGTGATGGATGACTCATCAATTAAAGTTGGACGCTTGGTCTATTGTCTCAGTTCCTAAAGGGCCCAATTCAGCCCCCAGCCAAGTTGATGGGAGTCCACCCACCGATGCCAGCGCGTCCTTGATTGAGACTATGAAGGCTGTAGAGCGACTGGGTTGAACAGCCTGCCTTTCTTTATGCTCAGCATTGTTCCTCTTGGCTCTCCAGCTACCACCATTATCAGGCAGGATATTTCCAGAGCTGAATCTTGCTAACACTTGCCACAAATTCCTTACATTTCTTTCCCTAGACCCTCTCCATGCAGCTGCTTTGATGTCCAGCAGGAGCAAGTAGTGAGCCATGTAATGCAGCAGCTTCCCAGTTATCCTGTCTTGCTTATCTGACCATATATACTGTTAATATTTCCTCTTAGTCTGTTTGATCCCGTCCTTCCCTTTCACGATGTTTCTGATTATGCTGATGGCAAATTTTCCTTGTTTGACTCAGCTTTGCACTCAGAGTGGATGCAGCAGGAGCCAAACCTTCTCTTAGAAGCACACAGATATTTGCTGGATGCCCCACAGGCTCTCAAGGTTTATTCAGTAATAGACAAGTGCTTTGTTGGCTTCTGAGGCTGACATGAGTAGTTATCAAAAACTGCAAGCAGTAGCCAGCTCCTAAATCCCTTGCCTGGTAGTCCGGAGCCATTATTAGTGATAAGCATGCTTTGATAGGGTCTCTTATTCCTGAATGTAGCCCTCATTTTACTACATGCTTCAGATATTTGACAAAAGACAGGCTTGTCTGACATAGCACATGGGGGTATGTGGCCAGGGACAATCCCCCACAGCACTCACATCCATTCTGAGCTGCAAGTCGTTCAGGAGACCCAAATTGCAAGCAATGACACTATTCATAGAGGAAATCAAAATCCAGAACCCATACTGCATTGCTGCAGAGAGCACAGAAATGTGAATTTCATGTCCCTGGAATGGGATTGAATGCAAATGCTGTTCAATGCCTGTGCTTCAGGACGTACAGACAGGTGCAGGCCACTGTGAGCATCCTTTGTGAGCCATTGCACAAAGTGATTTGTACTAAGCATAAAATACTGTGTTGATCTTCCCAACCAAAGTTCCCAGAGCTCTAATCACTGCACTGATGGTGGAGGTGAAAACACAGCAAGTTTTGCTGTGTGAGAAGCTTTGATTTCCTGTAAATCACTTCCTACTATAAATCAGCTATAGGCAGCTGCATCCACTCGCTCCTCAGGATAGAAAAATATACCCTGCTGCTAGACAGCAACACAGGAGCCAAAAACATCACAGGATCAAAGGGCACTGAGATTTAATCCAAGCAGAATATAAACAGGCCTGTCAGTTTGCCTGGACCATTTGTTTATTTTAGCTGTGGACATCCATGTCTGTCCAGACTTGGGGGATGGATTTATCATTAACATCATTTGTCTCATGTTTGAGCTTGCACTGAATGTCCCTTTCATTCAGCACCATGATGGCTGGTACCAAATCTGCACAGGGAATATTTTCCAAGGTTTCAGCACTGCAAGAGGAAATGCAGCTCTTATCTATGCTGGGGACTGTCTGATCCGCTTCTTCCTGAACTTCCCAGAACTTTGGAAGTTTTCTCTGGAAGTGCAGGGTGACTGCCATGCTTGTCTGGAGAGGGTCAAACATCCTTCTTGGTTCACAGGAGCAGACCTGCCACATCAAGTGATGTTTTGGGTTTCTTTCCCCCCCAGATTAAGTAAACTCTAGAGTGGGCACAGCAGGTTTCACCTTTTGCTCTGGGAGATACAAGTGACAGTTGTTTTTAATGATGCTATCTCTCACGCAAAGTAAAGGATGCTTCAAAGGACAGAAGAATGGGGTTGGGCTGTGAAAAAATAATAGTTTTAACATCACAGTGTCTCCTTGTCTCTCCCAGCCACCACCACCCTCTTGCACAGTGTTGTTCTTTCATCACCATGGCTGTGAGAAGAAAACAGCCAGGAACCTCTGCATATGGATAATACAGTAACCAGCAAATTAGGCAACACTAATTACACTGACCCTTCTTTCTTGTGGGGTGGTGGGTTATGCCAAGTAGAGTTAAATGAGTATTTGTCAAAAACAGAGGTTAGTTGGAGTTCAGAGCTGCTGTGTGGGCCCAGGTATTCACAGAACACAGCTCCTGTGATTGCAGGCAGTGTTTCAAAGCTGTCTGGTATCTGGGGTCTTCTGAAAATACCACCAAAGGTGTCTATGTTAATTAAGCTCTGTATGAATAGGAAGCCTGTTTAAAAATCCATGTGGCAGACTTGCATATAAACATCCCTGCACTTTGAAGCAGAAGGGCTGAAAGGACACTCTCTCTTGCACCTCCAACAGACTGTGCCTGTGTGAACAGAGGAACGAGGCAGGAGAGCTGCGGCAGCGCAGGAGCAGGTGGCTGCTTGCCCATGGTCACACCAGCCCACTGTCTCCTAGGCCCTGGGCTGTGATGACACAGTGTCCCAGGTCTTTTTGTACTACTGTGTGTATGTGTCATCTGCCTCTGTCGTCATGGATGCATGGAGAAGAGGATATCATACGTGGAAGGTTGTTGATCCATTGTGGAGGGATGGATACTCATAGGAGCCGATTCCAAATGCTCCATTGACCAGTTATCATCTATCTCCTGCCTTGCTACAGGAGTTCTAACTTCTTTTTGAGTTAGGGGCTGTGAAGTAGATATTGACTTTAAAATTTTAGATCCTATAGCTAACAGCAAGGACATACCTGGATCTCAGTAGATTTACCACACAGGTAGATGATTTGTATCCCAAGAATTCCTTATCCTTTGCTTCTTATTTTCTTCCTGCGGGAAAGATCTGATGCTGTGAGAGCGAGCTGGTGAATGGCAGAGACAAGAGACAGAGGGAAGAAGTGAATGGCATGGGAAACCATTCTGGACATATTTTAAAAGCTGTAACCCCGATGCCTTAATCCATCTGGTCTGTGACATTCAAAGCATCTTTTTGTTTTGCAGAAGGAATGTGGGTGACCTGGGCTCCTTGGCACACCAGACCTGTTCACACAGTGTGCACTTGAACACCTTGTTCCAAATTCAGAGAGAAGCAGAACTCACTCATGCTGGACGGGCTCCAGGATGTGAGGACAGTGCAGCACAAAAGGGCTGGACCTGATTGTAGAGCAGAAACCACAGCTCTTTTTTCATTGCCTTGTGGAACCAGCTTGGGCCATTGGTCCCTGGAGAAAGGAGACACAGAAGTGACTTGAGGACTGAAGATGCTTTGAACAATGAGCTAACAGACCTTGAACTGTTTTCTTCTCAGAAAGGAGATGGTATGGTGACCCAATTATCTTCCAGCAGCATCTTCCTGGAGAAAAATTTCTGCATACCTCACAGGAAGGACAGAGCAAAGTCCTGTGGCTGGCAGCAGACACAAGTCAGGATTAAGCTGCATATTTATCGCAGTAGAGTGGTTAGCTACTGGAACAACCAACCAAGGAAATGGTGGATTCTTTTTCTCTTGAAGCCTATTTTCCTGGCAAACACAAAGGAGTGGGCTCAACGTGAGAACAGGAGGAAATTTAAGAGTCAAATGCTGCCAGGTGATCCAACAATATCTTGGCTTAGGCTCTTGTCCTGGTTCCAGCAGGGATAGGGTTAATTTTCCTCCGAATCTAGCAGAGACACAGGTATTCCATCCCCTGTGAGCCGTGCTGCAGCAGGCCAGGGGAGGGGGGGAAGCTGCAGTTTGGGGGGAGGCTGGGGCAGCTGGGAACAGGTTCTGTGAGCAATGGTACCCTGGCTGTATGTTCCAATATCAGTGCTATTGCTGCTGTTTCCCTGCTCCCTTTGCTGTTCTGTTAGCCTGCCTTTGTCTCAACCCATAA
>VXBW01008368.1:346831-391997 GCA_013400375.1 Thinocorus orbignyianus
GGCGGGGGGCGGCGCTGGGAGAGCGGCTGCCTGGTCTTTGTTGCCGGCTGAGACCAAGCCACAACAGCTCTTGGAATGGGTGATGTGAGAAGGATTTCATCACCTTCGTATGCTTGGATGAACAGTGCTTATGCTTTTAACCTGATGTGCTTAGCATCTTAAATAACCATGAAGTAATTGTGTCACATTGGCCACTACATACAGCACTCATATTGGTAAGCCAGCTCTTTGAAAATTTACCAGATGCATCTATAGGCATGCAATGTATATAACACGTGCAAATGTTCTTATAGCTGATTCATTAGAGAAAGTTCCCTGTAGTGCTAACAGAATATTTTATCAATAGCTTCTTCTATCTGAGTGTTACAGTTTGAGAAAACCTGTAACAATTTATTGTTCTATCTCCCCACCAAGGAAAGGGGAATCAGAACACAAACAAGCACAAGGGTTGAAATGTAAATAGATTTAATAGAATAAGACTAAATAATTAACAAGAATACTAAGGAACCAGTATTAATCTTGATACTGATATAAGATATACGATATACAAGAATTAGCCAATTCTATCAGCAGGAGCCGTGCACTCCCAGCAGGGACAGCACATGTCAGACACTGCCAGTGCAACAGCTTCAGGGGGAAAGGAAGGGCTCAGGGGTCCGGCAAAGGGGCAAGGATTTCTCTGGATTGCCACCATCAAGGGAGAGCCAGCTATGCGGCAAAGTTTTCTAATTTATATTGAATGTGACATTCATGGTATGAAATAATCCTGTTGGCCAGGTTGGGTCAAACGCCCAGGCCTTGCTCCTCCTCATCCCTGCACCTGGCAAGGCTTGAAAACACTGAGACCTTGAGTCTCATATAGTCTAGTTGGCTATATAAAATAAATATTTTCATATAAATAATAATAATAAATATATTATTATTATTCATAATAAATATATTATATTTTCATGATATTTTCAGATACTGGAGTCTTCTGAAAGTGCAGTTTTCCCAGCATTAGAAGAAAAAATAGTCCCGTGTCTCTCAAACCAGGACACTGAGCTTCTGGTGTTCGTGTGGAATAGCCATTATGGCTCATAGTAAATGATTTCCAATTCCTAAGGCACCGACTTGGTGAAGCAAGGCTGATACTGCTTTCAGTCTGCTCTGATCACAGCCACTGTAGGCTGCAAGTATGCACAGTGCCCAAGGGAAGAGGCCTCTCTGCATCTGAGCATGGGCAACGTTTAGGGAAACAGGTGTAGAAATTCTATCTCACTTTGCTGAGACGGAACAGAAACATCAAAGATCCCTCCTGTGTGGTGGGCTCAGAGTTAGTCATTTGATACGAACAAAACTGTGTGCTGTCCACCAGTGTTTCAGGGAGATGGTATGGTGCTTAAACTGAACAGTGCTTCACTAACTCTCAGCTGAACTCCCAGGATGTCTAGTCTTTGCACTGAGCACAACAGAAAACAGCAATGTTGGGACCTTACTGGGAGGTGTTCCTGCTCTCCATCGGGTGTGAATGCACACTAGGGCTCAGACAAGATCCCTTCTCCCCTTGAAGGACCCGTTTTGCTTGGCATGTTGCATGGTGAGCTCTTTGGTGGTGGTGATGAAGAGGCATTGACTGTGTTGGCCTCAGTGGCCTGTCGAAGTGCTATGGCCTCTTCCTGGAGCCACCTTCCTGGAACTGGTGTCAGTGGGAGCAAACATGGTCTCTGACTGCCATTCACAAACGGTATCTAAGAAGGAGAGCAGTTCCCTTGACTCATTCTCAAGTAGAAGGGCGCTGTATTTTTCCTGCCATACTGAAATGCCCATTGCTGCCTCTGCCTCTAGTTACCCTGCAGGGCAGTAGGATCTGACCTGTTTGAGAGTCAAACCTCTTGTGCTAAGGCACTGGGATCGGAGTCAGAGAGCCATACCATGGGAATTAGGATTAGGATTGCACATCTGGGCATTGCATTTTCTTTCATCTGCAGTGCTAATATATGTGGCCTCCTGAACACTGTAGCCTGCTGTAAAGGTGTTTGTATAGCAGAGTGGTGGAAATTTCACAGTGGAGAGTGTATGAATTGGGATGTGTGTGCTGATAACATGGCATAATGCCAGAAGGCAGCACCTGAGGGGCCCCGAGTGGTCATGAGGACTGAAAAATGACAGCAATTATCCTTCCGTAAAAACCTGCTACTTTTCTGCCAAGGAAAAGACCTCTAAAGGAACCCTACCCGCATCACTTGCTGGGTTCCTGAGCCATCTTTTTCAGATCCTTCAAAAAGGGTTCATAGATTCCCCTCCACCCTCAAGTTCCAAAACTTTTTTCTCCAAAACCTACTTCATCCTCTTGCTTGTGTCTCCAGTACCTGATAAGTAATGTAGTCCTGAGGCACCACTTGAAGCTATGTAACTGGGGTTCCCTTCTCCTTAACTTTGTCCTAGAGAACATGGTTTTTAAATAGGGAGAAAATCCATTAAAAACAAAATTGAAAAGAGGCTACCAAAGAGGCAGAATAAACTTCCACTGAAATTTTAGTGGAGTTAATGCAGTTGACCATTTCCAGGTGGTCTTTTTGCAGAATCACTCCCAGGTCTTAGCCCTCTGTTCATGTATATGTGGAACATAAAACCAAGTCCAATTCCAGGGATACTGGTATGAGCAGGGCCTCTCCCCTATTCCTGGGAAAAAGAAAGGAAGTCCTGTGGGATAGGGGTGGGGCTGTAATTTGCTCTCCAGCTGCTGGCAGGATGTACTTGATGGTTCATCAAGCAGTGGGAGGCTGACTCCTCTCCCTACAATAAAATGTTAAATAGTTTTCAATGTGCCATAATTTGTGCTTGCTCTGATTCTGACGGATAAGTCTTGTGCATGGTGCTTCAGGTGTTTTAGGAAAGAGGGTTTATTCTGCCTCCTCTGTAGATGGCCACAGGGCAGAGGAAACAAATACCAATGTGCTATCACTGAGGAGAGGAATAATTGATGTATCTTGATCTTCTTTTCTGTACCTGATTCTTTTAATCAACTTTTATTGTTCCACATTCATAAAAAATACTGATGTATCTACTGATGAATCAAAATTTTCCTTTGTAATGGCAACCAGGAACTTCATAACAGGCTGACGGATGTTTGGAGGGCCAGGAACACTGCTGTTGGAAAAAGTCTGAAGAGAAACTAAAGATAATACGGAATATTTTTTTAAATGTTTGTGATATCCATAGTCTAAATCCACCTTTATGTGCCATGGACTTTTTCATTAGTTGTGTCCCCGCAGTGATCACAGAAGTGAAGAGTATTGTGCACTGTTTATATACAATTTTTCTCATGCTGAAGAGACCCCGTCACAGGCTGTTCCAAATGAAAGGATATTTGTGTGCCAGAAAGCAGCCCTATCACAGCCCAAGACAAGAGCCCTCAGCTGATGACAGAGTGGGGAGTGCAATGAAATAATGAGAAAGTATTGAATGGCCAAAGGTCTTAGCACATGACCAACCTTATTCATGCCTTTCTCTGGGCATTCTGGGAAGGGACAGCCTTAGAACGGAGCTGACAATGGTAACAGCCTAATTCTGGGGAGCAGAAAGAATGACTAAGTAGTTGGTGGAAAAAAAACACCACAGGAGAATAAAGTCATGAGACCAAGTGAGGAAAGACTTGAAAACGAAGAGCGCAGCTGGCTATTTCAAACTGACTGAGAGGATGCAGCTACAAGACTGGTCCTGAGAATTGGTATGGCAGGGAATTGGCCCTGGAGATTGAGACTGCAGAGTGGGAGCTGGACTGGAGTCAATCTAGGGTGGAAACTGGAGGACAGGGACTCTGGCAGTGATTGTAGCAGGACACCAGGTGAGATATAAAAGAGAGATGGCAGCTGAACAGGCAAGTAGGGATGCAGGATGGAACATAAAGGAAGAACCTGTCACCAACACCTCAGTGAGCTCTGAGACAGAGGAAATGGGTGCAGAGGAAGTGTCAGAGCTCTAGGATCCCAGACTGGAAGACAGCAAGACAGGAAGATATCTTAACCAGTTGACCTTGAAGCCACACAGTCCCTGGCACTTAAACAGGAAGATGTATGGAAAACTAGGTGCTGCAGGTGAATGTCAGGGCTCCCATAGGTCACTGCTAGCCCATAAAAATGTGGTGAGCTGGAAGGTCCCATCTGGCCCTTTTGCTACTGATAGACTGGGTGGGAAAGAGGATGGCATGTCTTCCCAGGTGCCAGAGGAGAGGCTATCCCTGTAAACCTGCCACGCAGAAATCAGCCAAAGCTCTGCTCCCACTCCTATAGCTGCTGTCTGTATCAGCGTGAGAGGGGGTAGAAAAGTGTTCCAGCCAGTCCCTCCATTGCACCAGGGATTGCAGATCGGCAAGTGCTTGGCCCAATAAGAGAGACCTACCATGTGGAGTCCCCTGCCCAAACGCACTTGGGCTCATGCTGCATAGATCCTGCATCTGTGTGTCTGTGTGTGTCCCTGTGTCAGCGTGCAAATAATTTTGGCATGAATGATCCTTCCCTTCTCTGTCCTCTACCTTGTGTGCTCCAGTCTCCCACCCAGAGACAAAATGAGGAAGAGGAGTCATCATTGAGTCAGAGCTTGGAAAGGAAGAAGAAACCTGGAAGTCAAGCTGAGGATTCATATAGTTCAGTCGATCTGTGCATCCGTCCTTCCCCTTCCCTTTTCCAAGCCCTGAATTCTGCAATTGGCAGGGGCTGGCATGCAAACTCAGAGCCACATGCGTTATCCATGTCCCTGTGCCCCTCCAGCCATCTGTGACCCATGTCTTGTGCCAGCAGCTTAAGCATGTCACAGAGGGGATGGAGCCCGGGCTGTGGAGGGCACACGTAAGGCAAAGCCACGCCTTGCCTTCTCCCAGCTTGCTGCCTCCATCCCCCGCGTGCTGCAGTGATGCTGCTGAATGCTGACGAGGCAATGACTGGCCTCTCTGCAACCTGTCATTTCAGGGGAGGGTGTCGTGGTTTGGCCTCGGTGGCAACAAAAGCGCCACGTGGCAGCCCGCTGGCTCTGCCCCCACAGCGGTGGGGAGAGGATGGGAAGGGAAAGGCAGACCCGGCAGTTGGGACACAAACTGTTAACCAGAACAACAGGTATTGCAGGGAAACACCAGCACGGTACCGACTGCCACCCCGACCGCCACCGACGCCGCCGAACCGCACCCCGGTGCCGCCTGCCTACATATACGACTACATCGTGACATCACCACGCCCACTTCCTGTTATGGCCCCTCCCCTTCCGGCCAGCTCCCTGCTGCTCCCCTGGGCGTGGCGCAGATGGGCTGGGATAGCTGTGCCGGATAGAGCCAGAGGAGAGTCAGTCCTGGCCCTCCTGGGAACCAGGACACCTCCAGAGCGGGAAGCTATTGCCTTCCAAAACGTGTGTTTTGTTTCCGTGATTATTGGAGCCACATTGACTTGGCACAAGATGTTTCTGTCACCTTTTCAACTTGTGTATTTGTCTACGCTTCTGCTCCTACTCCAAGATAAGAAATGTTTTTAGAGGAAAATGTAACCAAGAGGTATGAAGCTCTGAGTTTAGAAACTAGTGGGCTTAAAAATCAACATGGCATTCTTCAGAAAGTGAGTAAATATTTGAGGCAGGCATAGTCCAGCTCATCATTTGAAGCTGTTGCCCTTGGCAATCAGAAAAATCTCTTTCCCCACTGAAAACGCCGCTTTGGTTTCTTTCAAACACATAACTCCTTAGGAGAAGACTCATCTTGGAAAGCAGGAGTGGCAGATTCTGACCTGGTGCAGAGGAGCCAGAGAGAACCAGGGAGAAGGCTATTTTCTTTTGTTGAATTATTATCAGCTCTCCCTGGGCTTGTTCCAGGTCCGTTGAAGTAAATGAAAAATCTTCATTTGACCCAAATGGGAGCTGACCCCACCTCCAGGGTTTAAATAGCATACAGGGTCTCAGGTAGATATTTATGTAGGAAAAAATCATGCTTCTGTTGAGCCAGTCCTGGCTGAGTTTACATTGTTGTCGTTTGTTGACCTTGTGGATTTTCTGTGTTGTCTTATACCCTGTTGCTTGTGATCAGCTACAGTGGTCACAGTGGACCTCATCCAGCATTAGTAACTGAGCTGTGGCTGCACCCCAGGTTGGTGTTGAGCTCTTGGGGCACCAGATGCAACACTCATGGGGATGTGTGTGAGCCCTGCTCCAGAAGTGGGGAGAGCAGCCTCATTGTTAGCACTAGTGTAAGATGCCAACCTCTGGACGAGGTGTTGTCTTTCCAGGTGTTGCAGAAGATTCCGTCTGGTAACAATTACTTCTCTCCAAGCAGCTTGCTGTGGTCCACTGAGAGCTGGCACCAGAGAGGGATCATTGATTTTGCCTTTGCTTTTCTGCCTTTGCTAGGCCTGGCAGCTCTCCTGGTGTTAACACCTGTGAGATGCTACATAAATAGTAAATTGTGAAGAGAGATGTCACAAATATAGGACAATATAGCTAGGAAATGGCTTCTGTTGAAAGGAGCTGTAAAAGCAGCAGCTCAGATCAAAGAGAACGGGTTTAAGTGCTTTTTGCTTTCTCTGAAGGAAGTCCTTTCCGTAGGTTCTTCTTCCTTCCTGCTTCCCCATGTTTTTCTTGCCCTTTAGAGTCTTTTCACTTTTTCCTTTGGTTTCTTGATTCACTACAACCAGTATAGCCAGGATGAATTTTTCATTGTTCATCTTCCACTAATGCAGGTCTTCAACTGGGGCCAAGCATGTTCCTGATAGCCTTGAAACATGTGGTGACTTCAGCACCACAGGAATGGTTTCAATGCTTCTTAGACCCATATATCTCTAATTTCCAGCCTCCTGGGAGGAGCCCAGAAGAGCCCTGGGTTGTCTGTCTGTCCGTGGCAATCTGCATGACCTGTTGTGCCACACACTGAGCAATCAGCAGCACGGCACGTGTGGTTAGTGGACAGGAGGAAGGTCCTTGGAGAGATGTAAACAGTGGTGACATTGGTTAGAAAATAGCAGCATTGCAAGCATGGGTGGTTAAGAATGTTCCCCTTATGAAAAACCTCACAGTGCCCATAGAAGACCATCAGCAGATGTGAAGGAGCCACTTCAAGTCAGGGGAACCTCTGGTGGCTCCAGGGAGAATTCCTGGAGCATCTGGTGGTACAAGGAAGGGCGAGCACCCTTGCCTGGACAGCAAGGGATCATGAGAAAAGAAGAAAAACACCAGTATATTAAAAACACATCTGTGGACAGTCTGGAATGGTAAATACATTTTCAGACTCCTCTCATAAAGCTGCAGTGTTTAAAAGTGCTGATGAAGTGCATTCCAATGTCCTTAAACTACTGCAGCACCCCCCACACACTACTCAGTGTTTATGTGAGAGACGGCCAGCGCTGCGAAGAACGATGAGATGAATGGGCTTTTACATGTGAAGGGAAAGGATTTGTGGATTGTCACCAGAAAATGGGGTCCAGCTGGCTTGTGCTGTCCTTGAAACCTTGGAGTTCTTGATCAGGCTGTGCCTGGGACAGGCTGTGAAACTGCTGTTACAGCAGGGAGGGATTGAGCAGTGCTCAGCATCCTTCACTACTGCCTCATTCTGTACAGAATGCTGAGGTCCGTAACAGCAGCCCCTCTTTTTAAGAGAGATGTTCATAAATTTTTCTGGCTGTTGCTGCTCTCCCTCCTGTGCTAGGCTTTTCTTGTAGATTTATTAACCCTCTTTATGCCACTGAATTTCTGTCAGGTTCCCCTTGCTATTCCTCTGAGCTGCCTCTCCTTGTGTGGTCATGAGCCTTGGACAGGGGGTCATTGCTGTCAGACAAGCACTTTTTTGTCCCCACAGAGAAGGATCCACTCTTCTATAGGAGAAGTTTACTATTAAGATTGTTCCTTAGAATAAAATAATTATTTTAGAGCAGATTGAGAAAGAGGTTTGAAAACCCTGCTGGCAGGAAAAAAGATGAGGTGAAGATGAGTGCTTAGGAGAGCAGTTGTGGAGTTGGCCCAGCACCATTCTGAGGCTGGGCCATGCTCTGGCCTTAGTGCAAAGCATTTCTTGCTGCTGCTGTGCCGTGACTGCCTGGTTAAGTATCTTTACATCAAATTGGTTAAAAATGACTGGAGCAGGAGGGAAACAAAGTGACAGAGCTGAGGAAGGAGCTGAATTCTAGACTGTGATCATTTTGGCAAGAGAGAGGGGAGAAAGTGCCAGGTGTGAGGGGCAGCACAAGGGATGGCAAAGGATGGAGAGGAGGAAGGCTGCAAAGGAAATGGTGTAATGTCTTGGTCCTGCCTGAGCGTTGGTGTAGGAAGAAGTGAGAGGTGGTGAAGGCAGAATTTGGAGGCAAATAAAAGCCAAGAAGGGAGAAATTTTAAATACAGAAGACAGCGGGGACACAGCAGATTCTTGTGACATAAACTGCAAAAATGGAAGGCAAAACTTTAAATGTCAGTTGCTTATGATGCTCATTTTCTCAGGTCTGATGTATGTGGATATAAATCCCCAGGGGCTTGTAACTCTTCATGTCATGCACCTCTGAAGGACACTTTCCTGGCTGCTGACATCTGTCCTGCCACCTCGCACTTGTGGTGCCACCCCACCACCTGCCCAAATTCATTAACACTTCTGCTCCCATGAAATGTGTGAATCATAACTTTCATGTCATGGCTTTCTGCAAGATGGCATTTCCAAAAATAGCATCCCTCAAACCAAGAGAGGTGGTATGGCCCTTATGGTAGTGGAGGCCCAAAGAGAGGGAGCATAGAGGGAGTGTAAGGAAAACAATCTGCCCAATGGTACACTTAGGAGAAAGAAACCACCATGCAAGGTCCAGTCTTTCATTTGGATTCTTCTGACTTTGTCAGTTGAAACTCTCAGAATTTCAGTGTGTGGTGAGATTTGAAAATGGTGAAACGATCGTTGCACTACAAAAACATATCTGCTGACACCTTAACTTAGAGTAATGAAGAAGTGTTTTACTGGAAATACTGATATTTTAGTATAACTTCCAGTGTTTCCTAGTACAGGACTTTTCTGTTCATGTAGACTTCACCTTAGACTTTCCAGTAAGTACAGTATGTGTTAACCAACTCTAACTCAATCAGATGTTTTATGGATGTATTTTTTATTTGAAATAATATGAGGAGCAACTTCTGAGATATGGAATAACTATCACAACTGTGCAGCTAGTGGCACATTTGTAACTGATTCTTAGTGCTTTGACTTCTTTTGTATCCACATGTTGTTGTTTGTGCACCCTGGCCAGGGCCTCTGACACTTTGCAAGGTATTTCTACAGGAAATGAACTTAATTCTGTCCTAATGCACACTCATTTTTGGTTCATCACTCTCACAGGTGCCCATTAGAAGCAGAGTTATGTTTATCTGAATATTGTTGTGTATGAAAAAGGTCAGGGCCTCAGAGTAAAATTTGAGCCAATGTGAAATTACAGTAGTGTACTCATCTAATCAGCTGCAATGTGTTTTGCATAAAATTGGTCCCAAAGATAGTGTTTTGATGCTGCTTTATCACGAAGACAAAAAAATGCGTTTTTAACTGCATGCAAGAAGTGTTATTTAGGGAAGTCTTTCTTATTTTCATAGGGTAAATATGTATTTAGTCTCTCTGATTTTGCTGATTATATCCTTTTCTGAGCAAGCCTTCACCTAATACATTGCAGCAACACAGAAAAATACGTAACATCATTGTGGCCTGTAACTGGGGCTTTACTGTTGAAACTTGTTTTTCTCCTGACACAAAAATGCTATTTTGGTATAGTGCCACCACGGATGGATTTAGCACATCAAATTCACCTGTCAAACAATTGAGGGGGGAAAAAAAGAGGTAGGAAAAAATGGAAAAGAGGACTGAAAGGCAAGATTATTTTTATTCTAATAGCTGCCGTTTAACTCTCCTCACTTCCACGTGTTTTTTCTTCTGCTAACTTAAAAGCTGTATTATGTGAAATTAGCTAGTAAAGGCTCCACATTTGCGAGATGTTCAGCTGAGTAAAACTCGCAGTAAAGATTTTCAGAGAGTCACTCATTTAGCCTTTCAATGTCTCCTTCCTAGCAAAGCAGCCTTTTCCCTGCCATCCAACTTGAGGTCTCGGCTTGGTGCATCTTTTCATCAAATGCTAGCTACAATTTCTGTAACTCGGCTTTGAGAGATGCATAGAGGAATGAAAGAACTAACCAGCCAGGGAGGCAGCAGCATTAGAAGTCACTCTCATTTAATTTCTGCCAGATATTAATTAGTAGACTACTACCACATTCATTTCATAAAATGGACTCATAATAAACTGTGGAAGAGTGTCTTTAATGAAGGTTTGCGGTAAGATTGAAATGCTGGGAAATTCCACAGCATTTGCAAGTCTTTAGGAGCAATGGGGAAACGGGGAAAGAGGCTGATAAAAACACTTCTGGCCATGGATTGGGGATGCTTCAGCTGGCAGGGGATCAGGGTGGTCTGAAGATGCTGGGTAGGAGGCTCTCCTGGGAGTTTTTTCCTGCATGAAGCATAGAAGTTTGGGGTTTGTGGTTTAGGTGTGAAGTTAATCTGATTTTTCATAGCACATAGATGACTTCAGAAACCAGAGGTGTAGCTTTGCCTTTTCCTCTGATGTTCTGTGCTGTGCAGTGTCATTTTCAGGGAGGCTGACCCAAGTTAGGATTATAGGTCCCCACTTAAATGCTTTCTGTATGGTTTGAGAAGTGCTGCTGCTTGGATTTTGGCTTTTGCAAGAGAAATGATCTCCCATGCGCAGGAAGGGGCTCAGATGCAGCATCGGGCGCGGGGAGTTGGCTCACATTAAGGGTAGAGGGTGGACTCAGCACAGAGTAACTTGAGAACCCAACTTCAGCAAAGTGAGTCTGTCTCCTGTGAGCACCCAGTTAACTGATGGCTTCCAGATGACTACCTCCCACTGACATCAGCGAGACAGAGACCGTTTGCTGAGTGGGGGTGCAGGTAATGCACATCACCTCAGTAGGTTTACACTGTATGAAAACCCAAATGACAACCAAAGTCACTGCAGCCTTCCCTGACCTAATCAGATCCAGACAGCACATATGGGTGGATCTGGGGATTAGATTAGCCTCATGATGTTGTGGGGAAGTGAGTGTTAGCTCCATCTAAAGCTCCACCTCAGAATGCTGTCAGACATAGTCAGTCCATCTGACTTCAAAAGGACCTGGAAGACTGACTGAAAATGTCCAAGAGGAAAAAACTGCTCTCCAACATTAGAGATGCCAAAGCCAAGTGTTAGCTCTGCGTGTGATAAATCCTGCTGCTTCTCTGCTGTAATCTGCTGCTAATGGGAGTGGACAGAATATGCAAATTGTGTCATCACCAAACATTTAGGAATAAAAATATAACAACTCTGAAACTGGAGGAAAGTTTCCAGTTTATTCATTCTATAGCTTTTGGTTCCTAAAAACTGTGAATGACTGCTTTCTTGAGTACGAGGCAGTCAGCAATATTCCTGACTAGTATCAATCAGTAACAGCTCTATTCACTGGGATGGACCAGATTTAGCCCATCTGGACATTAATTTGTCTTTCTGACAATATTTGAATGCTCATTTTGACATGTTCACAAGTTGAGGCTGCCAGCAGTTGATTCTTTCCTTGGCAAACCTCTCCAGTGCTGGCAGAAGAACTTTTTTCCCTTTACAGCACGCACAGGCAGTGCAGAAGGACTTAGCTGCTGTTTGTAATGATCTCATATATTCTGTGAGCTGACCCTTGCACAGGGGTGGTGCCTGGGGTGTAGACAGATTGGGCTCTGCACAGCCCTGCTTTAGATGCCTGAGGGATCTCCCAGGTCTTTCCCTACAGTATCATTTTGAGTCATGTCTCCTTTATTTGTGTTTTTTTTCCCACTCCTCATCACCTGATGTTCACCCTGGGGCTCCTCAGGGCTTTCTTGTTATAAATTTGATTTGGAAGTAGAAATTGTAAATAGAAATCAGGGGTTCTGTAATGACAACAAGGAGGGAATGTGTCCCAAAGGCTTGGTGGATGTGGTTTGACTCATGCACTTGATAGAGAGTTGGAAATTAAAACCATTCTCTATTGCTGTTACTTTGCAGGAGATGTCTACAAGGAAAAGACTACCTGGCCCTCTTCCTGGAGGTAGGGCTCATCAGCAACGCAGCACATGTACTGGAAAAAGTAAGCGGCATTGCTAGCAAGATGATAGAGTATTTTCATCATGAAAATGTAAATACAGTTCTGTTCAATAGCCATATTTTAAATGAAAGGGTGCAAAGCTTTCTGTGTAATGAGATTGAGGCAGATATTAAAAATAACCTTAAATGTAGCCTGAAAGCAAAACAAATTGCTTGCCCCAGTTGTGAGTAAGGCAATGAAGTGAAGTGAAGTGAGGTGAACATTAAGGCAAAACCAAGTGGGAGAGTGATAATGAGGTTGTGGGTACAGAAATTACCACATTCATGAGAGAAGCCAATTTCAGACTTGAATGCACTCAGGCTGGTGGTGAGGGGATAGAAATAAGGTAGGAAATCTCCAGACCAGAGCACAGAAGATGTTGCATCCAGTAGCAACGGTGGCTCTTGGGTGTATCAAACCAGAGGAAGCTGGTGATGACCAAAGGTGACAGGAAAGACAAGTCTGTATGTAAGAAGAGGAGAGGGAAGGGTTGGAGCCTATCAGTTTGATCCAAATTATATAGATATAAATGAACATTCAGGGAGAAAAATAAAGTATGGAGGTAAATAAGAAATTGCAGAGCGTGCAGCCTTAGTCTAACAAAGGCAGATTATGTTGTACGAATGTGATACATTTGATAAAATAATGGATTTTTCTAGATGTGGATTAGATCTATGCCATTTACTAACTGGTTGGTGAATTAATTGATATAGTGCCTTGTGAAAAATGACTAGGTGAGCTGACGGGGAGAATCATACAAGAATTGAAGGTAGGGAGGTGGATGTGAAAATGTCTAAAAGACAACTAGTGGATTTTGTTAGAATGAAAATTTTGGGTTGGGAAAAAATTGCAGGGGAAGTCACTCCAGGTAGCCTTTAAATGAGCTCTAATTAGCAGTCAGTGAGCTTGCGACCCCTTGGACAGCATAAGCTGGGGAAACCTCCCTGACAGAGAGCCCTGGAGTAACTTCTGGGAAAAAGAGGGTGTCTTTGGAGAGGGAAAGGAGAGTGCTAGGACAGTAGAGCATGGGTACAGAGTCATGGGAGTTCCAATTGTAAATGACCATCTCACTAGTTAGGATAGATAAGGGGGAAAGAGGTAACTGTGGGTATAGGTGGTTAATGTGGTCCTGAAATATTAGGAAATCTGGTGTGCCAAACTGGTGGCTGGAGCTCTAAGAATCATGAGGGCAGAGAGGAATGAGAGGAGCTAGGTTTGCTTGGCTTAGATGAGTGTATGGAGGGGAAACAAAATCAGAGGCAGGAAAGGGATGACAGTGTTAGTGAAGGGTAAGGGTGTCTACTTCACACACAGTAACTTTGTCATTTTGTAGTTCAAATGGGAGAATCGTACCTCTGGCAATGCAAAAAGCAATGCACAAACCAACTGGGGAGCCTGTAGCTTAGGGAAGACTGAAATGGCCAGATGGTGTTCAAGTATCAAAATTTCCTGCAAAAAGAAAGGTAACAAACTAGGCATAACCTGCAGCAATGGAGATCCAGACTAAATGTTAGTCACAAAATGGTGTGGTAGAACAGCAGGGAGGCTGTGGGATGTTCATGACTTGGGACTGTTTTTCACACCGTGTCAGAGAAATCCTTAAGGTGTTGCCAGAGGGGCTGGGGAGGGGCATTTATGGGAGATAGGACCACCTGTTCTGGGTGTCCAGGTACAAACAGGGGTTTGGGAGATGTCCACTTGCTTAGCAGCAGTCAGTTCTGAGAGACACACTGGGATACACGGGGAATGGCCCTTTGTTGATCCCTCATTTCTTATACACTTCCCCAGTGTGTCCTCACTTTCCCTGGGATTCCCTATCCTCCCTCCACAGGGACAAATAAGCATCTCTGTAAGTTTGTCCTCCTTCCCTAATTTGATTTCACTCTTTGAAGTATTGCCAGTGACAGAACTGGCTCCTCCTCAACCCTCTCTGTGTCATTGCAAAAAAAAATAAATCCCTTTTTGCCAAGGGCGGCCCATAGAATTTTATATTGCTTGGGGCAGAAGATGAGAGAGTTTCCTCTTTTGTGGATTAGCTCAGATGATGAACCCACAGTGTTCCCTGGCAGATTATTAAGGCATTAACCATGCTCATTTAATGGTATTGAGATGCAGATAAGATGTAATGTATTATGTATTGTATTCCCCTCTCAGGGAGGCTGAGCATGTTTGTTAATGTCAAGGACAGATGTTTTTGTGATACCTGCTTAGTGGTATTTATGGTGACATTTATTCCAAGGCTACAGTTAATGTCCTCTGTTTTTTTACTCTCTCACATTAAACTGCATGTCTGGCATATCATTTATTCAATAATTAAAACATCTAAATGAAGGTTAACAACATAGTTGCAGCACAGTTGTGGGGTACCAACACACATAAATCTGTCAGTCGTTATGCTGGGAAAGGCAACTGAACTGCATCTCCCGAAGTGCAGATGGGGCAGATTGAAAGTGCATGCAAAATAGTGACAGAAAACCAGCTCTGAACACAATCCTTCTGGTAATCAGAGCTGGAGAAACGGAAAAAAGGGCTATAACAAGTCTCCCTCGTTTCAGCGGCCAGGGAAGTGCGTAGCAGTTATGTGGCATTTTGGGTTTCTCTCTTGCTGATCATGGGTGAACCCCTGTGTGCTCTGAAAGACCAGCTCCAGAGCAGGTATTTCTCTGAACATTTCCGATGAGGCTCTCCAGGGCTTCATGGGAACGCTGCGGGCTGCATAGTCCCTTTTTGTGACCATGCAGACATGGGAAGAGTCCTGCCTCTGCAGGGTCCTGGCGGTGGTGAAGGTGGCACGGGCTGATCCACCAGGGGAGGTATCCTGCAGGGCCTGTGCCACTCAGGGCTGCAGCCATGGAACCCAAACCTCTTCTCCACCTTGGGAAAAGTCTCCCAGCATTACAGAAAAGCCCTGGACAGCACCATTGCCACAGCAATTACTGGGATAGTGTTCAAGTTTTTTTGTTTCCTTGGCAAATAGGAGTTCAAACCTGGGAAAATGCTAGAGGACTTAATTGTCATTTTACACAATATTATTAAGGAATGAGTTAAATTTCCAAATGAGTCTGGAGTCAGGGAAATTTTGTAGCTGTCTCTGAGGTTTCTACAGCTGACATGCTACCTAACCCCTTGATCACAGGCTAAAGAGCTTGCTTGTTCAGTTCTACTTCATCAAAACAAGAATGATATTTGTGTTTCACAGCAAATATAAATATCCATGGCCATCACAAAATGCTTAAATGACATTTCCCCCCCCCCCCAGCCTTGGGTGAGAGCCATTGGTTTCATGTGTTGTGCAGGAAGTAAATAGGTTTGATGTGTTTGCCAATTGCAGATACATTTGTTGCCCAACAGCACAACACTTGAATTGTTACCTTGTTAATTTTTTAATCAGCTCATTATGATCTACTAATGACTTTGGAGCAGTAAAGGTTTTCCAACCCAGAATATAGCTGGGGAATTACTGTTGTATGAGCCAGTCTGAATGACTCTCAGTAAATCAAGCAATGCTACTGTGCTCTGTGGTTTGTACAGAGAGGCTTATTTAAGATTACACAGATGTCTTAGACATGGAAGCCAAAGTCAGCAGCAAAGGTATTTCCTGTCTTCTTCTGGAGGTATTCCTGTGCCCTTTGCTCATTCCATTAAATTATTTCATTCATTTATCTTGAGATGAAATGATTTGTCCCAAAGCTCAAGTGCTCATGATGCCCTCATGCAGTTCAATAGCTGTTCATTGATCCGCTTCACAGTCCTGCAGGCATTAGGGTTATCTGCTATCTCAGTGGTGGCCCTGCTGACATCATGACTCCCCTCCTCAGAGGTAATTAACGCTCACTGCCTCATTCTCTCCAGTTCATTTACACACTGCAATGGTAGAGCCCAGAAAAGGGTCACGTGAAGACAAAACAGTCCCGAGTGTAATGTTGGTGTGGTTGTGAAGATATTATTTCTTATACTTATTTCTTCACTGCACATCTGCAGATCACTGGCTTTCCAATGATGCTGTCCCAGCTCAGCCTGATGGCAAGGAAGACAGACTCTTGCACTAGAGAAACTCTCTCATCTTTCACTGTGTTCAGTCAGGTTTGGAAAACCATAAAATGGACCTTTCAAGCATATAAAGATCACCAGGGTAGAACGTTTACTCAGATTTAATGGGGAAGGAACATGAGTGTCATTGATGCAAAGGAAAGTTCTCCATCACCCCAATTTAAGTCTCAAAGGCAATGCTCCACGACACTTCAAAAATATGAAGTATAATGAGAATAAATATGATATATGGGCTTTGCCAATGCAAATGAAAAACAATTATCCCAAATTGCAGTCTTCATTTATAAGTAGGCAGTATAATTTGAGAAACTGAAATCTGATGTTGCTAAATCAAATTCCCGTAATTCCGCTGGGCATTAAGCACATAATAAGATTACACTGTGCACTGAGCATGTCCTTGCTCAACCTGCTGGATACTGCATTTTTATTGCTCTCTGGGGGGTTTATTAAGTTTACACTTGCAGTAAAAGGTGATGTTTTCACAGTGTCTTTGGTACACTGGCCATACAAGTCTGTCTGCAGCAGGCAGAATTGTTAAGCCATATAATTTGCTTACATCCCTTGGTGGCTCAATTGGAAGAAAAAAAAGGCATCATGCAGTTGTATATAACCAAATTAAAAACAATAATAATTAATCTACTGCACTGTGATCATTAAGGAAAGGCAGCCATGCACAATGGTGAGGTTTAGCCATGGAGCAGCTATGATGAGCTCCCCTATTTAGATTCGGTTTTGAATGCTTGAATAGTGGTGCTAATATGATGATATCTGCAATTTATATACAAAAGTAACCTTGAGACTGGCTGTTATCCAAACAATCAGGAAGAATTAGATTTCCATGCAACAGGCTGTCTGTCGTCTTGGAAAACTGATGAGACTGCAGGAAGGACAACAGGTAACTTGGATATTGGGCAGTCAAAGTCCCTGGGAGCAGGACACTGTTTCCTAAGAAGGACCCAGAGGTGAAATGTGCCAATTTAAAAGGCATCAGAAGGCTAAGAAGAAGAAATTCCCTTTCAACAAACCAGTGCAAGACAAAATGAATGCAGCAGAGACACTGGAGAGCCACTGTTCCTGTGCATGCCTCAGAGTGCACAGCACGGTCATCTTTGCAGGCCCATGTCAGCATTCATCTACACATGTGCTTTCCTTGTGTTTCATTACCTTTGGCTCTCTTGGTTTAAACTTTGGGGTGTGAAAGTCTCCTTGAAAATGCTTATCATTAATCAGGATAATGCTGGGTAATCTTGATAGACACATTAATTTACATTTTAAATGCCGTTGTGGCTGGGACAATTCCCATGGCTGTGAATAGGCATTGTAAAACTGTGGGGTTTGATTTGTCCTAAGAAGTAACATTATTTTATTCACTGGGAACTTATAGTATTGCATAAACATCTGTAATATTTAATTCTCAGTGATTTTGTAGGATCATCATTTTTTTCCCTGAATAAGCTCACTTTCAATAACACTTTTTCAGCCAAGGTTTCAAGAACATCTCAAAGTCTGCATCTGGACACCATGCTGAATTTTGTCGAAAAGGAACACGCCAAGTGTGCATTCATCTCTGTGAAGCCAGGTAATTCAGCTAAGCAGGACTTGCAATAGCAGCATGAGAACATTGTACCCTGTGGCCACTTAGAGAGCCCAAAACATTTGTTTAGGACCAGGCTGTTTGCTTAAGAGGGCCTTTCTCTGTCATGCTCTCGTAGTTTCATACTGGCATTGCTAGGATGGACTGGAACTGACTTTTCACTTTCTTTTCCACAAGACAGACTAGGAAGTATCTAAGGAAGCTAGGAGAGACTCAGAGCAAACAAAAGGAGGTACACCTGCCTACAACAGGCTGTTGCCTGTTGAACAACCACAGCCCCTTGACCAACTGTGGATACAGATGCTAAAAAGCTGATGGGGGCTCCAGGGAACACAAAACAAATTCATGCAAGAGAGATCTAGCCAGGGTTGCTAACTGCACAGGAACCACATGTGTCTTGGGAAACCCTTGTGCTGAAAATGGCTGGAAGCTGGAGAAATATCAGTAACTGCTTCCCTGAGCTTAGACTCTTTCCTAGACGTGCTTTCTTGGGTTAGGCTGATCTGTGTTCAGGTGGCTACAGCCATTGTGATGTTTTGTTGTGCTGCAGCCCCCCTTCCACATTTGGGCTTTGAAGGCAGAAAACAGCCCCTTGTTGTGCCCTACCTCTTCCTCCTTCCCTACCATCCCCTCCCAGCATACCGCATCTGATATGTGGGATCAGAAGCATGGAACCCTGTTGCATGACCTTGTGCAGCACATCACTTATCAGGAAAGAAGGTGCAAGGTGTCTGCTCAGATAGCTGCCAGAAAGTTATCCCAGAGGGAAGGTAGTTTTATTGATGACTCCAGTTCATCGTGTTAGTCATAACTCAGTTCATTCCTTCTCAAGGGAAGTGCTTCTCCTTTGAAAGAAAGAGATGTAGCTTTTCATGAGGACAACACTTGTGTCTCTCTTCCATCAAAGAAAGATCAGGATCTTGCATGTCTTTCTGTGCTGTAATCAGTTTATTGCTTTATGGGATCCAGAGCTCCCCGGGGAAGTGTCATGGATTGTGTGATGATGCACGCTGCTTACATGGATGCATGTGATTCAGCTGGCAGACATAAAAAGACAAAATGTGTTTAGGTGGAATGCTCTGTAATGGGGGCATGTGTGCAGCTGCAAAAAGAGCGAGGGTAATTGAGCCAAGAGTGGAAATTATTGGCAGCAGTGTCTGCATTCATGTGTGCTTCATATTTTATTTCCGATTTATAATTTCTTTACCAGCTGTGCAGTGTGGCTTGCTCTGTCACTGTTAGGTTTCCACCTAGCTGTTGTTCCCCCTGCTGCTTTCCCAGGGCTGTTGTGAGACCATGCCTGATGACCTGCTTGCCTCCACTGCCCAAGAGTTGGGGAGGTGCTCTTGGGTATGCTCCAAGCATAAATATTTGGGGTGATGTAGTGGAGTAAGAACTTCCCCTGTATACCTTACCTCAGGTCTGGAGAAGCTGGAAACAGACTGGAAACTCAGGAACGGGGAAAAACCAGAAAAGCTAAGCCAATAAGGGGAAGCTGTTTCAAGCTGCAGCTGAACTTGTAAAATCCACGCAGTAAATCCCTACCTCAAAACTTGATAAAATTGTCCTGACAAGACAGGTTTTTTTCTCAGTCTACATCTTCCTCTTACCATCAGTGAGGCTGAGAATTCATTGACAGAAGTAATGTCCATCACATACTGGTTTATTACCTCTTCCACCTTCTCCTGCTGAGAAGGTCTGGATGCAGGGTTCAGGCTGAGGTTTGTGCTCAGGGCAGCTGTCATGGGAATCGTTAAATCTGCTGAGGACACAGCCACTTCTTTGCAGCTCAAGTCATTTTTACAGAAACCACAAGAGCTGACTAGCTAGCAGAGGAACAAGGGAACACTCATAAATATGTCCCTAGATTAAGTGGTGTTGCAGTCTGCTCTCCACTTGCTGTGGATAGCTTGACATTATTCCAGGAGCAGAGAGCTGATGAAGCAGATCCTTGCTGTTTCCTAGTCTTTAAGTGGGTTATTCCTGTATTTGTATAAGCAACTTTAATGACTGAGCTCCTGCCAAGCCAAGATTGGCCATGCTTGGTTCCAGATTTTGTGTCTCTGGTGGGCACACTGGTCAGAAATACTGGCACAAGACAGAGGCAGATCAAGAGTCCCAGCAGTGCTGGTGGCTGCTCCCATTGTCTTGCAAAGTCTCAGTTGGTAGGATGAAAGGGGAAAAGAAGGATGTATTTTCTAGCTTGTTAAATCACAGAGTTTCTGCTGGACAAAGGAGATGTCAAAACTCCTAGCCTCACAGCAGTGAGGAGGCCAATGGATCACAGCGAGCTGGAAGTTTGAAACAAAGTGACTTCTTGTAATGAACTCTTTTTCCAGAAAGTTGTTCTGCAGACTGGCTGGAGCCTGCACACAAATTTCCCTCCATCCCAGCATGGGCCACAAATCTCTGGCTGGGCTGCTTTAGCTCAGACTTCAGAAGTTAAACAGAACTACTTTCTCAGGGGGGGTGAAATCCTGGTTCTGCTCAGCCTGGGGCCAAAGGGCTGTTACCAGTGAGCCCCTGCAGGAGCTCTGCGCATCTATCCCAGCATTTTACAGCATGCCTCCTCCTCCTGTCAAGGCTCTGCCTCCTCCTCCCAGGGATGGGGACAGGATCCTGGTGCCCAGAGCCATGCTGATGTGATCTGCTGCTGGGGGCTGCTGAGGAGGTGGGACCTCCGCTTTGGGTGTGTGGTTGGGGAGCTTGTGAGCACTCGGGCACCAGCCAGGCACTGCCACTGACAATAACGGCTTTTCCCATAAAGGCGGGACCTCAGCAGGGCCCTGCAGGGCTCCCCCAGATATCACCAGAGACCTGGGGTGGTTCATGAACTGTGCAGCTGGGTGAGTGGGCACTGCTGACCCAGCAGCTCCGCGTGTCATCACAGCTCGACTCGGGCCATGCTTTGTGGGTGGCCAGCAGAGCAGAAGGCACACTGTTTTATCAGACTTACCTGCTTCTGTCTCTGCTCCTGCTGAGCTCCAGAGTTTAGGAAGCTGTGATTTCTGCGGACATTGTGAGTTTTTGTTGTAAGTCTTCTCCTTGTCTTAAGTCTGCAAAGTGCAAGAGTATGTTGTACAAAGAATAAGAAACAGATCCCAGCTGTGCTATTCATTTGCATTATAAGACATGAGGCTTTTTACATTATTTTAAAAAATTTTTTTGGTAAGTTTATGCCTTACAAGCTATAAAATCCTGAGCCTGCTGTTGTTAGTTTAGCTCTCTGAATCAGACATGGAGAGGGGATACTGCTTTTACAGGCACACCAAAATTCTCGTGCCCTCCCCTTCAGGACCAGAAGCATGCGGAGGTGAAATTCCCCCATGGATGGATGTGTCTCTGGAAAGACTCTGTTGCTGTCTCATGTTTTGCACATGGGTCCTTCTGGATATTTTCCTTACTCTTTTCAGAAGTGTTGGTTTCTTTTCCTCCCACAGAGAAATTCCTCCCCAGCCATTGATACAGCTTGTCGGGGCATCACCTTTCAAGCCCTGGTGGATGGTTTTCAGACCAATATATAATTCTTGAATTTGAGGTTTTGTCCAGGCTTTCCTATGTTTCACTGCTAGTTAAGTGCGAGGAGAAGGATCATAATGTCTGGTGTACCAGTTACTGATGCTCTAAATAACTGCTAGGGGAAGGATGTGCCTTCAGCATCAGGTGTCTGTGGGCTACATCCTCTCCTGCTTGAGCCCAGCAGTATGCCGGTGCTTCTGTCCTGACAATGAGGGAAGTTTTTCCCTTTGGCTGTTTGTAGAGCTCTTGAATTTGCACATATGAACCCTCCTGGGCCTAACACTTGCAGCTTTGGTTCCTGCCCTGGGGATAGGACCTGGCAGAGAATCTTGGAGTGTTCCCATTTCCTTCCAGCCCTGTAACTTAGATTGAGACGTAAACATTTCCATATGCAGCAGACAGGGACACATGCAACCTCCTTCAGAGGGAAGGATGTACTTCTGGAGCCATGGGCTGCCTTGGCACTCAACACTACTCTCTATTACAGAGGATTAATTTGAATTTGGACATTATTTAATGCAATCTCAGGTCTTCTGTACTTTCTGTTTTCCATTTTCCCCTGCATTTCTCCATTGTAGGTTTGTGGCAGAGCCTGTGTATGGTTCCAAGGGGCTCCAAGTGCTGCTGGGCTGCGGTCAAGGTTCCTATCTGCAGCTGAGCCTGGAGCGCTTCCAGACACTCTCACACTCTCCCCCCTTTCCAGCTCTACAGCTTTTTCACTGAGGCATGTTCAGGACTGGTCTTCCAGCCCATTTGCACCACCCAGCATCCACAGACATGGTGAGCTGCTATCTCCTGGGTGCAAGTCATCAGCAGCTGCATCTGAGGTGTGAAGGTGGGGAAAACCTGGCAGCTACCAGAAATCACACTACTTCCACGATGTTTTCAGATGGACCTAACGTTGCTCAGCAATAAATGCAATTGATCCAGGAAGTGCCAGGTTTCAGCAAGCTGTTCCACATCTGAGCTGGGCTGGGCTCTTTCCTGCTAACTCATAAGGCTGGCGCCATGCCACAGGCAACACAGCACACAGGGAGATGAAACTGGTGAAAAAGGGGTAAAGTATAGCTGCAAAGAGGGGCTAATTGTGGTTTTCACCTCCTTAATGGTCCCACGGCCTCCTTTGTGTTTTGCTGTCATTAATTCATCCTCGGGCTTGGCACTGGCTGTGGCTTCTGAGAAATTTGGGGGTCTCTTGGTACTGTTGACCTCCTGTCCCACAGGGGTCTTGAGACCCCCCCTGTGTGTTCCTTAGGTATTCTCAGACTTTTGCTCTGCAGGTGTCCTGTGCCCCTGGAAAGAGATAAAGGAGTGGGCAATGTCCACCTAGCCAAGGTGGCAGGACCCAGCACACTTCAATTTAGTTTTTGCTGAGAGCCATGTCCTCCCTTTCTGGACACCATAACGTGGAAAGGATGTGAACTGTAGCAAGGAAGATGTGTCTTTGAGCCTGTGAGTTCAGCAGTCCTCTGGGCATGCTGCAGCTTGCTCAGCCTTTGGGTACAGACTCAAGCACCCCTGCCAGGAGGATGTACACATGGGCTTTACTGTCCAGATCCCAAAATTTTCAGATTTGCAGAAGGCTGAGCTGGAGTGAACCACCAAGCAAGCACCAAATGGTCCTGTTTTCTCAGCAGAATTGTCCATCAGTTCCTGTCTGGGATCTAACACCAGAGCTGCTGCCGTGCCACTCAACCAGCAGGACAGCTGGTATTGATTTTTATTTCATGCCTATTGATAGAGATGGTGCAGGTGGGAAACTCTGAAAGGAGACATAAATAATAAACTAAGAAAAGTTGCAGTGGTGGAGTGAACAAAAAGCAGTCCAGCATTTACTGGAAGGCACAGTTTAGCAGGTAATTTTTCAACACAAAGACAGTTTTGCTACAGAAAATGCTGGGCCTACTTTTGCCCTTAGTTATGCAAGTGGAATTTGGAAGCAAGCCTGGGCCAGTAGAGAAAGTGGGGTCAGAGTCAGCCCCGCTGCTTTTCTTGTGCTTCTGCTCATACCACAGTGACAGTGCACGTAGCGCAGGGATGCTCTGCTGTCACTGCCAAATACCCGGATAACGATGGTCCTGCTAACCAATTAGGAGCCCCACATAACTGCTTAGCAATTATTTTTTTAAAATCAAGATTTTTTTCTTTTGGGGAATGAAGTAAATTCTCTTTCTTGCTCACTGTTTGGGTAGACCACTGAGTGACTGAGTGCTGCAAGGTTTCAAAGGGAGGGAGGCTCAAGTAAGAGTTCGTTTAACAGAATATGAGTTCATAATATAAGGCAAAAAGCCAACTGTCCTGAGCCAGAATTATATGCTCCTTAAATATGTTCAACCTCTTTTATTTGGGAGATACTGCACAATGCTATGCAGGAACAAGGCCACACGCCAGGAGATGAGCAGGAAAAAGGGACATGTAATTTCAGAGACAGGTGAATCCAGCATGTCCCTCTGGGCATGATCTGAATCTTGTTGCTAGTATTCACCAGAGGTGCAGATCCTGTCCTGGACCCCACTAGAGGAGACACAAGCTGTAGGTGAGACCTTTGATTTCCTCAGGAGGATCCATGTGTGATCACAGCTGCACCAACCTGGGAGCAACTCACCTGCTGTTTCCACAGTTATACATTGACATTAGTTCTCCGCCTTCACTTAGCTGGAGAACAAAAAAGGAAGAGTTATGTCTAGAACTAAGGAGGTTATGGGACAGAGTGAGGAAAGGACCTGAAAGCCATCTGAGGAAGAGTGGTAGAAAACCTGGACTGAATAGGAGGGAGAAGCAGAACCAGGAAACCCTGCAGCCTGTCCCTGCTGGCACCATGAACTTTGCAACAGGTCGTGTTGACACATGAGACGGGGTTCAGTTTCCCCCAGTGCCTTGTGAAGATCCAGTGGTCTCTCCCCTCTTGCACAGATAATGCAGCTCTGGGAGAGACTGCCCAGACCTCCTGCCCTCACGGAGCAGCCTGCAGCTCCATAAATCTCTTGTCTCTCATAGTTGGATTTCCTGGTGGGTAGCATTTATCAGTCAATTTGCCCATGGTGCAGATGTCTGTCTGGAACCATAATGACATTTACCAGAGGGGACTAGAAAGTGTCACTGGGGGACTGCAAATAATGAACCCAATGTGCTTTATTGACACACGTGGAAGCTGTTTAATTTGGGATGTTGGCTGTCAGAAAATAGAGCTCTTTTGCAGCTGTTTTCCCAGTGAAGCAATATTGTGCTTAATTTCAAGGTTCATGCTCACATTTAAAAGTGAGCTATTCTCAGCTTTTAGGTTTGGACTTTCTTTATAGCAATAACATATCAACTCAACATGCGTTAAGGGTTTGATCTGTCTCTGCTCGCAAACTACAATGATTTCTGCCAAATACTTCTTGCTAAGAAAGGAGTATTTTAATTCTGCCCCTCCCCCACCCCCGCCCCAAATGCAGCTGTAAGCCAGGCACTTGAGCCTGAACCTGGTGCTTGTCAGTCCCCAACTTCTGATTTAGACATTCTGCTTCTCATTTAGGATGTAAAACTTGGTCTTCTGGGGATTTTTTATTTGCTAAAAAGGAGCCATGCTCTTTGCCACCTTTTTGTGAATCAGCCAAGAGAATTAAGAGCCCTCAGAAGAGGGTGTTACCTAAAGCTGAGCATCAAGTTTAAAGATGAGGAACGCAGCTCCTTTTAGGAGAGGATGCAGGTACAGAGCTCCTTGTACCAATAAGATACGCTGGCTGTGTTTAACTCACACAAGAGTCTAAGGAGTCCGTGGCACCCCAGAAACCAGGTGATGAAACTGGATGGTATGGCAGGAGGGTTTTGCATAGGTCAGCTTTGCTCCCAGCTCTGGCTCCTGCCAGAACTGAGAGGTGCCACTTTTCATCCACATCTTCTAATTGGGAACTGGAAAAAAAAATTTTTTTTTGCATGTGTAGTATGGGAGGGAGGGAGAACAGCGGGTTACTGATTCTTTTTGTAAGGTGGATCTTGTCAAAACGTCTCTGCTGCCTGTGTCCCCTCAGCCTCCTCTTCACCAAACTAAATATGCCCAGTTCCCCCAGTCTCTCCTCACAGGACTAGACCCCTCACCAGCTTGGTGGCTCCCCGCTGGGCATGGTCCAGCACTTCAGTGTCCTTCTTGTAGTGAGGGGCCCAGAACTGAACACAGCACCAGTGCTCAGGACAGAGGCACCATCACTTCCCTGCTCCTGCTGGCCATGCTATTCCTGATCCAGGCCAGGATGCTGTTGGCCTTCTTGGCCACCTGGGCACACTGCTGGCAATGTGATGATGGTAAGAAATGGGCATCAGATTTACCAGGGGACTAGTGGTTCTGTCACTGTGAGATGGTGGTGCTTTGCATGTTGAGGTGCAGCTCAGCATCCTGCTGAACTGGATTCCAGGCTGGCTCTGGCCTGGAATGTCTCTGGGCCATTCTATCCAATCCTGGCATACAGCAGGATATTTTTCTGCTGTGATTTTTAACCCTCGTTTTCTGCAAATATTTACAGCATTAATTCCAAATTAGCCTTTCTGTCTTTTGCAATGCATAGAATGAACTGCTTATTGACTATTCAGAATTTTAAACAAAAAGCTGTGTCCAGTATTTTCTGTAAATATGTAAAATGCTTATTGGATCTTTCCCAGTAGCACCTATTTCTTCTGATGAGGCCTGCGATATGGAAGAAAAATGCAAACAGAAGCCTTCTAAATGAAATGGCAAATTTAGCCTGTGTAATGTACAGAATACTAATGAGCAATCTGAGGGAGCTGCTGCACTTCCAGGCATTGCCAGCGCAGAGCAATGACCTTGCTCAAACGTGCGAGAAAAGGGAGTCCTTGCACTTAAGAACAAATAGATGACTCTGATTAAACTGCAGCCCCCACACTCTGGGGACCTTCATAGTCAAGCACGGCAAGATTAAAGAGCTTACACTGCCAGCCGGCACCTGAATTCAGCACAAGCACTGCAGTCATTTTGCACCAAGCGCTCCCTTCAGACACCACCCTTGCCTTCGTTGGCACAGCACGCTGGGTGGCACTCTGTGCCCTCCTGCAGCCTCGAGCCGCTCAATTATCCTGCTTTAATTATTCCCTTAAACACGTTTTCTTTAGGCATGGACCTCTGCTGTGTTTACAGCTAATAAAGCAGCGAAGTGATGCATGATGATAAATTTCTGTTTAGGGCGGGAGTAGGACATGACAAATGCAGATGGGGGTTCAGCGGCATTTGTACATCACCGCGCTTCAGTAAGTGTTTTGCTTTATCCTGGAATGTCTTTGTCTCTCCTTTGGTTTTTGCAGAATTTTTGGTGTTTCAGCATGAGTTTCTCTTTTATTATGCAACTGAATATGAAAATGCTGAAAGTGTCTCTATTCAATAGGCTGATTTTCTCAATGATTATTAGAAGACAATCATTCCAGACAGCAGAATAAAAATTGCACTTGGGAATTTCACTAGACCAAGAAATAGAGTAGAGGGGTTGGATTTCTTTCTTTTTAACTAAAACATGGAAACCGCTTTCCATTATGTAAGATCAATAATAGCCTTTTTAAATTCCATTTGTGTATTTAATCATTTGCTTAATATTGGTTCTAGATATTTCTGCAATTCCAGCATGACCCAAAAATCAAATGCAGGGATATTTTCTACAGTGACCTCCTATGGAAAAACAGCAATCACGTCTTCCAGCAACGATCACTGTTGCTCTGTACTGGGGAGAACAAAAAGACAAAGAGCAGAGGAGATGCTGACATGCTTGAGGGTGGGGTGTGCAGTGGGGTCCCAGTCACATGTGGACTTGGAGCATCTGCAGAATGACAGCTACTGTGGGCTGGGGCAGGTGCAGCCCAGGGTAACTGCTGGAGCTGGCACACCTCAAGGGGCTCCTGCTCTTACCCTGAGGTCCCTCGACCTTGCTGTTGGTCACCTTTCAAGTCAAACCAATATCCAGAATAGCAATCTTGCTGCATATGAAAAATAACTCCCAAAATATGGTTTGCTAGGACCAAACAGTCAGAAGCTTAGTGTAATATATTGTAAAAGATTTTTTTGTTTTGTTTCTGGCTTCTTTCTCTAAATTCTTGGGTGCAGCCAGACCCTGTTTCTATGTGTTTAGTTTTTAGTGGGTTTATGGGTTTTTAATTCAGAGTGCAGAGAGCCAGAGGCATTTCTCTCCTAGAAAAAAGTGATGTTCACTGTACTTCAGTGGCTAAGACTCATACTCACAAACATCCATATGATTTGAGGTAAAACAGGCAGGGAGCCTCTTGGATGATCTTATGGAGCACACTGAGAAAATTCTGGGTCAGGACCCTGGAGAGATTTTCCCCCCAGGGTCTCCAGGTGCTGTAGCGGTCCCATGGCCCATACTTTGCTGGCTGATGTCCTCAGTTCCCAGTGGCAGACTGCAGTCCTCTAGCCTTAATCAGTCGTAGAATCATAAAATGACTTAGATTGGAAGCAACCTTAAAGATCATCAAGTTCCAATCCCCCTGCCATGGGCAGGCTTGCTTCCTTCTAGAGCAGGTTGCTCCAAGCCCCATCCAGCCCAGCCTTGAACACTTCCAGGGATGGGACATCCACAGCTTCTCTGGGCAACCTGTTCCAGTGCCTCACCACTCTCACAGGAAAGAATTTCTTCCTTATATCTAGTCTAAACTAGATATAAACTCTTTCAGTTTAAAACTGTTACCCCTTGTCCTATCACTACATTCTCTGATAAGGAGTACCTCCCCATCTCTCCTGTAGGCCCCTTTTAGGTACTGGAAGGCTGCTTAAAGTTTCTGTGGAGCCTTCTCTTCTCCAGGCTGAACAACCCCAACTCTCTCAGCCTGTCTTTACAGTAGATTTGCTCCAGCCCTTTGATCATCTTTGTGGCCCTCCTCTGGACCAATTCTAACAGGTCCATGTCCTTCCTGTGCTGAGGACTCCAGAGTGGGGTCTCATCAAAGCGGAGCAGAGGGGCAGAGTCACCTCCCTTAACCTGCTGGCCACACTTCTAATGCAGCCCAGGCTGTGGTTGGCTTTCTGAGCTGCCAGACCACATTGTGGGCTCATGTTAAGCTTCTTGTTCACCAACAATCCCAAGTCCTTCTCCTCAGGGCTCCTCTCAATCCATTTGCTGTGCAACCTGTATTTGTGCTTGGGATTGATGTGATCCAGGTGCAGGACCTCGCATTTGGCCTGGCTGAACTTCATGTGATTTGCATCAGCCCACCTTTCAAACCTGTGCAGTCCCCAGGGTCCTTTGCCTGGAACTTGTCGTGTCTTACTGGGTTTGGTATGTGGGGGTGGATGTCTTCAGTGCTGGTGGTGTGTGCCAGCCATCAGAGGCATTGACCCCTCACAGTCATACTCTGCAGTTCCCTCCGCACACAGCTGGAAACCCTCTTAGAAAAATTGTTAAAAGTAAGTGAAATCTGGGCTACCCTGGAACAAAGAGGTCTCCCTCAGAAACAACATTTGATTTGCAACCTCTCCCTTTCCCAAGTGCTGCTCAAAGCAGCCTGTGTTATAGGTAAGGATGTGGCCTGAGCAGCTATTGAAAATATGTAAAGCTGTAGAAAATAAATGGGCTAGATCTGCAATAACTCTCAGTGCTACTGCTGGCCTCTTAAAACAGCTATTTCATCACCACATGCTGCCATGTGTCTCTCTACATGTACACACACAGTACACAGCTTTCCACAGTGTGCTCTGAGGGGTTGGGTTGAAAAACGAGCCCTGGGCAGCAAGGATATGAAATGCAGGCGGCTTGCAGTGAAGGTGAAGCACATGAAGTGGGGGGAAGAAATAATTTCTCAAACAAACCTCACCTTGCAAGCAGGGGTGTTTCAGCAGGTTATGGCAGCAGGAAGAGCTATTCCTGTGCACATGGTGGCCCCATCCCCTCTGACGCTGGGCTCTGTGGCATCGTCCTGCACACGGCTGTGTGTGTGATGCCCAAGTATATCCCTGTACGATGCATAAATGCACCCCTACAGTGCAATGAGTCTGTGCATGCTCAGCTCGCTGGTTTTGCCAGATGGATGGACAAAGAACTGGGCAACAAGAAAGAAACACTGCAGATTTTAAACATAGCCTGTGTTAAGATGAAAGTGGGGTGGTCTGAGATGTCTGCAAACAGTCTAACTTGAGAGGGATCTTACTCCTGGAGCATGTAACACCATATATCAAAAGTTGCCTTGTTTCTTATCAATATTGTGGAGACAAAACTTCAAAATATGCCATTGAGACAGAGTCATGATTGATCTCTGTAAGAACTCTTGGGAATTTATTGTTCTCCTGAAGTCAAACAACCTAAGAACACAAAGTATTTTTTCTGAGTAGATACCTTGGTTAAAGCAACTTCCTCTGTAAAACAAACAAACAAACAAACAAACAAACTTTGGAAAGCCTTTTTCTTCAGACTGCTCTGGTTGCAGTAAGCGGTGTCAGTAAAGCAGATCTCAGTTGAAAATGACCTCCAGTAAGAGACAATTTCTTTAGTAAACAGCCAGCTAACACCCTGCTCAAGAAAGTATCCTCATTCCTTAAATGGCACACATGCTTAAATAACAGGCTTATGCTGTTTCTTGATGATGTACATTCTGAGCCCAAGGGCATTTTCCAGAAAGCAGTGAGGGCATGGATATCCACAAAGATCGCTTTTTTTTTATGCTCACTTACAGTTGATGAAGATAATATAACTTCCTGCCGTACCTACATCAGGGATTCATGTTGTGTTTGTTGCACTGTTGTTTGAAAATCTCTGTGAAAAACGATAGTTTTGTTATACAAGGAAGGGCAAGGAAAGGGAACTCTGCTAGGAGTTCTCTGCTTTCCTTTAACTATGACTTCTTTTGCACAGGTCTAACTAATACATTATTTAAAGTTGGAAATCCCTTGATGAAAATTCAAGAGCCTTTTGTTTGTCAGTTTCATTGGAAGGAGAGGGGTAATTGATGGTGGGAGAGAAAATCCCTACAGCCTCTCCCAGAACTCACCACTTGTATTTCAAATATGCAGGGCACAGACTGGACATCCACATCCCTTTCCATGTCAGTCTTAAAATATTGATGGGCCAAATTCTCCACAACTGCTTTGGAAAGCAACCAACAACTCCCTCATTTCAATTGTATCACTTAGTATTTATATGTCTGAGGCAGAGGACAGAACAGGATTTAGTTCACTTTTCAACCCTGTGTATGCTTTTAAGATACAAAGCTTAAATTATTTTAAGCAGTCTTGTGTTGGAGATGGGCTACTTAAAAACAAGTACTCTCCTTGTGTTGCTCGTAACAAAGCATGATGTAATTTTGCAAACAGCAAGCACTTTGTTTTTTTCAATTTCACATTAATTTTATTGGCCCCAAATACAGGGCTGTATTTTTGTACTTGGGCTTTTAGCAGGAGTAGAATATCTTCTGTTAAAATGTTGTTAACTTGCTGGCATTATAAGCATTTCCTTCTCCACACTTTTATTGTGAAAGAGCTGGTAGATTTGTGTAAGACAAAGACACTTCCCTAGTGCTACTGTTTGTCTGGTGATAGTATTTCCTAGAGGGTGCAAGCTTGTCTCTTTTGTTTACAGTTTTTTCTGCCTGTGGGGAAAAGCTTTTATATCTGTGTTGGTTAGCCCCTGTAGAGACATTTTCCCCTTGAAGAGGGTTGTTTGGTATTGTCTTTACTGCTAAATTTTTAAAATCTTTTCTTCAACCCCAGGGGAAACAGTGTTCATCCAATATCCTGAGGTGGAAACACAAATGAGGCAGTAAAACTAAAGCACCCTGTGAGATAAATTTGCACAGGTGAACTTCAAGAGGGAGCACAGCATTGACCTTGGTGAGTTCACCCACAGTAAAACTCAAGTTCTCCATCTTGGCTGTACCGTTTACCTCAAAGAGAGCAGCTGGCCACTAGCTACCTTCCAGCAAAAAGAAATATAACAGTTTTTCAGTCTGAGAGCAGCTTCAGCAGAAATGTATTCAGGAGAGCATGTGCTGGCTGAGCAAGCTCTCCCTAGCCAGATCTGCTGCTTCCCTGCCCTGCTTTGCCACACTGCCTGAGGCACCTGAACCAGGAGCTGGAGGTCTTTAAGCCCACTGCCAGACCATTGAATTCTCATGTATCCAGAAGGACATATCTGTTAAAAAGAGTCACACCAGAGGGTGTTGTTTTGGTAATAGGATGAGAGTTGTAGAGGAGCTAGAGGTCGTTTAGATACTCAAAGATGATTGTCTTCTGGGCTTGGGAAAAGAGCTGCAAGATTTAGCCAGGCTTCAGCTGGGTCAAACTTAGACAGATTCTTCCGTAAATAAAGCTGCTTTTTTTTTCTTTTGCCTTTTTTTTTCTTTTTTTTTTCCCCTGGTCCTGGGAGTGGTAAAAGTGGGATTGCCAATGGTTCTGCATTATTCTGAGTGGCTTCTTTTTACAGCATGCATTGTGTCTTCCTGCTTTCCTTTGAATTTAGTGTCATGGGATGGGGTTGGTGGGACCCGCCTGGGCCACTGAAGGGGCCATTAGCATGTCTGCAAGTGCTAGTTGTGGGGCTTGGAGGCAGGATGGAAAGCAAGTGCCGATGGAGATTACTTTAAACAAAAAGCAGAATAGAGACAGGCCAGAAACCACACTGCAAAGGTCCTTGGGGAGCAGTAATAATTCCTCTCACTGGTGAAAGGCCACTTCCTGCTGGTCTGTGCAAACCCCACTGCACTGACGGGGTCCTCAGGCATCTAAGGAGAAGTGGGATTTGGCACTGGTCATGCTGTGCTCATGAGCAGGTCTAGAAAGGAGACCTGTCCTCTGCAAACAGCGGTTTACATGAACCCTGGCTGCTCTTTTTGGAAATCCTCAGTAGGGCTGCAGGTCTCAGCACTATACCCAGGAATCAGAAACTGGGCAGAATCCCAAGGTATTTGTCTCTGACATTAAGCCTGATAGGAAGACAGGCTCTTAGACACGGAAGAGCTCTCTCCTTCCCAGCCATTCACCCCACCAGTGTAAGCGCTCAGCAGTTGTGGTTTGCAAAGCTAATATTTCAAGCCTGAGGAATTTTTTTCCTGAAAAAAAACCCACAAACTTTACAAAAAAGACCTTTTGAAAGAATGAGCTTTTTCAAATTATATCCGTTACTTCCTATAAACCTGGCCTGGAAAGGGAAACTGTTCCCCAGGGGAGCTGCATATTTGATATGGTCCTGACGTCTCCCCACACATAATGTGCCTGTGAGAAAGGCTTTCACCAGGTGTTGTTTGTTTAAATAGATTTCTGGTGATGGCATGGTTACGTATGACCTTTGGGGATGGGTTTGATAAGGAAGGAGCAATTAAAACAAAACCGTAAAAGCAGACATGGAGACCCATCAGGGAACCAGGAATGCAGATGAAACAGCATTGGCCCCACAGCTCTGAAAAAAAGCCAAGGAATGCAAAATGGCTGGAAGAGTCTGCTACTTCTGGGAACAGAGATCAGTCAGTCCTGGGATTTCAACTGCATGGTTTTTATTAAAGTACAATTTAAAGTACAATCTGCCTAAATTGCCAGATTTGTTGTCTTAACAGAAACAACCCAAAGACCTCAAGTATGATAAAATCAGATAATATTTTAATTTATATACATATATATATAATATTATGTAATATGTGCAAGAAAGAAGACAGTCCAGCCTTTGGGGTGCTTGCTTGCACTTCAGGATTCTATCACCTCTGACCAAGTCTCCCGCAATCAGCATCCTCTCTAGTCCTCTCCACCCCAGGAGGTTGTTCCATTCGTTTTTCATGGTGGGAGGGCATCAGAGCAGTGTGATGTCAATCTAGAGAGGGACTTTTACCCATTGGGGAAGGCTGGGCTGAACAAAAGATATCCTCCATCCAAAAAATATAAATGTCAAACTACTGCTCTTCATTTCTAATTGGGCAGCACCTCCTCAGATAAATTGGCTGGTGCTCAGCCTGCCCATCCTGCCTTAACACTCCTGCACCCCAAACCCCAGACAAGGGTCCACCAGGTCTCACCTGGATCTAATGAGCGCTGGAATAAAATGAAGAAAATGTATTTGAGAAGTTGTGTCAGAAACAAGTATTTTTCAAAGGCTCTTTTGCCTGTGGGTGTTCAATGAAGAAAACTGTCATGTTGAAAGAGCAGGCTGGGTCTCAGGGGACACATCTGCAGCACGTCCCTGCTCTCAGCATCACAGTGAGTGGTTCCTACAGCACTTGGTGGTTGAGCTGTGGTGGTGGCAGGGGCATGCATACCACAGGCATCCTGTGCACCAACTGGCCTTGGGTTTATGTATTTATTTATTTATTAGTAAGTGCATCTGAGCCAGGAAAGTTACTGTTTTGCTTGCTTTGCCCTTCACCCATGAGTGTTTTCTTCATCTTTAGGCAGCCACCTGCATGCAGGGCACAAGGGACTCAGTAAGGAGCGGAAAGCACTGAATTATTTTTTTTCCATTGCATCCTGCACATTTCCAAGGGGAGACCTTTCCCCTCTGCAAAGACTCAATGCAGCTTTTATGTACTGGATCCACAAAAAAGCAGTAAATAGAGCACAGAAGCATGCTTTGTGTGATCTCCTGCCCAAGAGAAGTGTTATGAAGCAACTAGAGTTTCAAAGCTTCCTCCAGCAGGACATTTCATTCCCTGTAGGATTTGGGGCACCATGAAGCCTAGCTAACTCAGCAAATGTATTTACTTTTGTGAACTGGAGAGCCACAAGGCAGGAATTCAGAGCAACCCCAACTTCTTAGCACAGGACAAATAACGTTATGAGCACCTCAGGGAAACTGTTAACAAGGGCTTCTTTTATAGCCCGGAAAGTGTAATACAAAGTGATTCTCTGCCACAGGAAAAGGGAATACTGCCCAGGTAAACATGCAGTGGGAACTGCAAGCTGGATTCTTTCTGAAAAGTTTAATAATTCTGTGCTATTTTGTGAAAGCCTTCTGGTATTGTGAGTAATAACCACCTCCCCTGTCCCTACACATTAAAGTAATTAGATTGCAAAATGCAATGGCTATAGAATCTATTTATGGCTTCTGTTATTTAGTGGGGTTTTTTTTTGTTTGTTTCTCTACTCCCATGGTGATTCTAATTGAAATCCAAATGAAAACAGAGGATAAAATAAATGGTGACAAGCTTGGTGCTCCTTCTGGGTCTGTGGCCCCACTGACTCCCACATTTTGTTCAGAAGCTTTTAGGAAATGCAAAGCCAAATTTAAGAAGTCTTAATATGCCAAGAGGGAGAAGGTCATCCTCTGGATTTTCCAGAATCATCCTCTGGAATCCCATCCTCTGAATTTTCAATCAATTTGTTCTTAATTATTTCTCTGAACATATAGGACAGCTCAGGCTTTTCTAATAAGGTGTCTAGATACTGAAGATAACAACAATTGTTCTTAAATTAACACAATTTAATTAAATTTTTTAGCTGAGTGCTGGGATAAAGAGCAGAGAAGAGATAGCATCCCCAACCGTAGGATACCAACCCAGATAGATAATGGCAAAAGAAACTTTTGTTTTGGAAAAAAAGGGAAGCTAACTATTTCCTTTCCAGCTGACAGCTCACCTGATAAGCTTCTCAGCTCATTAAAAAGCATCTTGCCTACTCTTTATTTATTATTTCATGGCATAAATGCAAGATTTGGTCTTCGTCACAGCTTTGATTTTCACACTTAATTTTTTGTGGTGGAGGCATGAACACCTTTACAGCAATCTATGTACTGGCCTAGTAGGTCTTAATTCATACAGAAATGGGCCACAGGTTGAAAACTGTTAGACTGCAGCTAGATAGGATATTTTCTGTCAGAAGATTTGTTTACTTAGAGCTTTTCCAGCCCAGCCTGATTCAGATGGGAATTTTGCTGTGTGTCTCTGATCAGGTCATACTTCTCAGGAATGGGCACTAATTAAGTGCTGCTGGTCCCACTTAACTCCCCAGCTGGCAACCTCCACCTGCCGGACACAAGGGTGAAGCTGTCATGGCTGCAGGTGCGGTCACAGGGGACCTGTGCTGTGACCAAGTGAAATGCTGTGAAAACAAGTACTCTGAAAAATCAAGCCTCATGCTGTCTCAAATTAGCAGATGCTTTTAACAATGTTGACCCTCCCATCTCTGCAATTCTATTCCCCGGCTCTGAAAATGGGGTTAATAATAATATCATTTTGTGGCACAGGGCTCTACTGAAGATGCATCCATTAGTGCTGGTGAGTTTTTTCAGTCTCACAGAGAGAGCAATTAATGGCAAAGTTCAGCCCAGGATTATGAAAGGTACGCACATAAATAAGGATGAGAGTCTGTGGGATGAATAGTGTAAGAAACGCCAGCTCTCTAATAGAATGTGAAAAAGTCTTTGAAGCAAAGATATAACAATATATAAAAAGTTTATTAAAAATGTACATGTCAGCTGAGCTGGGTGCCACCCCCCCCAAAGAGGAGACACTCCCTGCTCTTGGTCCTTAGAGCAGTTATGCCTTTCCCCCTTCACCTGATTTCTCTGTCCCTTTCCCTGTTGGCCTGGTAGTTACTCGGGAACTTATAATCTTCCCATCTGCCTACTGAGCTCATGTCATGATTGCAATGTTCTGACCGAGTCTTTTTGTCTTATGACCTCCTTTGCACAATTTTTGGTTACGGGCTGCTTACATAGACAATTCACACAAGTTCCTTTTTATAAAGCGTGGCTCTGTATTACTCTCAGTTTATAGAAACTTAGTTTCTATACGCACAGGCAAATTCATGATGGCTGAAGCAAAATTCTTATCCGTCCCTTACAACAGGGAGAGATACACAGCAACCACCTCATCTAGGGGTGTGGATCATTATGTATGGATCCAAGCAGGGTCTAATGCAGGGCAGAGGAATAGGACAGTGATAATTTCTTTCTATACCACATTGTAACATATGCAGGGGAGACTAAATCAAGGTGGATGGCACACTCTGTGTGTATGCATGTATGTGTGCATGTGTATGCACTCATATAGACATACAGGATATAATCTTAACATCTAGGGTGAGACAGTAGTTTTCCACAGTAAGATTCACAGGACTGAGTATGAAGTTGAGGATGACTGTGAAATGTATATTTATTAAAAAAAAAATAAAAAAAGATTAAAAAATTCTAATCATGCTATGGAAGGATCCTCTGCTGCCATGAAAAACATCAGAAAAAAAGAACCTGTGGTAGCAAGAAAATCCTAGGGCATCACATTGTGGCACAGGGCAGACTCCCCGGAGTTCCAGGGTGAACATAACCAGGGCTACTAAGGCAGACGTCAAAGGCTCAGGACTTAAGCAGGCACCAAGATCCTTCCAGGGTGCCCACCTGCTTGTCTGGAATAGGAGACCTTTGTGCACTGCTGTTGGCCTGTGCGAGGGGTCTCCACTGTTTCCTGCTCCATCTGCCCCTACGTGATCCACGGCTACCAGGGTGCCCTTCAGACAGGACCTGCTCACTGTTGAGGAGGTACCTGTTGTGTGAAGGGCAGAAAAGTAGAAGTGCTGCACAGCTGGTGGGGTGGTAGCCTCTGGCTGGGACAGCTGTAGCTGAGAGAGGGTTGTAAACCTTTGATCAGGGGGAATGGTCACTGCAGGAGCTGGGATGTGTAATGGGGCTGCTCCTGCAATATCTAATTGCTTCTGCATTAGACCTGGGAGGTGGAACAGCAAGATCTGTTTCTCATATCTTAAGTCTTGCTAGCAACATGTTCCAAACTCTCCTCACCCCATCCCAGCCCCAAAATATAAATGTCTCTTTATATGTATTTTGTTTCCAATCTAAGCATCTAAATGTCTTTGAATATCCTGCTCAAGTTTCCTCATTTGAAGACTGAATCCTCAATATCCTCTATGTATTCCATTTTCTTTCAGGGCAGGCCTGATTGCTGCTTGAAATGTCCCCATTATATCCAGCTGATCAAGATTTTTCACAGTGGAGCACAGCATGTTTACCCAGAATGTATCCACCTGAATTCAGCAGTGCTGCAATATTAGCTTGGGAAGCTATGATGTTGAAGGCTTTATATTTAATTTATTTCAACATTCCAGCCATAAGGATATTTTCTCTGATTAGAATCTTTATAGTTACCCTCTATAGATGAATTATCAGCATATTTTCTTCTATCTTTTTTTCTGCCCATTCTTAAACTACTCAGAATGAGCTCACGTACAAAGTTCTGTGTGTCTGGATAGCTTAACTCCTTTTCCGTAGCACAGGCCTCTAAGCAATTTACAGTGATTTTTCCTGAATGACTGCTTACCATGTATTTATGATGTCACCTTATGATGTCACATTATTTATGGTGTCACCTAGTGGTTAATTTGATTATCAAAAGTTTTTAATAACTAAATAAATCACAAAGTATTTGCGATTTTGGCCAGTCATTAGCAAATCGGTAGCAGATCCATGGGGGTAGCCCAAATAAGGCATAAGCAGCCATTCTCTTTGCATTCTGGGAAGGAGACAATTTTTCTTACAAATTTAGGAAAGGAGACTTACAAATACTGATAGAACAGAAGGTCTGAATTAAAGTCCATAAATTATGGCTTTCTGGAATTAACTCTCTTGATTAAAATAGTCTGCTATTGCAGCAACCATGGCTTCTGTAGGTGAATAACATTGCTTGCAGAAACATTCAACATTCTACCAGAATTCTATCATTCTATTGAAGCCTGGGAATTTGGTCTTGGTGACCGAACTTCAAACTCACTGACCAGCCAGTAGGAGAGCTAAACCGTTTTTTTAACAATCTCTGGTTCCGTATTAGCAAGATGTGTGCTATTTCTGCAACATTTTTCTACCAGGTACAGGAGCTTGATTCTGTATCACCCCAGCAAGAAGCCTTGTGCAACTCTGAGCTAAAAGCAAACATAAAGTAAAGCCTGTGAGCTTCAGTCACCCTGCGAGGACGTGTCGGTTTGCATTTGCAGGAGGCTAAAAGTCTGCGCGTGGGTAGTCACTGTAGCTTACTTTGTTAGCAGTGACTTTTGCTGAGCTTCCCTATTTGGTCACTTGCAGCTATATGAACATATCCCTAGGGAAGAGATGATTATATCAGCATTTAGAAAAGGGCTTTTTCCAGAAAGACTCATCTTAAAGACCAAAAATTTGGATAGATGCATACTTATGAAAGTGCTTTTTTTCTCCCTGGGGAAGATCTTCTCTTTGGCCAGGTGCAGAGGCCAGGTTTACACCAGTGCACTCATGATTCCTGGCAGAACAGTCAAAAAGCTTGTTACGACAAGCGTTCACCCTGTAAGATCCAGGATAGGTGAGGCAGGCAGGGCCCCCTTTACCTGTCACTGGCCAAGCTTCCTGCAGGTTCCTCAGCTTCACCTCACGTCTGGGACAGTGATGAATATTGTCCATTCCCCTGCTCCTCTGTCTTGGTGTGCTTCTAGAGCTGGGCTTGGGGACTGAAGCAGAAGCTTATTACGCTCACAGAACAAGTTATCATCATAAAAAGCACTATTTGCTAATATCTCCACAACCCCACGAGAAAGTTTTGTCCTATAAACTCATGTTTTAGTTTGAATAAGGCTGGAAATGATGGAAGTCGGTTGCTCTGGATACCCTGATATTTGTTTCCTTGCAGTAGTTTCGATAATGATTACTAGGTCTAGGGGAAGGAGGGCTGGGGTTTTTTTGCTTTTATACTAAGGACTGGAAATTGTGATTTAATTCTTGAACTGTGTAAATAAAATCCTAAATACAGAATTACTGGAAAAGGCGCAGGGGCTACTTTAGACAGGAAATAGCTTCATCAAACGTTTTTTGGCTCAAAACTGCTCAAAATGTGTTTTACACTTTTCATATTAAAAAAAAAAAAAGTGTCCTAATAAATGAGGATCATGGTTATTTGAACTGTAGCATAAAATGTTAACATTCTCTTAGCTCTGTTTCTTTGGGGTATGTATAGCTACAGGCAATTCGGAGGTTTGGCAGGTCGGGGTAACATTTGCTTAAAACACGTTTAAGCCTGGGCTCCAGTGACCACACTAAGCAAACAGATGAAGCTAAAAATAAATGTGAGATGTTGTAGACACACAGGAGCCCCTGCACCCCCAATGTTTGCAAGAGGAAGAGACTGATTCTCCTGGTTTCATTTTGTTGCTGAAGAACTCACATCAGACAGTTCGGGTGGAGGGGCCCTTCAGTCTCGTTTTCTCCAACCCTTACATTTTTATGGCTAGATAATGAGGCCAGACCAAATCTGTCATCTGATCTCTCTGCTAATGTAGCAGACAGTTTTCCAGTCCCAGTTTAAACTGATTTTACTTAACTGTGGTCTCTGCAGGTGATGAGAGCTGAAACAACACTTCTTCATTTCAGGTCCTCGGTTTTGGAAAACGGGTGACGGCTACAATCCATTTGAAAATCCATATAACTAGAGAGTCAAGATGCTGAGTTCAGGGTGACAATAAATTATCTTAACCAAATAATTTCCTGCAATTGCAGGAGTGGAATTTCACATCCACAAATGATTTGAGAAGCAAATGGAGCTGGTAGAGAAAGATTACAATATACAACAGACAGTTGTCAATGTTCCCATGCAGTGTGGACACAAAATAGTTTCAACACAGGCTTGGGATGCACTGTGCTATGGGTTATTAAGATGATCCTCTGTCGGTCTGGATGAATCTTATTCTTCTGAAGCTGCAGGAAGCAGAAGTGGGTGATGGTGGCTGGTTGTGAAGGTGAGAAACCTTCATATTGCCATGACCATGATTGCCAGAGTTGACTCCTTTTGTCCTCACCCTTGTGAGGCACGTTTATGTAGAACACTGGGAGACTTGACACTGGCAGGTGCAGGCAGACCCAGACTCACAGTGCTAAAGGTGTAACTGGGACACCTAAGCAGACTGAATTTCCACTAAGAAAGTCTCATATGCAGCCAGCCATGCCACAGCAGTCAACGTGGCATGGGTCTCCACAGATCTGGCGATCTCTGCAATGTGTTGTGTTGTGGGATTAAGGTGTACCCGTTGCTCATTCCCCTCTTAATTAGATATGGCCTTCCAGTAAGGAGGCTGTCAGAGGTAAAGGGATCTGGGTCCCATGGGCTGGGCAGGGAGATTGGCCATCTCCACTGCAGCACTATTCCCCAAATGGTGGTGAGTTTCTCCTTTTCATATTTGGCAGAGGCTGGGGTGGTAGGGGTGGGGCGGGGACGTNGGCAGAGGGGGAGCAAAGGCTTTCAGAATGAGACACGACCTTTTGCTTGCCATGTTACCAGCTCCCAGCAAGGTCTGTCAAATTCTTCGCTAATGAGGAAAAACTTTGTTTTTGCTCTGTGGCTGAGTTCACCAAGAATAACCACATTTTCCTACCAACGAGCTGGAAAAATTCCTCTCTCTGGACTCTCATGAGTTCCTCCAGTTGATGGCTCATTCTGTCCCCCCATGTGCAGGGAGTCCACCCCAAGGTTGTCTGCAGCCGGCAGTCAATCGGCAGAGGCCCAGGAGCTCTGACTAAAACCCACAACCCCTGGGTAAATCCGATCTGCCTCTAGTATTTCTGAAAAGAGCCTCACAGCCCCAGCTAGTCCCAGTGGAGGGAGAGTTTGGGATGTGCAGACAGCCCTTTTCCTTCAGGGAGGGCAGTGATGTCTCCCCCACAGCTTTTTCCCTGCCCTGTACCCCAATTTCCCCTTTATACAGTCAATTCCCTTTGCTGTCCACTGTTCTCAGCTACCCCTCATCCCTCCATCTCTCTTTCCTTGCCCTGGAGCTGGTAAACTGAAGCAAAACTACACATTGCAGTGGAAAGGGTGGATAAACAGCTTTGCTGATTTTCACCCTCTGCTCTCCTGTCATTTCTGATGAACTGTACAGGCTAACCCAAGTGCCAGCTCAGCTCTATGCAAATTTGTAATACGGGTGTGTAAAGAAGCCCTGAAAATGTGCCCCTTTTTCTTTTTGTAAAAGAAAAAGAAAAAAAGACTAGTAGGAATGCGTCATCTGCAACAACTGCAACAAGGGGAAGGGCAAACAGTTGGAGCCGGGGTGTCAAGGATGAAGAGTTTCCACCAGGGATATGCTGGGATGCAGGGAAGGTGAAAAAGGAGAAGGAAGGGTGAGATGCTTCACAAAGGGGAGATGGGGGTGGGATGGGTTCAGTCTCCCATTTGCTCCGTGCTGGTGGGATGGGGGAGGAATCTGAGACTTGCACTTAGAACTTTGCTTCCTTGGCCTTAGGTCCAATTTTGGCTAAATCACTGATGCTGGCTGCATTTCATCTGCAAGGGAGTGTTCACTGCATGGATTGTACACAAATAGCTGCATTCACAGCAGCACCAGGGACTGTGCCCAGCCAAGATCCACCGCACACCCTTTCCTTTGCCCTGCTCGCGAATAACAGGAGTGAGCCCTGTTTGCTGTACTGCAGCCCCACGGAGGTGGCTGACACATTTCACCAAGAGGTACAAATAATTGCTTTATGCTGCACAAAGGCAGCTGAAGCCTAGAGACTGGCTGTTAAAGTGTTTGCGGTGACACTGTGCCAGGCTCTGTGATGCGAGTTCACCTTCATGTAATTAATTCTGAGGTTCTGTCACTGAATTTAGTTCTCCTCAGATAAAGCTGGTGTTAAATAAGCTCAAAAACTTGCCGTGTCAGTCCGCTTTGTACTTGAGAGGAGACACGTAGCTGGGGAAGGGAGGGAAGGGTGGGAAGGCAAATATGCTGATGACTGAGAGACATTAAGATATGCTGGTAATGGGGCCAGCCAAGAGCCTAAGAGAGAATAAATAAACATAATTTTGTCATGACAGTCTGTTTTGCTAAGTTTTCTTTTTTTAAAGGAGGCAGTAACTTAATGAAAGAAATATGGTGAAAGGGCTCTGGTATTATTGATTAGCTTTGATCCATAAATTGTTGCTGAGTTCCTTGAAAATGCGTGAGATAAGGACAGCCATGCAGGATGGACTGGGTCCAGATCTGGACTGATACACAGTCCTTGATGGTGCTAGCAGTGCAAAATGTGACCTTAAAGTCAACTTGAGCAGGAATGAAGGGACTTTTACTAGCCTGTGGTGATTCTTGTCTGGGTATAAAGCTAATGATAGGTCCTCCTGCAGTTTAGGGTGACTTTTGGTCCACAGTGATAGGGAAGACTATTTGAAGGTTTCTCAGGATGTGTGTGAAGTAAGCCCTGTGGAGATGGCTTGCCGTGCTGGGATGTGGAAAGGAAGCAGAGACAACCCAGACTAGGGGCTAGCAGAGCATGATGCAATATGTCCCATCATGACTCATTGTGAGTGCTGGACTCCTCCAGTCTTGTAAAGTACCCTTTCTATCATACATTTGCTCTTGATTTTAGGTGCCACGACTATAGGTGGCTTTTTATCCCTTGGGCTACGGGAAATATGTGAGTTAAAACCTTATCCTTTGTGATGCTCCCTCAATGTCAGGTTTCTTTGCAACCTTAAGTTGGGCAGTGTTATCAGAAGTGCTTACTACCATGAACAAATTTGATAATGGGTCCTGTTTGGAGGAAATTTGACCAGATCACTTTCTGAACAGTGAAACAGTTACACTTCACAGGGCACTTGCCCCTAAGTGTTGTTAAAATATTCATCTCCTCTGTGCAATGCTTGCTTGCCTGACTTCCTAAAACATTGTTATGTGTCAGCATTGCAAGAACTATTGCACATCTTAGATCCTTCAGACACAAATTTCCTATAGCTGTTATGTCACTGGCACCATGAGTAGGGCTGGTAGCAAAGAGTGGACTCATATAAAGACCTTCTTGTGTAGGGTCAGGCTTCCACAGAGCCTAGAACTGGTAAATGCATCATTGCAAGTTGCCAGCAGGTCTTTGCTGCTTTTGTGTGATGACCCTCCAGACAAGCATATTCTCAGACTTTGGTGATTTAAGGCTACATCAGGGATCCTCTGTGGTCAGATTTGGAAAAGCCAATGATGTCTTGCCAGCTGTCAGATGGACTCCAAGGATGAAGTTTCTTCAAAGAAGGTGTGTAAGGAACAAAGTACCTGCTTCTCACAGTTTGATTGTAGAAGGGAAGGAGTTTATTTTAAGCATCTAGTCTTCCAATGATCTCCGGAGTGTTCCAAGGCTGACCAGAGAAGTCATGGGTTTTTTGTATCATCATCACGTCTGCCTCAAGGGTCTTTATTTATAGCACACTTGCTAAGCTCTTTGTCATAGTGCCAGGTCCTTTTACAGATGGTGCTGGAGGTCTCTCGACTCATTTTCCCATTGAAGTCTGTGCCCACCTGGCTCAAGTGAATGACATGCTGCCCATCCAAAATGCCACTGTTTCCTCAGGATCAGGCCACACGTACTGGTCTTGAGGGGCTTGGCTCCAAACCCTAGAAGTGTTCATGGAGAAATTTCTGTTTGTTTCAGCTTTGGACCTGGTGCCAAGTTCTCCACACTGTGCTGAGTATGAACCAGGATCCTGCTGGAGGAAATATCTGATACAGATTCATGTCACCACTTTGGATTTCCTGTCTTCAGCTCTTAAAACCCAGAATAAGTATTTCACTCATCTCCCTATGATTATTCAGGAACAAAAGATGGGAAGACACTTCCTCAAATCATCAAGGTTTATCCCCTGTTCTGTCTGGCAACCATGCCACTCAAATCCTTGCAATAAACCTCTGTTTTGGCAATAAACTGTTTTGTTCTTTAAGCCATGGCTAGTTTTTCAGTCTTTCATGCATGTTGCATCCTTTTTCTGCCCAATATGCAGGTGTGTTGTAGTCTTTTCTAGCAGAGCTTGGCTGCTGTCATTATCAGCTCACACCTTCTACTCCCATTCCATCTGTTCCTGGTGCTATTTTCACGCATAATACATTGATCATTGCAGCTTGGGGTGGGGAGTCATCACTTCAAGTCATTTGTCTGAATTCAAGACACATCTGAGCTGTATCCTTTGCTGAATGATGTATCTATAGTCTGATAAAGGGGGAGGAGGAAATCAGACAGATTTTTGGGATCAGGCTTCTCCTTTCTGCAAGGACTCCAAGCAAATATTGCTTGCGTTTATGAGCCTTTGAGAGCTTTATGGGCCACAGTCAAAGCTGGTGGAAATCCAAACCAGCCTGATGAACCCTTGCAACAATGCCAGCTGACACTAGGGAGTGGATAAGGGCTGTGTGTGTTTGTGTATCTTGGCTTTCTGCAACGCAAAGGATCAGGCTCTACTTTTGCAGACTATCTGCAGCCCCATGAATGTTTACTGATTTTCAAGCATGTTACTCTTGGTTTACACCAGCATTGCTGGGAAAAGCACTGGTGTTTCATTCTGGAGGACAGATCTTCAAAGAATAATGTATGCTTAATAAACTTGATTTTGAAGTCTCTCAGGAAGGCTTTGAAAACAAAGGCTCAAATTCCAGAGTAAATAGAAAGTCCTTGGTTCCTAGTGGTGAAAGCTTCCTACCAGAATTTTTCCCAGAGGTAGTATAAGCTTTGCATTTTGCCTCATCTAAATGCATTAGGAGGAGTATTAAATTTCACATATTCTGCGTGTTGATGTAATTCTCCTGACATGTCTGTTTGCACCATTTTGAAATAAGGGATTTCCTTTCCCTTTTTTTCCACATTTGCCCTGCTCTGTAGGGAACTCAAGGATATGATGCATTGGCATAGGAGGATTATGCCTTTTGCATAGAGGACTTATGAAAGCTTTGTCAATATCCTGCATTAGCAGTGCTTGACTTAACTGACAGCCTATGGCTGGAAGATATCGATTAATCTGTGTCATGATTCCTCCAGGCCCTCCTGACCCTGCTCAAACTTTGCTATGTGCAGCTCTTGACATAGGATGAAAACTTTGGTGCAGGAGAATCTTGAGGGTCTGTTCATGTAAAAACAACACCTCTGTGCTCTACAAGAGTTGGGGAATCTGACATCTTTTTTTTTTTTT
>VXBW01008385.1:0-19611 GCA_013400375.1 Thinocorus orbignyianus
GGACACAGCAACCTTTACTGCACGTTAAAATTATTAGTTTCAAAGTCCCTTACAGCACTCTAGTACCTAAATCTCCAAAAAACATTGTGTAATGCATTTTTGAAATAGAGCACTACATTTCAAGAAATTAGCCTTGGACAATTCTGTAACAGAGACAGTCACTCACTGCCTTAATCTTCAGTGACTTGCTGAATTAACAAATGAAGCAAGATGGAAAGAGGTGGGTTTTTTCCATTTTTAGAAAACACAATAACAACGTGACTTAACAATAAGCTTTTAAACGTTTCAGAGAGAACAGGTTTTTAAGGCTTTAAAGATGCTGCAGCGCCTTGAACTGTAGAAACTTGGTTTGGGGCAAGTTCCTTTTCCCTTGTTCTCTGGTTTAGCAGTAAAGCTGTGCTCCCTACTGTACTGTACCAAGTTGCATAGACAGCTTAACTGGTGTTGAGAAAGAGGGACTGCAGCCACAACTTCACACCTCTGGTCTCTGATGAAAACTTAGGTGCGACACTGTTGTTCTCTTCCACATCCCACCATCACAAGAAGCTGGGAGAAGAAATCTGCACTGTTCAGTTAACCACAGCTGCTTTCCCACTTTCCTCAGCAGCAGCTGGGATCTGCTAGGAGGAAAGCATCTGCTCCCACAGCAAGCAAAAGGCATTTGGTCTTGATGACCAAAAAGAAAAATAAGCCATTTCGTTGTTTTTTCTTCCTGGTATCACACGAAATGAGAAGTAAAGCTATACTGGATGGGAACTGAAGAAATCCTTATGTTTCCTTGAAACTGGGTAAGGAAGGAGCCACTGATTTGTATTTATGACTTTTGTGTGCTTTTGTGTTTTCCTAGTAGAAATTTAAATGGCAATGCATAGTGTTGTACCTTCTCATTTAAATAAAACACGTATTTCGTTTGTCAAATGTTCAACATTGCCTTCAAAAAACCCGTAAGAGCCTTTTCCTTCTGTAAGCAAATAAAGAACACTTGACAACAGCTGTAAGGAAGGAAAATGAGCTGAATATGTTCTCAAAGTTTGTTCAGAGTTCAAATAACCTTGTCACTAGCCTTCAAGTATCACGCTCTGTTGCACAACACGAGGAACCACTTTCTGATGGATGTTAAAGCAGTAATGCTTTCTGCCAATAGTTTGTTCAAAGCCTTTTTGAACAAAACACACAAACCAAAAAGTTCTGGTGCATTAACAGCTGCATGGCAAGTGACATACAATTAAGAGAAAAAGAGTTTAAACTGTGAAGGAAAAAAAGACAAAAGCTAATGACATTTAGAGCAGAAAAGTCAAGTATATTTTTACTGTTTCCAAAAGAGAATAACAGAAGTGCTAAAAGAATTAAGAAGAAAAAAGTTAAAATCCTGAGGCAGGTCAGAAACATTCCAATACAACATCTCGTTGGGGCTTTCTGCTTGTTTTTAAAAGCTGTAATTCATCAAAAATATAAACAAATACAGAGGCTCAATACATTAAATTGCTCATTGGCAGCTGCGTAGCTGAGATTTCAAAATGCCTATTGCAAAAATATAGAGATCATATTCTTAATTTAAGATTATCTTGCAATGGCTGAGTAGGTAATTTTATTTTTTTTATCTCAACCTTATAAACTAAAGAGAGTAGAAAAATTACATCAGACACAGCATTTGACAACAGCTCTGTTGCAAAGCTGAGGTTCTTTTACAGATGGAAAGATAAAATTCCCCCTCATGATGTAATGACACACCAGAAAATTCAGACACTGATCTGGATGCTGATGGCTGCACCATAAAAATGCACTAAATGTCTCCATTGTATCCAGGGTAGTAACTCAATTTCAGGCAGACACTAAAAAGCAAAAGCCACAACACCTGCAGAAAAATCAAAAGCTCTACACTCCAGCACTGAAGCACTAAGTCCAAGGAAGAGGTTACTGCAGTTACCGCAGCACAGTATGAACAACCGAATTCATTGACCTTAGTCTTGAGCCAGAAAACAGTGACAAATGCTTCAGTTTTTAACCTCACTTTCTCACATTCTCTGCAAGAAGTTGTGCAAATCCCAGTAGTTCATCCAAATGAAAATAAAAAAAAGGACAAATGTAGAACTCAAAGTAATCAAAATAAGCTTATTCAGAGGGTATTGCAGAAGACTTCTTTTTTGTACAGTATTTTTCAGGGAGAAGACAGATACTGGAAGCAGAGAATTCAGACAGACAGGTAACAATAAACTAACGGCCAGCATTACATTCTGAGTTTGTTTGGGGTTTTTTTTGCAGCCTTTAAGCACCTGGCCATGCATGAGAGGTGACCTGACATTCCTAGGACCCCGCTCCTGAGCCAGCCAGATGGAAGTCAAGATTAAGGTGTTTGCAATCAGAGCTGGCCAGTGTCTATAGTCATTTCTGAGCAGGGACACACCAGCCGGCAAAAGCACACACAGATGTGCTCTCCGATTTTAAGTTACTGGACTTCCAACAGTTTGTATGAACTTTTTTAGAAGGAAAGTTGGGATAATCATTGTTCCTGGCCTTCCAAGCACCTTTCTTGCTTTATTAAACAACAAACCAACACAGCACAAACGCTCCTGCAAAAAATGCTTTGGAAAACTCTCCAGGACCTGCATCAGTTGTATCAAGCTCCTCATGCTTCAGAGAAAGAAAATAACCAGTTTGTGGATTTCTACTCTGTTCCATGAAATTCCACCTAATTTTGGCTAAATCAAACTGCTGACTCCTGCTGCTAACTTATTTCCTGAGGACATATTTCAGCAATATGACAGAAGTATTCTAAAAAGCCACATCTTTGTTACTGTTAAAGGAGCAGTAATGCCTGAGGGTGTCCCAATCAGCTGTACCATATACAAGGGACAGAAGCCAAGCCAAATAATATCCCAGTCAACGCATTGTATAGACACCCATTGGATTCAGGGACAGTATTAAATAATTGCAGGCTCTACTTCTGCCACCTTCAAGTTATCAGCCTTCCACAATAGTTCCAGGAAGTGTAAACATGTATGAATACTGTTCATTTTTAAGGTGGCAAGAAGCTTTATCACTGTCACGTGATAAAGCACTGAAGATGCATTTAAATCTATATATGCAGAGTTATTGCACCAAACAGATTTCCAAATTGTAAAAAGCTTTAATATCTGGTCTGATTTTATGTAACACTAATCACTAAAAATAAGATTAGCAGAATTAAAAAAAAAAAAAAAAAAAAAGAAAAAACTCCACCCAGCAACTCCTCCTTCCCAACATTTTCTCCCCTTGTAGCTGTGCATGTCCAGCATTGGTGCAGCAGTGCAAAAGAAAACACCTACTGTCTTTGAGGAGTCTTGTATTGAAAGCCCAGTGCCACAAGAGACTGTGCTCCCTCCTCCCAGTCCTGCTGTGGAGAGCAGGGCTCGACTCAGAGCTCCCTACAAGCCTGACAGTGTTCACAAAACGTCTGGGCATTTTGTGACTCATAGATATGCAGTTTAACTTCTAGGTTGTCCTGTGTGGAGTCAGGACGTGGACCTGATGATCCTTGTGGATCCTTTCCAGCTCAGAACATTCTATGGTTATACCGTCAGGAACAGCTAAACGAAAAAATATTGTCATGTAGTCTATTCAGGTATCCTGTGTCGCTGTGCAAAGCAGAACAGCAGAAAAGATGTTTCACTTGCAAACATAATAAGACAGAATAAAATTTTAGGCATAAAACTCATAATGCTTAATTTTAAGCATCATTTAAAATGCCGTACGCTAAGTCACCAGTGCCCATGATGAAAACACCACCCCTAGGCTGGATTTGAGGCATACCACAAACGCATCCAAGTAACAGAACATTCAGAAGCAATGCAAAGGAGATACTTTGTGCTATGAGCCAAGGTCACTGAGATACTTAACATTTTAAAAAACTGTTGTATATAGTAATACTAATATTCATGACACTCGTAGTTTAACTTGAAAAATTCCATAAATGTCAGATTAGAATAAGCCCCAATAAACCTTGTTTATAAATAAAGTATTTTACTAAGTTAAAAAAATATGAATGAAAGTCCAAAACATTTTTTTCCTTCTTATCACACTCCTACATTTCCATTCAAACAGCTGACAATGATTTTTCCCATTTGCCCATTTCCCATTGTGTCTCATTCCACATCATTCCGCTGGATGGAATCCTGTTTTATACCACATAACTGAACGGGTAAGAGGTCAGCAACACCTTAAAGATATGGCAATATACTAACAACTTACTTTTCAGAACATCATTAGATTCTAGACATTTCCAGGTTTAAAATTTATTAGTGTGATAAGATTACTTTTGGTCAATTTCTTGAAGATTACTTTTTAAAATTTCTGAAGTGTTGCTCGCTTATAGACGTTCACTTTCATCACCATCCTATTACAGATGCTATTCTTTAACACAGCAGTAGTCCTGCACATACCAACTTGGAAATGCTTTCCTTTTCATTTACTGCTCCCATTAAGATACTTTACCAAGCATTACTAGAGAAAATAAAGCTCGCAGAGGTGCAGTTTATAAGTGTGTTTTTAGGCGAGATGAGAAACAAATGGACATTAACCCTGCCAAGAAATTGCCAAGCTGAGTTTGCGGCCAGAATACTTCCCAAGTCTATAACCAGAAAAATCTGTAACGTTCTTTTCCATGCTCCAAACTCATCTCCGATTGCAAAAACCTGCTTTAATGCAGTATAAACCAATTTTAACATGTTTGAAACCAGACTAAGGCTTAAATACATTTTCTTTCTCTTGTAATTCAGGCTATATATATTACTAATTAAGAGCAGATCGAATTTCAGAGTGAAAGCAAACAAGGTAATTCAGGAATTTACATGTTGGTGCCCCATTCACAAAAGATTTATGTACCTTACAAAGTTAGATGACGTTCTCTTTAGATTCTTAAGAAGCACGTGAATCAAAAAGCACCTGAAAGATATTACTACTACACTCTAAAGTTCCCTTAAATACATTCTGCTGCTTACCCTTCACTCACTGTGTAAGACCTACAGCTTAGGAGCACTAGAAGACCCGCAGTACAGCCTCTCTCCACTGTCACACACACTCCCCTGGTGACCCAAGCAGAGCTACCGCAGGAGTGAAGCAATCTCCATCTTCCTCTGCACCTTCTAAGGGCAGGAGCACATCTGATGTCCTGCCTAGGCCAGCCCAACCAGCACAGCCTCCAGGCAGCTCCTTCAGTACCTCTTGGCCCTGCAGAGACTTTGGTATGTGTACAGAGGGCCATATGACTACGTCGGCAGATAAGGGACGACCTGTGGATGTGATCTACCTGGACTTCTCTAAGACCTTTAACACGGTCCCCTACAATATCCTGCTTGATAAACTGGAGAGATACGGCTTTGATGGGTGGTGTGTTCGGTGGATAAGGAACTGGCTGGATGGTCGCATCCAGAGGGTGGTGCTCAATGGCCTGAGGTCCAGATGGGAGAGCAGTCACAAGTGGTGTCCCTCAAAGGCCCATGCTGGGACCGGTACTGTTTAACATTTTTGTTAATGATACAGACAGAGGAATCAAGAGCACCATTAGGCAAGTTTGCAGATGACACCAAGTTGTGTGGTGTTGTCGATACACCACAGGGACAGGATGTCATCCAGAGAGACCTGGACAGGCTGGAGAAGTGGGCCCAGATGAAACCTCATGAGGTTCAACAAGAGCAAGTGCAGGGTTCTGCACCTGGGCCAGAACAATCCTCACTCTCAATTCAGACCACGGGATGAGGTATTAGAAAGCAGCACTGAGGAAAGGGACTTGGGGGTGCTGATGGACAAGAGGCTGGACGTGAACGGGCAGTGTGCACTTGCAGCCCAAAAGGCCAATCACATCCGGTGATGCATCAAGAGATGTGTTGCCAGCAGATCCAGAGAGGGGATTCTGCCGCTTTGCTCTGCTCTGGTGAGACCCCAGCCGGAGTACCGTGTGCAGGGCGAGAGCCCTTAATGTGGGAAGGACATGGACTTGATGGAGAGGGTCCAGAGGAAGGCCATGAAGATGATCAGGGGGCTAGAGCATCTCTGCTACAAAAATAGGCTGAGGAAGCTGGGGTTATTCAGCCTGGAGAAGAGGAGGCTTCGGGGAGACCTGATAGCAGCCTTCCAGGATCTGAAGGGAGTTTACAGGGAGCTGGAGAGGGACTCTTTGTCAGGAAGTCTAGTGACAGGACAAGTGGAAACAGTTTTGAATTGGAAGAAGGGAGATTTAGATTAGATATTAGGAAGAAATTCTTTACTGTGAGGGTGGTGAGGCACTGGAACAGGTTGTCCCGAGAAGCTGTGGCTGCCCCATCCCTGGAAGTGTTTGAGGCCAGGCTGGATGGGGCTTGGAGCAACCTGCTCTAGGGAGAGGTGTCCCTGCCCAGGTCAGGGGGGTTGGAACTTGATGATCTTTAAGGTCCCTTCCAACTCTGACCATTCTATGATTTCCTAGTTGAAAAGAGCAAACAAAAAGATACCAATGTGCTCACCACCAATTTCCCCCCATGTTAGGTCACACACACGAACAGTAAGCACACACTACTTCTGGAGATGTTTAGCTCTGAAGGAAAGCTAAGTTATTTTCCTAGTAGAACTGATCACTGCTTTTATACAACAAGCATAATACTATCCCTGTAAAAGATGACATTAAAAACATTTTCTAAAGATAAGCAATTTACATATTTAAAATACTTCTGTTCAAAATACTGTACCTAATGACTTTGTAGACAACATTTATTAAGGTAAGTACCTTGCTGTTCTTCTTCCTCTTCTTCACTAGATGAAGCCAAATAGGCTTGAAAATCCATGTCAAGGAGTTCCTCTTTATTAAAAGTTCGGCTAAGTGACGTTACTCGTTCATGATCTGTCTCATCCCATGTGATATCTACCTTAAAAATAAGAATGCCATTTGTAGAAGGTGAAACACCAAACATTGTAAGTCTGTTTTTTTAGAGAACGTTATTTGATAGCTTCCATTTACAAAGAAACGTAAACCTGTTACTATGTTCTCTGCCACAATTAGCTACAGTGACCATTTCCTAAAATAAATGTAATTGCAACTTTCTGGAATTTATTCTGAAATGAGTTTCAAGTTTTAACTATATGAAAGAATGAAGAAGTCTCCTCATCCCTTAAGGGTTCTGCAATAGCAGGTCACACAACATAGAACCTCTGTAAGCCAAAAGTCCTCTGTGTCAGCAGGCATTGATATTAAAGCCATCACCAACTCCTCTCCTTTCCTCTTCCAGCAGGAACTCATTCCTGGAATTGTGAAGGGGACAACGAAAGCGTTTGCACAACTGTACCCTCAACCGGAAGATGAAGCAGATTTGACCAAAAAATGATCCAGCAGAAACTACTTATTTCTCAACTAATCACTTCTCCAACCCAGTTCACTTCACAGCCTGATAAAAGTTTTGGCTGCCACATAAGACAGAGTAGGAATGAACAGCTACAAAGACGGGAAGCAACTGTTTAAGCCTGGCACTACCACGAGAGAGGCTCTTGTTGAGCTACACATAAATACCCATTTTAGGCAAATTAGAAAATTTAAATGTGAATAACAAAGTAATTCCATGTGCAATTTGTAACAGAGATATAATGAGGTCATAATGCAGTGTAACAGAGAAGTCAAATCTCTTTTAAAATTCAGAACTCAAGCTTATTTATGGGGTTGCAACTTGTGGCTCCAGCTTACATCTTTCAGTATGTTTAATGCCTTCATCTTGAAACAGTGAAGATAATCAGGAATCTTTCCCCCACTGCTTATATAATTTATAAGCTGACAATAAAACTAAACAAATTAGAAAAACATTACAATAACATTGTAACGATACCTTTGATGTTCCCATAGCAGCAGATGTGAAATACTTTGGCTTATATGCAGCTATGTTCACTTCTGAGGCTACATCTTTTGGCTTATCATCAAATGTAATGTTATCTGGAATAAATCTTAAAGGCAAATAAAACATGTTATTATTCAAATACACTGGGAAATTTCATAGTGTAAACACCCTAAGCCTTTCACGAGTACGGTACATCAGCACAAAAGAATCTGCTAAAATAAAACACTGGGAAGCCTGAAAATGAAGGAAGAGAAATGGACAAGATCTCCCTGCATGAAAGACTAACTGTCCAGCTTCTGCACATCTATTCCACAAGGTTTTGATCTGTAACACCATCATGTTGAGCAAATAAACAAAACAACTTTCAGTCTAGTATTAGCATGGTCAGGGGTGGTTTTTTGGGTGGTTTTGTTTTAAGAATTATCTTTTCTTTAAGCTTATCATTAAAAATTCAAAAGAAAAAGGTGAATAAATAACACTTGGAAACAGACAAAAAAATTCAAAACATTTTAGGAAAACCTGATACATACTTAACATTACAATTAGTAGGAAAAAAAGTTAAAAATAATAAAATTCATGTGTAACCACAGAAGTCGGACAAAAACCCAAAACTTTTGAACACGTGAGAAAATACTTAGTCTTTCTTTTTCTTTTTTTTTTTTTTCAAATCATTACAAATGTAATCTGATGAACACTATTCAAAAGTAAAATTTAACAAAGTAGAAGATTAGGAAAAGCATTGGAGAATTTTAAACAGCTGTGCCTGTTGTAAAACATTATCTTCCTGTGTTTAAAAGAAGGAAAAGTTACATGTTCATTTGGCAGAGATCACCTTCTCCAGAAGGGTTCAAAGCAAATGACTTAAGCTTCTCTAGAAAAAAGATCCAAAGCAAAAAACTTATCTTTCACTGACTTCCAGGAGTGCCCAAAACATGGGCCCCAGCAGACAAAGCCAGCTTCTTATGATTCAGTAACTTCTGCTCAGACCAGAAGGATTTTTTGTAACAAAAGGAAATACTAACAATAATCTATAATTCAAAATCCTTTCTTTCCCAAACGTGACTTTTGAAACATTAGAGCTTCCAGCTCATTCATACACAATAGTAATCTACTGCAGCTTCTTGACAACAGCAGCAATATTCCTGCCCTGTGGTAAGCAATCCTGAAAAAGAGCCACTTGTGGACCTCTGGAGAAGATGGGAAGAGCAGCAGTATTTTGCTTTGTTTTCAACATCCTACAGTTTTACTTAATTGTTCCAAAAGGCTGAAGATGCAACCAGAATGTATTACCTGACTTTTCTGAGAATAATCTCTCTATGCAGAGATCCTCTCAAATTTTTCATAATCCAGTAAAAATGCTCAAAAAGAAAGGGGGGAGAGAGAATCAAAAGGAAACCTAGCAATTCATTGGATGGCTAATTGATTTACAGATCTCGTTTTGACAACAGAATAAAGAAAATTTTACTCCAAATTATTTTACATTGGCTTTAATCCTCCCTCCCCTCCCTGAACCAAGGTGTAATAAAGTCATCGTTGCAGTTACCTCAGGTCTATAAAAGAACAGCTACTTTCAAATTCCAATCCGTCACATTCCTCATAAATTTTATTGGCTGTTTCAGGAGAATCACATTCTACAACTGCATAGAAGTACCTCAGTCGCTTAAATTGATACTCCCTCAGTTTTTCCCTGTAAAGCCTGCAGAAGTAGAAAACACCACAATTAAGTGAGCTGGCTTTAACAACTTTTCATTTGCAAAGTATTTTAATTCCACTCATTAAAAATACAAACCATTCAAACACTCTCCTGATCTTAAAATAAGATCAATTGTTAAAACAGCATGAAGTTCCACCAGCATCCATTTTTACCCAAGTCAAAAGACTTCTTCACACAGCTTTAAGTGCACACTTTCTGTACCTGACTCTGCTTCCCACAGGCCTTGTAAAGTTAGAGCAGGGCACAAAGAGCATATTCATATGCCTCTGTGCAGGCCACAGAAAGTAGTACTGAACACTTCCTATCAAGTTGTTTGCAATTACCCCGGCTCCTAACAAGGCTGATGTAAAGGATGTTCATACCCAAGAAAGAGTATTTGTCAAGAACGTAAAAGAAGCCGGGAGACTGTCAGGACAGGACTGCAGATTCTTACAGGAGAAAGAGGCAGTGGAGGAGTGAGTAAGAAAGTGGTGTGGGCGAGCAAAGAAATCGGGATACCAACTTGGGCAGCACAGGTGGAGGTGGTGTCATAGAAGGTGACAGAAAAAGAAAAGCAGAAAAGAGATGGAGAAGTGGATTAATTGGTGGAAGGATGCAGGAGAGATCAGGGCTGAGGTTGTGTCCTGTGAATTTATGAGGTACATGTACAGGTGTTACTGAGATATCTCTGGGACATTTGAATTTCTGTTTGTGTGTTCCAGATGCTCTAGAGCCCACCGAGTACTAAATCTAACACTTCAGGATGCACCGTGATGTACACAGTGAAGCTGACTTCAAAATGCATTGCAAGTTCATCATACACCTCCTCGATGCACGAGAGACTTCCTTCAGAGGGATCTACACTTATTTTAGAAGCATACAGATTTTCTAAATATATGTCAGTCCAGCGGGATGCATCATACAAAAGTGGTCCCAGTCAGCCTGCCAAACATCTGGGAATTCTGGAAAAATATAAAAGCAAAATTCTCAAGTTCGACAGACAACACTTTCAGGCAGAACAAAGAGGGGGAGGGCAGAGGGGGAGTGGGGGGAAGAAAAGAAAAAGAAAAAAGACATGCCTGAAGAAGCCTGAACAATGGTAGGCCTGATGAGCTAGGCCTGGTAAGCCAGGGCTGCTCCTGATGGCGTTCAAGAAATCCCTATCTGGGAATTCTTGGCCTAAGTTAAGGTCCCTGTTGATTACACAAGTAAAAATTGTGACAGTAAGGAACAAAGGGAGTCTACTGCACGGCTAGCAGTTTATAGAGGCAAAATGCCATGTTAAGCTCTCCAGGCATTTGTTCCATTATTATCCCAATAAATAGATAATAAAAATCTTGAACAAATTTTCTCAAGTTTCATTACAATGTATTTATCCAATGCATTGACAATGAAGCAGGGTCAGTTGTAAAACATCCTTGAAAAAGCTACAAAATTAAGGTGCCCACAGGAGCTTTCCACACACAAAACTGCGGAAAAAGAAGCTGACGAGGACTCTCACTGAAAATTTGAAGTACTATATCTGTCATTTGATTATTAATTGAATACCCATCATTCTCTGTGGTATTCTCTGGAAGATCGAATAGTTCCACTGGTCCTTTTTGTTCCTCCTCTTTCAACCTCTCTTTTCCAAACTCTGAAGGATAAATCTACAAATACAACACACAAAAAAAATTTTAACTGCATCAACTAAGAAAAAATATCACATCAACCCCTGGTGGCAGCTGGGGGTAGACACTAAAAATGGAAAAATATCACTTAACTGATCAGAATTTTTTGAGTTTTTTAATGAACTATTTAATGGTGAAAACCAGGAAGTGTTGTGCAATGATAAAAGGGGTTACAAAGCATTGAGAAATAGCCAGGTTTAAATCTGGGTTATCTACCAGAAAGACCACTGAAAACTAAACTAGCCAAGAAAATGTATTTTCTCCCTACTAGCCCTTAGAGTCAACCTCATAAAAACAAGTCAACATCTTCAGGATCTAAATCCACCAAATTTGTGCCCTTTGCTGAAAAGCAGCAGGTGTTTATTTCTAACATAGCAAGTTAAATTGCAATACTTTAACATTTATCATGTTAATATCTCTTTTGGTTTTTCTACAGAAATGAGTTACTTAGTTCTTCCTTGTGGTTTTTCAAGGGGTGTTTTTGGTTTTGGTTTGGTTTTATTTATTCTTTATTTATTTATTAGGGGTTTCGATGTTGTGTTTCATTTTTAATTTCTTTTTTCCCCGCCCCGTAAAAGCCAGTACTCCTTTGAGAAATCAGGTCTTACCTTAACAGAAAATACTGTTCCTCCTTTGGGTGTGAAAGATTTAAATAGAGCCAGCAAATCCTTAGCCTTCAACCTATCCCAATCCATATTGCAAACTGCCAATCTACTTGTAATCTGAACAGAAAAGGGAAAAAGAAAAAGGAAATAAAGTTCATAGACTTAATTCCTGAGCGCTATGGGGAATATAAACAACAATCCTTGGTAAAAATCAAAGTCATCAACAAACTCTGTTGAAAAAATAAGAGAAGCATTTTCCTCAAAACTTTTTATCTTCTCTAGCAATTGCTGCTTCTGACCTTAAAAAAATAGTGAATAATAAATAGTGAACCTCCACAAAATGAACCACACAAATCACGGATCTAGGACTGCAGTTACATCATCAGCACTTATGAGTTTGTTATCATCACATGGTTAGTCACAATAGCAACTGGTATCACAGCATCATAACACCACTAGAGTACTATGATTTTTTTATACATATTGTGCTCAGTTCTGAAGTCTCAGTTCACTGTCTAATGATTTCTTAATTCCTTTAGGCATAAGTTAAAAAGTTAAATTAAAAAAGTGAAAAAAATTAGTAGTGAACAAAAGCAACACTATTTAAATTCTGTTTGTTTTTTCACTCACAGATAGCTTACCCAGCTATCTATAGCCAACCAGTGAAAACTGCAAGTGTCTCATTCTCAGCCAATTTCACCATCATGCACATTCTGTAATCAAAAGTCTGAAGAAACTTTATGAAAAATACTTTTTAAAAAAAAAAGACTCATATGTGAAGGTCTATAGTGAATTCGTAGCAGTGTATATTTCTGAGTTGGTCATGTAGCAACTTCTCACGTGCAGAAGTATTGTTACCTCATCTCCACGAGGGGCATCTTTATCCAGCTCACGCCATGAATGCTCTATCTCAGGCTCCTTAGGAAATATATCATTTAAATCCTCCTCATCATCTGAGCTTGTTTCAATGTTCCCGATGCCTCTGGCTAGGTCAGGCCCACTATCGCTTTCTTCATCATCTTCTGAATCGCTGTCGTCTTCGCCTGTTTCGCCACCTGCTTCTAACTTCTCATCCTCGCCTGTTTCCCCATCATCTTCCAAGTCTGAATACTCAGAATCATCACTTGCAGAAATTTCTTCCTGTAACTGTTTTTCACCGATGTCCTGTTGATCACAGGTGTCTGCGCATACCGTCACTGAAAGATAAACATCAGGTGTCTATTTTTATATTGCAATTACATAAAAAAGTATTGACTTGTCTAATCCATTGCTCTTTAGGCCCACAATTTTATTATCTAACTCTGAGAAGACATTATTCCATTATTCATAGAATCACAGAATGGTCAGAGTTGGAAGGGACCTTAAAGATCATCAAGTTCCAACCCCCCTGCCCTGGGCAGGGACACCTCTCACTAGAGCAGGTTGCTCCAAGCCCCATCCAGCCTGGCCTTGAACACTTCCAGGGATGGGGCATCAACAACTTCCCTGGGCAACCTGTTCCAGTGCCTCACCACCCTCACAGCAAAGAACTTCTTCCTAAGATCTCATCTAAATCTCCCCTCTTCCAATTTAAAACCATTACCCCTTGTCCTGTCACTAGACTTCCTGACCAAGAGTCCCTCTCCAGCTCTCCTGAAGCTCCCTTCAGATCCTGGAAGGCTGCTCCAAGGTCTCCCCGGAGCCTTCTCTTCTCCAGGCTGAACAGCCCCAGCTCTCTCAGCCTGTCCTCACAGCAGAGCTGCTCCAGCCCTCTAATCCCTTGGTGGCCCTGCGCTGGACCTGTTCCAACAGTTCCATGTCCTTTCTCTGTTGAGGACTCCAGAGCTGGACACAGGACTCCAGGTGGGGTCTCACAAGCACAAAGTATTCTATTTATATGTTCAGAACAAACACATAGAAATTAGATTAGTAATGTAAGCTGCAGGCATGCACAACTTTTCTTTAAGTCACCTGTTCTCTCTAATGCCCTCGTGTTAATGACTTGGTGCTTCCACCCTTACACTTTCAGTCAAAAATGTTGTAGCCATCATGGTATCAGACCTTCTATTTGATATTCAGTTTGAGAAATAATGTATACACTACTATACTTTCTATTTTTTTAGCCACCATACCAACAATTTCCGCTCCAGTTTCACCAATTAAAAGGACATGGGTGTTGACAATCTTACTGAAAAGTCAACACTGATTCTGCCAAGAGCTGACCAACTCCCACTCTGCAGCAACACTGAACCCGAGTCAGTCAGCTATGCTACGATCTTGTAAAAGATTTTCCAGGAATTAAACAAAAAACCCAACATCCAAGTAAACATACTCAATTCTAGTTGTTACTTCAACAACTAACCTGATTCTTTTCTTTTTCTTCCTACAGAAACATCCCTCCTCAGAGCTTTAACTGATTTAGTACCACTTGGCTGTGAAGATTTTTGCTTGTTTTGAATTGAAATTGATCTTCCTCCTGATGCATCTCCTTGGTTGTCGTCCTCTTTATGTAAAAGGGCCTCGTTTCTCCAAGTGCAACCGATTTCTCTTGCAGTTTTCTTAGAGCCCTCTTTCAGGTTGAATTTAGATGTAGCTTTTTGTCTCTCATTTTTGAGGTCAATTGGCTTTGCCACTGCTTCACATGTTTGGTCCACTCCTTGTTCGTTTATTTCGCTCTCCTCCCTAGGGAGGTCACTGGAAAACAGTTTTGCAGAATCTGCTTGTCCTTTAGGTTTCACTTTTTTTTTCTTTTTTTTCTTTTCAGCAAGTTCTTTACTATCACCTTCTGCAACATCAGAGTCAGATTCTGACAGGGCGTAAAATTTCCTGAGGTTCTCTGCAGAAGTATAGTTAACAGGGCGACCTCTTTTATCCACCGTATACTTCAGCTTAAACTTTTTGTCATGAAACATAGCTCGGAATCGTTTGTCAATCTTGACTTTACGCTCTTGTTCGGGCATCTCCCAAAACCTGGGATCCCTCGTAATGCGGCTGAACCGCCCGTCGCTCAGTATTTCCTCTTGAGATGACATTTTGGATGCTGCTGAAGACTTAGCCATCTACAATATGGAAAAAGAACCGAAAAACCCCACTTCTAGTTAAAAAAAACAAACCTATTAACATAGGCAAATAATTGAAAAAATTAATTACCCAAAGCTATATTTCTGAGTACTTTCCAAAAGCACATACAGCAACTCAGACGAGCCACAAATAATCCTATAACTCCCACAGCATATCTTAGCTTCCTCTGGTAACAGATACGCAGCTACAAGGCCCACACCGGCTGCAAGTACCGCCTTAACTCATCCCCCTGTCAACCCCCAAGAGGCCTTTGAAGAATTCCATCGCCAGCCAGGCCTCAGGACTAGGACATTTCACGCTTTAAGGCATCCCGGGAGACCGCCACAGGGAGAGGCTGAGCAGCGAGGCAGCGCAGCCGTACCGAAGCCTTACCCGCTCCCTCCCCAGCCCCTAAGATGGACAAGGAACCCCGCTCACAACACCCACCCCGAGCCCACCAACCGTTAACGGCCACAACCGCCGCCCTCTCACCGCCCGGCCACGCTCCCGCACGCGGAGACCCACTACCCACTTCCGGCGGCGCGACGGCGGCCGCAGCGGGACAAACCTCTCCCGGCCAATCAGAAGGCGCGCCCGGCGGAAGCTTTGGGATGTCCCGCGCCTGCGCCATTCGCGCGCCTGAGGGGGANTGAGGGGGATGGCGGCGGGCGGAGGCCTGAGGGGGTCGGGCGGCTGGTGGCGGGGGCGGGTTGGGGGTGCCGCCGGCGGTTATGGGCGTCCTCGGGAAGCTCCTCGGCCGCTGGCGCTTCGTCGGGCTCGGGCGCGTTACATTATTTAATGTGGCGATTCTTGATATCTGCACCAGGGACCATTGCTGATTCTTAAGGAAAAAAGGAAAGCCTGAATTTATTGGCCTCCTCAGCAGGGGAAGGAGGCTGGGAGTTACTGAACAAGTAAGCAGCTTGTCAGCATTGGTGTTTGATTCATGGTGTTGCTCTTCTGGCTTGTTAAAAATAATGGGGGTAAAGATAATGAGGGTTGCAGAAGTGCAAAGATCACTACTGAGAACGATCATTGGAACGGGTGACAGGAACGCAGGGGCAGTATCCCCTGACAGTCAGAGTGAAGTTACTCCTCAGCCTCCTCCCTGGGGTGTTTCAGCCATCACCGTGAGGACCACTCTGAGCAGGTTTGGGCACAAAGTTCTTCTTCCTCCCTCAAAGATCCCTCTGAATACTAATGGCAGTGTACCCACCTTCCTCTCCCCTCCTTCCCTCATGGAATAAGTGCTGCAGCATGAGATTGGTTTCCACCAAGAGCAAAGTAACCAAAAAGAGCAGGAAGTGCTGAATTCACGCTTAATTTAGGTGGTGGAAAAAATGAGCAGAGCTGGTACCAAAAGAATTCAGAAATAAGCATCAAAACTACTGTGCTGGAAGAAGATCTGCTGCCCTTTGAGGAGTCCTGGAATGTAGGACAAGAGAGGATCATTTCTGCAGCATCTTCGCTGTGTCCTTGGCTTCTCTTATGGAAAAGAAGGGCACGATGAAAAACTGAGCAAGCCTCCACCGAGCTCAGAAACTCCCACTCTGAAAGGCTGGACTCCTTTTTGCACTTGGGGATGTCCAGTGAAAAAATAAACCTTTAGGTTTCATTTTGTAGCAGAGACTTCTTGGTAATTTTGCATTTCCTTGCCCTTCCCCAACAGCAATCGCTACGTGTTGCTGCCTCTTCTCCCGCCGCTGTCGGGAATACGCGAGGGAAATTGTTACCTTTTCTCCACAAATTTTTGGTACGTTTTGAACAACCACCACCAGCAGCAGACACATTCCATCCCCAGGGGAGAAATAACTAAACAAAGACCTTGCAGCAAAGATGAACCGATGGAGCCTCTCACCTACGGCAACAACAAAGAAAACCCTCCTCCCTTCTCAAAAAAAAAAAAAATCATGGAGTTTTCATTTCCCTTCACGGAAAGAAAATCAGTGTTTGGGGATTATTTCACAAGAAGCCACTCAACTGGAAGACAATGAATGGCACTGGATATAGAAGGTGTCACCCAGAGCAGTCCCACAGGTTGGTCTGGCTGTCTAAGGTCTATTTTGTTGAAAATACGGTCACCTTCAAATAATTTCTTTGGGTTTTCCCCCAAATTATAACGCAGCCAAGCCACGAGGTGTGCATAGTGAGTTTTATTGAATAAAATCCTGCTTCTAATATTTACACAGTAAAGTTCAGAGAGGTAACCTAGTGAAGCATGGCCACGTGTAACAGACATCATCTGCAGTATCTTTAAAAACATCTGCAACTATTGACTATAGCCATCACCTGCCCAGCGCCGATTTCCCAATTAAGGGTGATTTGAACGTGCTGAAGAATAGCCAAGATGAATATTTACGGATAGCTGAGTTCAGGGCAAACAGTCTGCTACGTGAATTCCAAACCCAAAGGATCCCAGTAAAGTGTCAAGCGGTTTCAAAGTGGCTTCTGCAGTTCCTCGTGGTTCTCCCCGTCTCTGCAGAAGACGACGACAAAGTAACTTAGAAATCTGGAGGCTAGAAGTCATACCTGCACCTTCAACATGTGCTGTGTTTAAGTTTTCAAATGTACGATGTCAGCTTAACCTCAAGGTGTGTGAAAACCACAACAAAATACTTATTACATGTTAAACTTCCAACTTACTACGTATTAAACTTCGAACTCTAGCCATTCTGTAATGATTCTAAAAACTACATTAAAGTTTTAAAGCTGACAAGGTAGCCAGGCAGAAGTTAGAAATGCTGCCAAGTGATTCCTGGTGTCAAGGCAACACTAATTACCACCATTTTTGCAAAGAAAAAAGTTTTTTTTTTTTCATTTTTATTAATTTTATTTACCGATCAGGGAGAGGAATTATATTTTTCTTGTCTCTCAAGATAACCTGTACGAAGCCCTGCCCAATAACCAGAACAGACAACTCCTAACCAGAGTACCTCCAGGGTCCCTTCCTGCTGCCCAGGCACAACTCTCAGGTCGATCAAAGGGAAGGACTGGGAAGAACTGGTTCTGAGCAAACCATACTGGAGGTTGAAATACAACCTCAAATACGTGACTGGAAAGCAGGGTTGCCCACAGCACATCCCTCAGGGCTGCATCCAGGCAGGGTCTGAAGGTCTCCAGAGAAGGGGACTCCACACCCTCCCTGGGCAGCCTCTGCCAGGGCTCTGACACCCTCACCCCAAATAAATTTTTCCTTGTATTTGAATGGAATTTCCTGTGTTCCAGCTTGTGCCCGTTGCCCCTCGTCCTGTCACTGGGAACCACTGACAAGAGTCCAGCTCCATCCTCCTTCAACCCACCCTTCAGATCCTTGTAAGCATGAAGGTCTCCCCTCAGCCTTCTCCAGGCTCAAGAGTCCCAGCTCTCTCAGCCTTTCCATCATCTCTGCTGCCCTACACTGGGATTCTCTCCAGCAGTTCCCTGTCTCTCTGGAACTGGGGAGCCCAGAACTGGAGGCAGGATTCCAGCTGTGGCCTCCCCAGTGCAGAGCAGAGGGGGAGAATGACCTCCCTCTACCTCCTGGCCACACTCTTCCCTACACAGCCCAGAATTCCATTGGCCCTCTTGGCCACCATGGCAATTGCTGGCCCATGGAGAGTTTCCTGTCTACCAGGACCCCCAGACCCTTTTCCTCAGAAGTGCTTTCCAGCAGGTCTGCCCCTAACCTGTACTGGTGTCTGGCATCCTTCCTCCCCAATTGCAGGATCCTACACTTGTTGAACCTCATTGGGTTCTTCTCTGCTGTCTTTGGGCACCGAGATTAAACTACTCATAAAATAGTTCCATAATGAAGTTCAGAGTGGTCATTTCTTATTTAGAGACTAAATTTGTAACAGTGCTGGTGTCTCTCCAGACACACACGCTCACGGGTTACCTGGTAGAAATAGCTTTAAAATTCAGAATTTGACAAGAAAACAGAATACACAAATGTGGTAGTAAAAGCCACAAAAGGTAACAGGAAAGCACGTGGATATTTGCCATTTTTATGCTACAGCAACCCCTCGATATTTTATCTTGTGTTACATAAAATTGGGAGTTGTTTTCTTCTGTTTCTTCTTTTATCCCCTTCCCCTCTAAATGAAAAGCCAGACACTGTTCCATCTCTCCAGGAAATGTATATCCGTCCTAATCTCACTGCTTCCTTTATCTTTTTTTTTCCCAACAACAAAGAGCGATCCGGAACACAGCTGCCTACCTGGAAGCTGTTTCTCTTAAAGCCAACATCGCTATAAATTTTAATAACTACAAAGCTGCTGAAAGACACAGCTTTTGGTCTTGCCTGCCTCACTGGTGAGGTATAGAGTATAGATGGTCAAAGGCTGCCTTTCAGCAGGAAAACCATCCCTACCATCAATCTCAAGCCAAAGCAACTGTGTGTGAGACACCATCAACACAAATAAAACCAAATTTAAGACAATGAGGATAGATTTAGGAATAACTGAGTGCAGCATCCAGCTCAAGACACTGTATTCGCCTCAGAAACAAGGCAGTAAGTTAATTTGGGTGGCTGAGAGGACCCTTTCTGGGTACGNCTTCCAACTCTAACCATTCTATGATTCCATGAACACCTATTGTCCCTCTTCAGCACAGGGAACCGCCAGCTCCTGTCTCTCCAGCAGCAGGACAAGAAGGGCCCCAACTTCTATAACACCCAGAAGACCATGGCTGTGCTCAGATCCACACCATTTCTTAGAAAAGACATCCTGCTCTCCTTGCACACGAGGTGGTTTGGAACACGTTAACCCCATCAGTCCATACCGATGGCAAGTAAC
>VXBW01008432.1:0-47631 GCA_013400375.1 Thinocorus orbignyianus
TTTTTATACAATCCACGTTACCGTTACGAGCACATTATGAAAGGTAGTTTCAAAGCAGCAATTGTCTGTGGGGTTCATAGACTGAAATATGTTTACGATGTATATTTATTTGCTCAAAGCAACTTGCGGAGGTTTTTGAACATTACTTAAAAACTCTAAAAGCAAAAGCAGAAAGCTTTCCTTTTGATTTGAATATTTTTTTCTTTTTTCTTTTTCTTTTTTTTTTTTGTGAAACCATATACATTATCCTTTACTTGTACATCTGAACTGGATGAAAGATGAGAGAAGCATTCAAAGTCCTCTGCCTTCCCCCAAGCACAGCCAACATCCCATCTATTCCCCAGAGTGATGTGCTTAAGCTTTATCATGGTGGACAGTTGCCTCCTTGCTGGCACACCACCCTTCCGGCACTCAGCAAACGAAGTGATAAAAACTAGGTACCAATGCTGGATGGAGGGATGCTGTATTAACTTTTATCCGCTCACTATGAGATAAGAGAGAACAGCAACATGTCCTCATCAGCAGCATGAAAAGAAACACATCCCGAGACACAGTTTTTTCTCAAGAATCATCTTCCTGAAAGTTTCCCAAATTGAGCCATGCCCGTGACAACTGCAGAACCTGGTGAAGTAATGAAATCTAAATCAGCCTACTAAAATAAAAAATAAATAAATCAGTACACTATTTTTCTAACTAATCTCAAAGGTTTCTATTATTATTTGAATTGAAATTTGGGGGGTACTCTAGTCTCGGATGTATTGGAAAATGCAGTAATTTTGCAAGAGGTGTTTACTGGAAATTCAAAGACATTAAGACAATTTAAACCAGATGAAATGCAAGACAGACAACAAATCTTGGACAAAATGAAGGCATGGCAGGGAATGGCTTTCCCAAGGTCGTATAGTGCATCAGCTGCAGAGCTGGGACTAGAACCCTGGTCTCTTGATACACATCCCAGTCATGCATTTCTCAATAGCAAAATTTGCAAATAAGATACCATATGCATAAAAAAAATCTGTTTATGTATGGTATTTCCTTAGTGAGCAGGGGCAAATAAAAGATCAATTATTTAGAGGCTTGGTTAATAAGCAGAGTTTGTTTCAGCAATTACTGAGGCCAACTAATGGGTTGAAGGTCTTATAAACTATACAATGTTTTCTCATTGTACTATTGAAGATGTTCTTGATTAGCCCTCTTGTGGTTTGTGTGCTATGCCTCTCCTATAATGAGTAGGGGGAATGCACATGGTACTGATTGGCATGTGGTTCTTAAATATAGTTCTTTAAAGTTGAATTAATTTTATTTCTATCACAATAATTTTATTTTCCATGTTTCTGTGACTCTTAAAGGGTATTGTTTTAGATGAATATTTGCCATATATGCAGCAACTTTAAGCAAACAATGTTTACATTTCTGTGACAATCAAAAAATCATAAGAGATGTATCTATGACGATCAAGTGGTTTTCTTTTTTCCAATTTAGATTTCAGTGTTTATAAGCATTATTTGTTTATTCAGCTATGATATGCTTTGAAGAAGCTTGTAAAAAGCAGGATCTCTGAAGTCACCCAATTTTTCTGAGCATGCCTTATGCAGGAAAAGGCAGTGGAAAATCCTTTGGTTTACAGTACAATAAAACAGGTAGTAATTTTGAATACAGGCAGTAGCAGAGTTTTCAGGAGACCTCACGAAAATGAAGTGGTGGTCAGACATCAAGTTTCTTATTCCAGATAGAACTGACTCACAGGTGGGCAGTTTACAACTGTGTGAAGGTTTAAGTCCATTACCCGCTGTTAAATTTGGATCAACCATTGCCCTCTGTCAAGGGGTCTGAAAAAAAAAGTCTTGGTGAGCTTCTATCCAGTGTATTAAATTACATAATCTTTGCTGAGTTTCAATCTCCCATTTCACAAGACACCACATCACATAAGAAATGTCAACAAGAAAAATGACAGAAGGGCAGAGTAGGAGACCTGCAATAAAGGGAGGCAGTTCACATAACCTGAATCTATCCCCTCTTTGTTTAAAATAGAAACCAGCAAAGCACAAGACATTTCCTGGCGATTTATGGTCAGAAGTAAGTGTTGACAGGATGAGGCTCAGCCAAAAGCCATTGGGTTACACTGGTCACTCATTCTCCAGGAATGGCCCTTCATAAAATTAATAGACATAAACACTAATGATTGAAAAGGAACAAAGTTTACCCATTTACAAGGTTTAAGTAGTAGCATCTCACTTTTTCATTCAGTTTTCCAAATTACACTGAAATCTGTTGAGGCTTTTTAAAAATTTCTTATTTCCTGCTCCCTTCCCCATTTTGCACTGCAGAACTTCAGCATGAACTGGAAACATCTCCATAGTCTTAGGAATTGAGGTATCTTAGTATTCTTCTTCTTACTGTCTTTTCTACTTCTGACAACCTCTACCAAAACCAACACTTTGAAAATGCTATCATGCTGTGGGTAGCAAACTACTAATTATTTGCGTGCTATTAGAGTGTCACAGAGTTCTAATAAACAGGATGCTATTTTATTTCCCTGCACTCGCAAAAAAGTTCGTACTGACAACAGCATATATATTCTGCCAGCATTCACTACATGTGCGGTGAGGTGCTAAAGATTTGTAGGATAGTCTGGTCTCTGCGATCACTTTTTTATATTTATTCCAGAAATTAATAGTCTACCATTGCATAGAAAAGGAAGAGAGATGGAGAAGAGGAAAGGGAAGGGGAAAGGAGGGAAAATGTGCTGTTATCTCAGATAATTACCATGCTTAGCTATCTAAAGTAAAATGCTACTGGAGATACATTCTGCTGCTTTGACACCAGGCAGCTACATGCTGATGTCCCGACCTCTCCTTGTTACCTTTTTTTCTCAATATAAGCAAAGTAGCTTGTCTTGTTGTGGTTCTACTCAGGATAGCTGCCAATGGGATTTAGTTATGCAAATATTATAAGAACGTGAAAAACAGCTTTTTCCTTAGATTGGCTGATCCAGTCTTCACATTATATGTTCAAGGAAGATTTGTCTTGCCAAGCTAGACATTTACCATTGCATTATCTATGTCTGGCCCAGTTACTCTAACTACTCTTTACTGCCAATGAAGAGAAAACCAGCATTTTTAAGCTGTGTTTTATTTTGTCTTAGGCCAACAACTCCTTGCCTTTGAAACGTCAATTTCTTTCCACTGATTATAAGCACTTTACAGTGACCATTTCAGATTATTGATGACTGTTCTGTAGATTCCTATATTCAGCCATACGCATACATCTCCTCAGGTAAAGGCTTACATTCTGCCTAGCGCTTGAGGGGATCAAATATTTCTGAGGAAACAGATTAGTTCAGAATCCTAATGTTGGGCTGGGTCTTACAAGCCTTCAGGAAAGATCTAACTCTGGAACATATGGATTTTATTAACTAGATCCTGTGTTTTCTATAAGTATCGGATGCCCTTGACTCCACGCATTATAGCTGGCAAAATGATGTTGTACTTCATACTCAGCTTCTCCAGGGAGACTCTAGTCTCTTCTTTCTCCCAGGCTGGCCCCTCCTTCTGGGTATGCTGGCTACCTTCCAACAAAAGCAGAGAAAATTGACTCAGTTATGTATTCACCCATCCCTAGAATTCAAGCACATATTCCTTAAGCATCTAGATGAGGTTTCTCTTCTGAGACCTGTCTTTTTTCAAAAGACAAATGATAAAGGAAGTTTAAAGTTTTAACTTGGACACTTACATTTATGTTGAAGTTGAACCATGTAAGAAAATGCCGTAGTTTCCTAAATTTTAGGTTTGCTTTCTTGAAAATATTTTCAAAGTATTTCCTCAGTATATGTTAACAGCTTTTGCAGTGCACCAGATAAGATATTTAAAAGCCAAGGACTTGATGGAAAAAGAATAATTTGGGTCTACTGAGTAGCGTTAGTGGAGCTGCCCAGTCTCCAACTCAGCCATCTGCGTGGTGCCAGCCATCCCTAGTTATGTCCCCCTCCCTCCCAAAGGGGTAGAGATTTTATTATTTGACACTTTCTGTGTCAGACAGTTGCCAAAAGCTACCAAGGGCCTTGCTAGTCACACACACGCAGATCACTTCACTTTTTCTGTATCTCAGGCCACTTAGCAGTTGTCACCAGGGTTTCTGTCAGCCTCTGACATTCTGCCTCAAATGCATCACAAAAGTGTGAAATTGGACACAATTGCAAAACAAATTTCACCTATTGCCTCCCTGGGTTTTTTTCAGCTCATCCTGAATTAATCTTGTCAAAGCTGGGCAGATGTAGTCAAGGTCTTACTTACCCGAGAGATGCTTTTAGCTAGGCGCTACCCCATGATATCTTGTGATTCTGAATGTCATACAGTTATAAACAGCCTCTTGACAGTAACAAATTAAAGATCCATCCCCCTCTCACTACTCCTGAGCAGGAAGAAAACAAATTATCCACATCAAAATCAAAATTCTGTAGTCTCCCATACTCAAGGAGATACAGTGGAAATGCCCTGTTACATGATTTACTGACAAAATAAAATATAAGTCTATATAGGTGTTGATAGAGTGGTAATGCTTTATATCAAAAATTGTTTTCCAGTGTCAGTTCTCAGATAAGACATTTTTTTCTCTTACAAGATTGCCTTCAGGTTGAATAGATCCTTAAACTTCTTTATTTTTCCTTACAAACATTTTTGATGCTTACAAACACTTTGTACACTGCTGAGTAGTGTACATTTGCCGGAGGCTAAGTTACTAGTACTGTAAATTATTACTATTATTAGGCACAAATCCAAGTCCCCAAAGCCTAGTACATCTGACCTTTGAAATAGTTCAAATCTGATCTACCTTGAAACAATGCTCCTTTGGACAGTCTCTGCTGGTATGCTCAGATGCTCCAAATGATCAGGTCAACACGTTGCAAGAAATTCTCCATATAGCTAAAACATAATGACGTACTCCATTTAAAAATAAAAAAAATAAAATAAAAAACAATCAGCCAGCTGCAATGCAGCATAAACCAGACTGTGGTCATCCCCATGAAAAAAGCAAAGCAAACTGTTTCCTGAGCTCTGTTATCCTCATCATTAAGCTTACTTGCCAGGACTAGATCCATGCCAGGATGCAATGATAAAAAGGCTAAATATTCCATTCGTAGCAGCCTATAAAAGGTTCACACACAATAACAGCCGGAATACATGTAAGATCTGCTACACTGATCAAAATTACTCTGAAGGTTTTCTGAGGATTACATGGGTTAAATAATCTGGGGCTGATTAGTCTTGACCCTGAACTGATTCGGGCAAATATGAGAGGGTGGACATCGGCTTTGGGTAGACTGTCCTTGGCCATGGACAGAACTAGATCAGTAAGAGCCTCAAGCAGCCTGTAAAGCCTGGGACTCATCTTTTTCCTTCTGCCCTTGCTGGAGAAGCTCAGATGAAATACAGAAGCTTAGATGAAAGTCTCTGTGTTCCTTCCTAAAGACTCAATTCAATCCTGTGCAACCAGTTATTTAGGTAAATCAAATTACATGAGGCTTTGCACAGTTCAAGAATAATTTCTCTTAAATGTTGTGAACAGCTGCCTTTTTTTTTTTCTTTCTTTCTTTTTAACCAAACAGAGGTAAAGCTTTCAGAAAACCTCCTACTCGGCGTAGAAATAGAGTTATGCAGAATGCTGGATTTTAGGCTTATCTGCCACCACCTAGGTTGTCTCAATTGAGGCAATCAGCTTTCCAGTGTTCTTGTTTTCCTTGACATTATTGTTATTTATGGACAAGCCCTAGCCTGTGGCAGCTCTCCTTGCTTACTGCTTCCTGTTTCATTTCACTTTTCCTTTGCTCGCTGGTGCTAGCAGTTACCTAATAACAGTTTTAGAACAATCCATCAGCTGTCTGCGCAAGCAAATAACTTACCGAACACTTGAACCCTGTAATTGTGTTCTGACCTTGGTTTTACTGGAGGTTAGAGTGATGCAGCAACTCTGTACCTTGTTGTTCTGTAAATGCAGTTCACCTGCCTAAGCTGAACTTTACTACAGAGGGAAAAAATCAGCTGCAGCCACATAAAACCTAAAAGTACGTGGAGGAATCAGTGACTGTTCTTGGAGTGTTGGCAATCAAGGTACAGTCTTACCTAAACCAAAGAAAGCTTATGGAGAGAAGTGTCTAAGGCAGCTGGATAGGAGACTTGACAGTCATGCTGGTACTGAAAGAATGTGAAAGGTTTTAAAGTATCTCATTTTCCTCACTTCAGATTTTTGGAATGTGAAGTTAAGAAGATTATTAAAGGATTTGCAGTGAGATAATTTTTCACTCCAAAGTCCCTCTTCCACCCTGAACTCATGAATAAACGCTGTCTTCCCTCTAATTAAACAAACCAATGAAGTTGTGCATAGAGTGGCATGTGACTCAGGTGTGATTCCTACTGGGCAAGTGACATTCAAAACACAGAGATTTCCTACTACAATGTTATTAATACCACCGCTTATTATGCAGCCCAGTTAAGTAACATACACTATTTCTGTGCTAGCCAGGCGAGGTGTGATTCTGAGCATTGTGAGGCTGAAGAAAAAATGGCTGAAGCACATGGACACTCTTTAGCTCTTTAAAATGAAATAATTTCCCCCTGCTCGGGAACAAGATGGGATGACAGTTCTGAGTTATCTCCAGAAGCCGTCCCAGCAGCCTGAAAAGGTCTTGAGTGCAAATGTTGTTTCCGAGAGAAATATTGCAGGCACCGTGTGTACACGTATGCATGTATATGTGACATTGACATGCTCAGGAGGCAGCAGCTGGCAGTGGGCAGAGATGCAGAAGGAAGTGACAGCACCCCCTGCTCCTACGCCTGCCTGTCATGATGAGGGACCGCCTGTGGTACTCACTGCCCAGACACAGGAACACAAACTCTTACAGTGCGTGTGTCAGAACAGAGGTCACATGTGAGCACAGGCAAATATTTGCAGGGAGCAAAAGGGGACAACGAGGGCAATGATGGTCTCTCTGATTGACACTAGTATCGGTGCAACTAGCACTGAATTCTTGTCAAACCTCACAACAACAACAAAGAAGGTGCTCTCCGGAAATCCTTCCCAGCCTCAGAGGAAGCATGACAGAAAGCATGAAGGAGCTTATTTAAAAGCGTTAGAAGGGAGCAATGGCATTTGATCAGTGGCGAATTCGATACAGCAGCAGCTTTCTGAGGAGAAGAGCAGCAAGATGGAACAAAACTGTGGGGACTTTAAAAGCCAAGTGCTGAACAGAGGCGAATAATCACTTCCCTGAATCTTCTGCCCACACTCTCGCAGCCCACTGTGCAGTAGCCTCCATCACTTCAAAGGTGCACTCTGGCTCATGTCAATAAAGTCAATGGAGATCATCACTAATATTCCTCTGACTAAGAGGTGTCCTTTTTAGGGTTTACGGTTGACCAGGTTTGGGTTTGTATAATTGACACCCACAGGTCTAGTGCTGTTACAGGATATTTCAGCCACCCTCCAGCTGCCACACTGGATGCCATCTCCCATAGTCTCAGTGTCACATCAGCCAGACCTGTAAGAGTGTTTCACACAGCCTAGGAGATCTCTGGTAGCCCAAATCACTAACAATTTGGGAGGAAAGCAGATGTTAGCCCCGTTGGATCTGCCCTGGTGTCTGTCAGGAGGAGAGGAACACCACAGTGCAACTGTAAGAGCAATGTTCAGTAGGCTGTGAAGTGAAAAAGGAGAGAAATGTTCTCTGACAGGATGTAGAACAAACTTACTAGTTAAATTTCTATCAGTTACAAAAGCATGTTCAAGCTACAAAGTTTGAATTATCAATAGAAGGCAGAAAATAAGAATAGAAAAGGGGGAGGGAGGTGAGAGAAGAACAAATGAAATGCAGCCAAACAAATTATCAGAATAAACTTAAATCACCAGAATAATGGTCTTATCAGAAAACACGGCTATTAATAAAGAAGAAGGTGTTACTCAAGAAAGAACTTGAATGTCTGGAAGTGAAGAAGCAACTGGTGTCAGGAGCATGGAATGGCAGCAAATGCAGATGAGAAGGTGGAGAAATGGCAAAATGAGGCCATTAGAAACTGATTGGAGTATGCCATCAAAAGCTTGGTTCTTTTGGTGATTTTGTGCAGCTGCAGCAACAAAAGCATGATGTGCCGTCTCCACAGCCCACGTCCCCCTGCATGTGACTTCTAAGGCTCTGTTCTTCAGGGGGGAAGTGCTGGTGTTTTTCAGTTGAAGTGCTTCTTACTTGAGTTGAATGACATGAACTACAACATCTTGTAAAAACTTCAATTTCTCTAACAAAGCCCCTTTTCAGACGTTGTCTATTCTAATTGCCAGTGGAGACTTAATTTAATAAGCTGTGGCATCAGGTGAGATGAAGTATCTCATTTCCCAGTGTTGCACACTAACGCAAAACCAGAATCAATGTACACTAAGTTATGTCACATAATTAGCATGCACTAATAGAAGTTAATCAAAATCAATAAGCACAATGCATATAGCACAAATGACCAAATACAAACATTTGAATTTAATTTTCACAGTAATGTAGTTAAAAATTATTAAATTCAAATAGTAATTCAGCATTGTCATATACCTCTCTTACTATAAGCTTGCAGATATTTGATGAAGATTTGATTCACATCTGGAAGTCTCGTTGATGTGAAATATCGTACATACTTGATGCCAGATGTGAAATTATCCTTATTAGGTGTTTTTCTTTAACAATTGTGTTTCACCACAGTGATTAGACCAGATGGAGCATAAATCTTTTCTTCCCTTTTCTTTTTTTTTTAACCTACATTCTTTCAAAATCCAGTTACCATAACAACTTGATTTCACTGTTTTTGTTAAATCATCTTCTTTTTATATCACACCTAGAACTTTTGTCTGGCTCACAAATGAATACAATTAATTTTTTAGTTAATTATTTGCTGTCAAAAATCTGACAACAACTTCTCTTTTGTTTTCTTCCCTTTTTTTGGGTGGGGGAAGGGAGAAAAGGAGTAATGTCTTTTGTTTGGCATGTTTAGTATCAGCAATAAGTAGACAGAGTGGTAATATAAACCTTCTACAAAACAATAAAACAGAAGGACTCCCAGCAGAAAGCTTGAGAATCTCAAACCATACTTATACAGACTTCTAATGATATTTTTTAAAGGACATTTCTTTCCGTGAAAATTAAATACTCCTGGTAATTTCACAACACCAGAGCTTTGTACATATTTCTCTCTTTGTTTGAATGGGGCAATTCAAATTCTCTTTTTATGATAACACCATAAAAACATATTGCAGTAAAATACCTTCCCTTCTGTCTCCTTTTTCTCTTGCTTAATATCTATTTGACTTTGTCAGGGAGAAAAGAGAGACAGTGGGAGGTGTGATAAGTTAATACCTATGAATAAAAAGGCGCTACCTAGCAACATTTCTCTGGAAACTAAATCTCATTTGTCAAGCAACTCTAAAACAGGGGCTACATTGCCCAGGGGATTGATAATGGCATACAGAGCCTTTCGCGACAAGTCTCTAAAATATAAATGCAGCCCAGGTCAGTAGCAACTCAACACTGTTACCATCTGACAGCTGGTTTGTAGCCTGTATGAAATGCCTTCTTAGACTTCATCCGATTCCTAGTGGGAAGGTGGCTGCGTCCCAATTAGCATTAATTGGCTCCCTCATTGTTAGCAAGGCAACCAGATACTGTGCATAGTGAAGGAGCAGAGGGCTGGAGGGAGCGTGCTGTGATGCACTAGGCCAGCTGTGTCTCTAGTTTAACCAGTCACTTTAACTACAGCCTTCCCGACAGAGGGTTGTATAGCCCCCGTTTAAAAGCCGGGAGTGAAGGAGCCTGGACAGCATTCCCTTGATACACCTGTTTCAGTGATTCACACCTCCTATCCTTACAGCAGGCTTTTCCCCCTCCCGAATCTTACCAAAACCATCTTGTTTGGGAACTGAAGGGATTTCTTTTTGTCTTTCTACAGGGAATCAGTCCATCAAAGGAAGTTACCGAATTTCCCAGCCTTTTATCATTATGTGTGCTTTCTTCTGCTCTCTCTTCAGTTTGCCTACACACCTCATAAAGTGCAATGACCAAAACCAGACACAGTGCTTCAAACTGAGGCCTTGCAATGCTTACTACAGGGTAATTATTATTTCCCTAGCCATAGTGTAATGCTTCTCTAACAAAGCTCAAGGTACATTTTTCTGCTGCAAAATCTCATGCCAACGTATGCTTTCTAGCTAGAGATTATTTCAGCTGGATCTCTGACCATCTAGGACGTTTTCAGCTGCTTCTGAATGGGTGCTCTGATTGACCTAAGCACTCTTTAAGCTCTTCTTTCCTTGTTCTGCTGTGTTCTCCTAACTGCCTATTAAAACGTGCTTTGTTAATTACCAAATCACACTTCAGGTGTTGAGTACAAATAAGGCAAAGGAGGCACTGAACATTTTCTGCTCCTCCTTTAATTCACTCTCCTTCCCTGTTTTGCAATAAACCCTTTCTTTGCCTTTTGTGTTCTACTTCTGTGTTTATAAAAGTTGTCTTAACATCTTACATATTCTTAATTCACTGAAGTTATGCTGTATTTTTAGTATTTTCTACTCTGTTTTTCTGCCTACTTGCTTGTGCTTTTTTTTTTTTTTACTACTTAGTATTATTTCCTATTTTACTTTTTTTTTTTATTCTTTTTTGAATGTGATAGAAGAGTTTTTTATAGAGCCAGAAACAGATTATTGTTAAACTTCTCACGCGTTTTTTTTGGGTGCTTTTTTTTTTTTTTCCCCAGGAAGATAGCTTGCTATTGTGCACTTGCTAAAACCTATTTAAATAGCTCCACCTCTCCCATTCTTCTTAATCTCTTAGATCAGGAATAATTAGCTAAATGTCTACAATTTAGGTGAGCTAAATGAGAGTTAGGAACTGAAAATCGGTTCAGCCACCAGAATATCTAGTCTAGGACCATTTGAAGTGGTCTAAAAAACCTCTTGAGCCTCTGGTCACTACTCCAGAAGGGAATGGGACATCTGTAGGTCACATGCAATATCTGGCAGTCCTGTTGGGATGTCTCTCATGTCCTAAGAAGTTTTGAACAGAACCAGAAAGCTGTATTTTAGTGTTACTCAAGCCCAATGGCATCTAAGGAGCTTACCCTAAAGCAGACATCTGTAGTTAAACTCACAGTACTCCACATTTCTTTGACTATTTCGGGAAGCAGGGACTTCTTCATTCAAGTATCTAGATGCAAATGTCTAGTGTTGTTTGGGATGCCATAGTCCCTAACTTTCCTTCTTATCTACCAGCCCTGCTTACCTACCAGCCCTATGGAAGTGGCCTGGATACCTCAGGACATTTCAATGGTACTGCATACCTGACTATAAATCACAGTGAAAAGATGGACCACACAGGATCATTTGAGGCCATCCTGAACTTATTAGCTTCAGTTCAGTGTAGTCTTGCAGTTTTGGAATTAGGTGGTATTGTCTAAAGATGATAGGAGTGTTAAGAGCTTCATGAGCCTCTTTAGAACAAAATGGGTAATTAGTCACATTAGTAAGTAAGAAAAAAAACCCAACCAAAAAAAAACAACAAAAAGCCCAGAATTTTCACATATATAAACTGTTTGCACTTAACCTCTTGTTCCACCTTGTTCCAACCATACAGGTTGACCCTGCATGATTTCTTTACAATCCTCCACTTTTCAGTGCACGTTCAGAAATAACTCTCCAATCATACTAATTTCTTAAACTAAAGTGCACAGTTATGTTTTGAGTTGCTCATTGACAGGGCTGTGTTAGGTTATGTGCTGAAGCTCATCTGTGCACCCACAGCAGGAGCTCTGAGAGACAATGGCAGGAGGGGGCCCCAAGTAGAACCCTGACAGGCTACACCCAGGCTTATCACAGGAGCCATCAGCCCATCAAAGGCACGTTCCCACAAGCCCAGAGGAGTACGGAGGCACAATGGCAGGTGGAAACCCAAATTGAGGACTCCCAAGGAACAAATGCCTTGTCCCAGACACTCCCGGGGCAGTACCAGGAGAGCCATTAGGCCTATGGTCCAAATGTGGAGCCCAGCACTGTGAGTCATTGGGTAAAGCTCTCCAGATTGCCTTTTAGACTAAAAGGGGTGTTGACAGCAACTGGGGATACTGGGATATGAAGGCAGCTACTAGACAGGCCGAATGTCTGGATACAGCTGCTGGAGGGATCAACTTGTATATACATACATACATATATATATTCTCGCTAGTGAACCTCCATCCTGTCCAGATGGAAACAAGAGCAGATGAGGACACTGCTGGCGCTTGATTTTGTGGGGGTGCTCTGAGTCTGTGATCTGATTGTCTGGCAATGCATACACGTGTATAAGTGGTGTTTGTGTCTACGTGCCTGTTGGGAATAAATCTTGTCTCGCTGCTGGTTGGACACAGGGACATGGAGCAGTGGCAGTCTTGCGTCTCTCAGGCTGTTGGACCCTGCATGGTACATTTTCTTCTAACAAACTAGGCTTGTATACAGTAATTTTAAGGCACTGGGAAGAATTCCAGTGTGACAAGCTGGCATAACCTCTGTGTGCACTGTTACATGCTCTGTCTTATCACCTCATTAAATGTCCTGTATGAGAGCTTCAGATTAGCTCCAGGTTCTTCTTGTGATCTCCGCCTGTCAGGTGTGTTAGACTGCTCAAGTCACTAATCATCTAATGTGAGGAGGGGCTCAGACACCAAAAGCCTTTTAAAATGTGACTTTTTGCCAGTAAATCTTGCCTGAAGAGAAATGATAAATAGCTCTAAAAATGAGACAAAATTGCTGTTTGATAGTGTTACTCTTGTAACCTTAAGGTCTTATTACAGCGTTGTGTCTCTCTCAGTGAAAGTCTGAAGTTGCTGATGAAAAATCCAGGCTGTTAAGTGTTTGGAAATGTTGGGGAAAATACCATACAATTCAGTACCAGAGCTTTTAGGGCTTTTATCCCGTCAGTGGTGTCTTCTGTAAGACTAGTTTCTTCTCGATTTGCGGCAAGGGCCCGCACTGTGGAACACTGCAGCTAATCACTTCTTTTATGGTCAGTATGGACATGAAGAAACATTCTTCCTTCACAGTGTGTTCCCTTGAAATGAGCTTTTAGCTTGGAAGAATGATACCGTGTCTTATCACTTTCTGAGATTCCTAAAAGGTTCAGGAAGCTCAGGCAAAGTGGCTTCAAACCCATTAATCTTCAGCCTGCACATGAAACAGAGGGGCATGCTTCACACTGGAAGTGATCTCTGCCTTGGACATGGACAACAGGGTTTGCCGCTTTGATAAACTTGAGCATATCACCCCTGGTGGCTGAAGAATACCTTACAAGTGTCACCTCATGTTGGTTCGACGTGACTAAATTTAGACTATGCAAGATGCAGCTGATCTTCAGAGTTGTCCTCCTGACATGGGCTTCCAGGCAATGCAAGTGGCCCGTTTGCTGCTGCAGCCCCGTCAGAGCTGTCACTGCACTTCTCGCCAGTCGGTGTGAGAGCTGCTACACCTTCCCCTGCTGTGTCACACAAACTGCAGGAAGGACAGGCAGGGAGCATGTGGATCACAGGGAATGCAACAAGCAAAGTCAAGTGCTCTAAGCTCACAGTCTCTGTACTCTTATCTGAGAATACAAAATAACTGCTCTTTCTGCTGATGTTCTTCACGGAAATCAAGATAATTGCACGGTTCCATATTTAAATTATTTGAATACGGACATTGAACTGTTTCTTCTGTTTCTGCCATTTAACTTCAATTTTTTCTTCAGTATTACATTAGTCTTGGCACATAAGCTGAGAACAGCATGGGCTTTGCTGTCACGTTTCTCTGGGCTATTACTGCAGTGCAGCAGGATTCTCTGTGCCCCTGGAAGACAAGGCCTTGGCTCTGGAAAGGATAAATGGTAACAGCTTTCTTGACTGTCTGACATTTTATTTCACTCTCTAATTGCATGGAAATTTCATGCTGCTTACTAGATATCACATTAGACAGGTTTCCCAAATCCTCTATATTTGCTAGCAGCGCTGGCATTCTTCACAAGCAGCAAAGCTCTTGGCAGTCTCTTTCCCATTGCCCAGCACTAATGTGCATCACTATCCTAGAGGCTGCGCACCCAGGGACAGTGAAATTGGCAGGAAGAGTACACAATGTTTGCGAAACGTTCCATCTTGAGTCTTGGAATAAGCCAGCTGCTTTTTCTGAAATCAAAGATTCCCAAGCCCTTTGACAGGAAAGAGGAAAACCTGGTCTGAAGGCGCCATGTATTCTCCAAAATCTCTGTTTTCTGGTCACTGCTTCTCCTTTTGTCCAGTATTGCCCCTGTGATCAAAGCATCATAAGAGCTGTGAGCTGACGCAGTGAGCCCCAGGTTGTCACTGCAGCGCTAGTCAAAGTCAGACCACGCCTGCTTGTTTCATTAATGCTAGCAGACGCTTCCATAGATGCCATGCCATTTGCCTTCCAACCCTTACAACTACACGGTCTTGTCCTGACACAGCAGAAGGTGAGACATTTTGGCCTCTTGTCAGGCATGTTGAAATCATGTGTTGAAAGGTGGAGTAAAAGCTGTATTGCTAGTCACTGTTTGTACCTAACAAATGCTCTCAGGAGCCGAGCCGTGGTTATCAGTCACTCATGCAGACACACGCTGTACAAAGTGGATTGCCTGCTGTGACTGGGAGATAGCCAGAGCATATCCGAGCTCTGTCTCTAGTGCAGCGTATCCAATGTCACCATAGCCATGGATCAGTAAGTGGTAAGTTTCACATCTATAATCTCAAGAAAATGCTACCGCAGGGGTGTAGGGAGCTTAAATATCTGCCAAGCCAATGACAAAAAGACATTTATCCGCCTCATCCCACTGAAACCATTACTTGTAAAATTACTCTGTTTGACAGTAATAGATGATTTCCACTTTATTTGACTGGAAAGGTAACACTGGATAATTTTTTTACATGATTCCAACCCCATTCTGTTCCTCAGAATGACTTTACTAAGGATATCATATCAATGGAAGAGAAACTTCTATTCATCAGAGTTTTGCTGGGGGAAGAGGAGAACAACATAAAAATGATGCCACAAATGGTGAACTTGGGAAAAGGTTGCTTAAACTGAAGGGGACAAGCTACTTCTCTCTACATGTTCTTGTAGGGTTTCTTCTCGGACATCCCTCACTTGTTTCTCATTTCACCTTCTTTGCCTTTTACTATTATTATTCCTATATAAAACACTCTTTGTTTCCTGAGACTCCACTAAGGGACAGGGTTTGAAGTGTATAGAAGGTATTTCAAAGTACACAATCACATCCCTCTGACTTCTCCTGACTTACTTAGTGTAAGACGAAAATTATTTAGACAAGCTTTCTTTATACTGAAGTACATTATCCAGACTTCAGAGGGAAGGATCTTGGTCCTTCAGTATCCACTAGAGAGACTTCTTCTTTGAGATTTGGAGTTGCCATTTTCATTCCCCAGATGGTAACAAAAATAGCAGCTGTTAGAAAGGTACATTTTTTCTCCCATCCCCTCCCCTCTGCTCCAGTCACGCAGTCATTCCTAGTATTAAATATAATATAGTCATACTAAGCTTGCCCTGTCAGAGATTCTTAATGTTTTATCTATATACCTGCTAAGCACTTGAACAAATTGCTCACTAGCAAGACTAGTGACATTTGAATGCGACGTTCATTCGTCAGCACTTTCAAAGTAAGATACAATACTTAACGTAGAGACAGTATCTGTTTTTTAAAATTTAATGAATCTTCCTAAGCCCATAAAATACATCGTACATTTAGGGGAAAAAGCCATTTCAAGCCCTTAATAAAAATCACATTTAGAGATGCAGATCTGAATTAATGTCATTACTATTTCAAAAAGTAAGTCCCTAAGACTTTCAGATGCAGATTTTCAATGGGCAAGCTATCTCTAAAAACAGTAGGAGAAAAGCACATGTCTGTATGCATTTGTGTGCACGACTGTACAAATGAATGGTAAAGACACTGTCATGACTTTGTTAGAGAAAAATATATCGCACTCTTTTCATTCACACCTGTTTTTATCAACTATTCATACATCCCCACAGCATCTTGACATTGCAGTTTCTTGTTTCATGGCAGACTGACATCGTTCTATTTGCAAATAAGGAAAGGAAAATTTTATACATCATTTTGAAATTGCTCAGTTATCACAGCCTTGGAAGAAAGGAAACATTTTAGGTCAGCTCCACTGTTTTCTCTGAGGGCAAGGTTGTCAGAAAAAAAAGTTACAGCTTTCAGCAGTTTGACTTCTGCTGAAATAGAACCACCTGAGCTTAAATTACAACAGAAAGTGTATTGTTAAGACTGATTAAGGGATGACAGTGTTTGAGGGATAGTTCACGAATGCATTCGAGTGACGTTTTAAGATAAGGCCACAGCAGCTGACGTGCCTGAGACAGCCCAGGGAATCTGTCTCCATATATTTATGAACTCTGCTTGATTTTCTGAACTTTACCTCTGACCAAAACCTTCAGTGTGGATTAAATCTTCCATTTTATGAGCAAAAGCATCCAGTGCCAGAAAGACTGAACAAGACCATTAACATTTGAATAACCTTGTCCTGCTAAAACAGGAGAGACTGGTAGCCCCATCAACTGCTAATAGCCTTCTGCCTAAACCCTGGCAGAGGCTGGAGAGAAAAAAAAAATGAGGTGTTCAGAGTAGTAGGAACTGGTTTTTATGAAGAAATTATCTCTTGCATTTTGTTTAATTGCTGGAAGAGTTAGCAGGAAGCAAAGGAGTAGGCAACCTGTGCACCTCAAGGTCCTTTGCATTTCAGTTAGATCTGAAAGACTTCCACTGAACTGTACAGTTTGCAGTTTCCAAATATCTGTATATTTGGAGACTTAGCATTCATTAAAATGTTTAAGGACATTAATTTCTTGGGTTTTGCCAGTGTTTTTCATTCTGATTAGTTCTTATTCTCAACTATAAGACAGTAATGCCTAAAGTTACACATGAGCTATCAGTGAACCTCAGTGGTGGCTAGCATTGGTTTGGGGCAAATATCTGAGGTTTCAGGGAGGGAGCCCCACTTCCAGAGTTAAGCTGAGGAGCTGGACAGGATGATGATGACTACTCTTTCTATAATAACAATGGGCCAAATTAGGTGTTCAACTGTCCTTTGGCTGCCTAAGTCCTACAGACAAACACTACAGAGGTCTTCAAAACCGACACTAAAATATTATCACACCTGATAAGTCCCAGTCTTGTGCTGGTGGACATTTACAAAATTACCTAGTTCAGCAACCTTGCATCCTGGCTTCACAGTTTGGCTTTAGTAGGATTCTCCAAATCAGATTAAAAAGACCTGATTCTTTCCTGAGGAAAAGAAGTTTGCATGCAGCTTGGTGGGATGCTCACTTGGGGTGTCATGCTCCAACTCCTCTGCTAAGTATACTAAGTACTATATATACATTTATGTAACGGAGACATTGAGCAGAAGGAGCTAAAGATATTCCCACCCAATAGCACGCACAGGACAAAGTCAGGACATCCACTTGTGACATAGGAAAGCAGTCTTTAAACTCATGGTCCATATATGAAAAGGACAAATAGGGATTTGAAGTCAGCTCTCCAAATTCCAGGGACAATCCTCCCCTAAGCGTAAGTGAAATATTGGATCTACGGATTCTACATTTTCTTTTGGAAAATACTATCTTGACTTTTAAAGTAAGGAAATGATTAAATATTAAGCACAGTGGGTGGAGACTGATGATTTCCTTCAGTCTGGAGTTCACAGGCTATTTCTCTGAGTTTCTTATTAGCTGTTTTACATGGCTCCCTGCTGAGAGTGATCTTTTGTCCTGTTAGGGACATTCTACTGGCTTATAACAGGAGCCTAAATAGCTTCACAAGAAATTGAAAAAAGACGACATTTCCACTAGAATGTGACTTAAATATCATCAGTTTGACACCAGCTTTGACAGACACATCTTGCATCACCTCAAAAAANCTTTTCAATTCATTCACAGCCTGTTAAAGGGTGTCAATGAGTAGCATCACAGCAAGGCTGGGGGAAATTCAGTACTCCATGCCGGTGCAGGTTTTGCCTTTTTATAACCGCTGACAAACAGGAGTGGTACAGTTTCATAAGAGGGTGGGCCAAGAGCAGTGTAATACTTACTGAAAATACCCCAAGAAGATGTAGCACTCCTGTCAGAAAGGTCTGGATAGACATGTTGCTGTCAACCACTCTTGTGTGAGGAGAACATTCATAACTGGGAAGATCACATCTCAGTGGAATCCTGTATATATCGGCCTAATGCAAATAGGAGATAGCCCCCACAATAAGCACTTTCATCAAGAAAACCAGATTTAGGCTGATTCAATTTGGTGGTTACCTATTTTCAGGGAGCAATTCAATAATGCAAATTTAGGACCTTCTTTCAGGAGATTTTGTGGCTAAGGGAGGGAAATTTCAGGCTTAAAGGACAATAATAGGGGAAATGCAGGAAAAGCTGACAAAGAGATTACTGAGGAGTGAAATTTAACAGATTTAACGTAGATGAAATGGGATTAGATGGCAGATCCTGAAGATTTGGGAAGGGTTCTACTTATTTCCTGTGACTAAGATTAGAAATACTGGCAAGCCAATTCCAGTGGTCTTAATAATCTCACCAGGTCTGCATCAAGTCCAAATTATGTTGAAATCAAGACCTTGGTCTCCTAATTAGATCAAGAAAGTAAGTAGCAGATGGAGAAATTAAAGAGAGAACACAGAGAAATTAGGAGCCTGTGAGGCAGACAGTCTGTTGCAAAAATAAATGTGTTTTCACATTACAGTACATAACCTAAATGGAGCATTTATAAACAATTTTGTGTTATATTTTCTTAAGAACTCCCATAGTGTCAATTTAGAATATTTTTTAAGTGGTTTTACTTGTTTGTTGGACATGTAAATGTGATATGATTCCACACAAGCAGCTTGGAGAGTACTTTCCTGCTCCTTTTGAAAAAGAAATGAGGAACCTGCACTTTCAAAATGAAATATCACTGCATAATAATACAGCAAAAGGTAAGTGACGGATTTACAGTGAAAAAATTGGGTTAAATATTTCCACTTTTCTTTCTTGGTGTTGGAGAACAGATTGCATAACAAGCCTCGGGTTTGTTGTCATTCAGAATTACTCATGAATTTGTTTTGGACTTCAGAGCCTTTGAATACCAGCTTTTGATATTTTTTACTCAACAGACAGGGAGAGGAAAGATTTTGCATATGTTTCAGTGAAGTAGAGTGAGGCATACAAAGCTTCTTGTTACTTGTTACTGTGAATGTATTTTATCTTCCATATGGGACTTGGAGAAGAAGAACTTGCAATTAGACATGAGACAACTGCTGATGACTCCGTAGTCAGCTTGTTGTTTTTTATGAATGGGACAGTCATCATGCAAACACACCAACTAGAGGAAGACCCCAGACAAGCAATTTAAGTTTACGAGACCAGATCTTGCTAAAAAGAAAGAAGAATGAACACAGCAGGAGGTGAAGCAGACAGTAATGGTGCGTAGAAGTGTGGTCTACTGGAAAGCAACATTTGCCACATCTTTAGCAATTAATACAAGAAGACCAGACACCAATACATACGCCAATGGCATCAGTTGGTTTGCATCCACTCTCCTTAAGCACGTTTGTCTCAATGAAAGCTAAACTGGGTGGCAGAAAACAGAATGAGAGAAAGAAGCTGTGGATGATCTGAGACCCATTGCTTCAAACAACTGCCTTGACCTCATACTTAGCAGTAGGAGCATTCCCTTTTAGATCAGAACTGGAAGGTATAGGGTATAAGTTCTGAAAAGGAAATCCCGAAGGTGACTCAATAGGAACAATTCCAGCTGCAAAGCTGGCTGTTGAGAGCAGTTTCTCATGTCTAAAACCTACAAGTACTGGGTTATGATGCTCCCTTGGACAGTTACGCCACCTCTGAGGTTCTATCAGCTCTTTCTCTTTATCCTTTCCTATGTATACCATTTCTTTCATGAAGTTAGTAAATACAAGGATGAGCAAAACAAAGTGGCAGAACTTGGAAATTTCTTTCCATCATGCACCACTAGTATAACTCCATACAGAGCACAACAGGGAAATGCAATCCCTCAAAAACAGGTAAATGAAGATGGTTATTGCCAAGGAAGATAGGAATGCAAAAAACTTCTAAAATATTTCCCTGTGTGCAATCCATTGGTGACCAGTAAAGATGTCATGGCTTAGTCTGCTTTAAAAGTCCCATAACATTAAAAAAAAATATGCTGGAGCAGCAAAATGGAGATCAAAGGTGCACCAGCTAGTGAGCTGGAAATAGACCACTCTTTAGGTGAATTTAGTCTTTCTGACAGAGAAGGTCTGTGTTGTAGCGGTTTGCAGTATTTACAATTCATATTATGTAGGCCAGTGCAAATTGTATAACAATCAAGCTGTAATCAAAATTCACTCCCACAGACAATCCCAGCATTTCAAGTAAGAATACGCTTTTTGGAGTGTTCTTGGTAGTAAATTCTAAGCATGATATTACCACAGCAAGAAGCTTTCATAAAATAGTGTTGATTATGTTTGTACGATAATTTAACTAATATTCATAAAAAGTATTTTTCACTATTTGCTCAGCTATGGCATCCAATCATTTCACACTGATACACATTTTACCTTGTACTTTATAATTTTGCAAGGCTAGCAGGATTAAACAGTCCATCTAACAAGGAGATAGGTGTATTCTTCTGTTCTGTATCACAGAAGCATTAAAAAAGGATTAATACAAACTGGCAAAAAAAAGGAAAAGATATCTTTGGAAGTAAAACAATGTAGGAAGAGCTCCTGAAATATTATAGGTATGATATGGTACTGATTTTGAGAATAAAATATTTTAATGAAATTAGGGACAAGACTCAGCTGTCTTGTACTGCAAGGTCATGCATTGAAACACTTGTGTAAATGGATATATTGTGATTAAACATAACTATTTTAATCCTCATATTAATTTCAAACATATTTCTTCAGACTGAATGAAACTATTCCTTCTGTTGCTTAGTCTCAGACGTACTCAAAGCAACATTTTTTTGCCTTTATCATAAATTCTCAGTCTAATACGTTCACCAGTTTGTGACCAGTTTTATTTTGTATTTTAGTGTTCTACACCAGTCATAACAGTTTGATTTGGTATTCAAACAGCAGCCATACATTTCCATTGGGATTCCATTGTTGGTTAATATTAATGTTCCCTTAAAATGAAGTAATATCCAGCTGTCTTCACATTTATTCAAAGCGAAAGCCTAGCTTTCCAAAAGATAGGTCACACTGATGTGACACTACATCTTTTTTTGTCTGTAGGGTTCGGAGGCTGAACCTTACAGCTGCCAGACGGATTGGGAGAATTTGATCTCACTGCTTAAGGCTAGATGCAGGATGCTCATCATCCGAGCAGGCAGAAATTCACCTACGCAGGTCAGCTGGTAGGAGCCCGTGTGAACGAGAACACTGATCATTAATGTCATCCCAGAGACATGAGGGTGTTCCTTACTGACAGAAATAGATTTCAGTAGCACCGAAAACATACCTTACTGATGGGAGAATGGTGATTTGTAGTATGTTATGGGAGCAGCAGGGCAGGTTTAAATCAAGTCCAGTGGTGTCCAATTATATGATAAAATAACTACCAAAAGAAAACACAAGATTGTCATGTTCTGGATGCCAAAATAAATTTAAAGAAAATCAGACTGATTCATGAATTGCACATACTTTAAAATATCTGCAAATTAATAGTTTTTACCTCATATAGCAGTTTGTAAAAGGAGATTTGGTACCAGATGATCCGTTGCTTGATTGTATTACGATTAAAGTTCAAATACCACTTTTCACTCATACAATCAGTTCAAAGATCTATTCCATATGAGAGAAACAGGAAGAGATAGGAATCGGGGGTGACGCACCCACCCAGGACTTTTCTTCTGAAGTAATTCTGGGTGCTTTTCCAGGTACATACAACCACACCGTGAAGAAAAAGAGACAACAGATTTTTTTCTCCCTTTTGAGATTCACAATGACAAGGAGTTCTCCCACTGGCCACTAATAATAAATAATTTTAGGGTGACCCAGAGGACATACCAGAATATACAAATGTCAGCATCCTCTCAGCCTACATCACTTTGGCTGGGGAATCAACACAGATAGCTGCTAAGGATTCAGTGGAGAAAGACTTGGGGGTGTTGGTGGATGAGAAGCTTGACATGAGCTGGCAATGCATGCTGGCAGCCCAGAAAGCCAACTGTATCCTGGGTTGCATCAAAAAAAGTGTGTCTCCCCCTCTACTCTGTGCTCGTGAAACCCTGCCTGGAGTACTGTGTCCAGCTCTGGAGTCCTCAACATAGAAAGGATGTGGACCTGTTGGAATGGGTCCAGGGGAGGGCCAAAAAATGATCAGAGGGATAGAGCACCTCACTTATGGAGACAGGCTGAGAGAGTTGGGGTTGTTCAGCCTGGAGAAGAGAAGGCTCTCCCTTTCATAAATCCATGCTGACTGGCCCTGATCCCTTGGTTGCTCTGTACTTGCCGTGAGAGTTCACTCAAGATGATCCTCTCCATCATCTTTCCTGGTACCAAGGTCAGGCTGACAGACCTGTAGTTCCTTGGATCCTCTTTCCTACCTTTCTTGTAGATGGGCATCACTAGCCACCCTCCAGTCATCTGGTATCTCTCCTGTTGACCAAGACTGTTGATAAATGGAGAGAGACTTGCTGAGCTCCTGCCAGCTCTCTGCGTGCTCTCAGGTGAATCCCATCCAGTCCCATAGACTTATGCATGTCTAGGTGCAGAAGCAGATCACTAACTACTTCCTCTTGGATTACAGGGGGGTTGTTCTGCTTTCCATCCTTATCTTCCAGCTCAGGAGGCTGAACATCCTGGGGGTAGCTGATCTGACTATTAAAGACAGAGGCAAAGAAGGTATTAAGTCAGCCTTCTCCTCGTCCTTGATAGCAATGTTCATGTTGGTCCTCTTTCTCACATGGCTTGCATTGATGAAAATATCAGTATGAAGGTTTCAAGTTCATCAGGTTTTTTTATGGTAACCTTCTGATTTCTTTCAAAGCAGTATTCTAGTTTCTGGCTCCTAAATTAACACCCAAAAAATAGAGGACCCTTGATTTAATTGTAACATATTTTTTAAAAGTTCTCTGCCAAGTCATTTGGGAAAGCTGAGAAAATGGCAATTTCTTTCATCTTTTGCATTATTCAGAATTTATATTTTATACTTTTAGGATGACAAAGAGCATTTCAATTGCTCCAGGGACATACTAAAACTGTCTACACTAAAATTCCATAGATACTGAGCTACTAAGGAGTAACTATTGGAATTTCACCCAAATAGTGAATTTTCAAGGGGAAAAAGGCATGTTATCTCTCAGAATTGACTGTGTTTGTGCTGTCTAGACTGGTATGATTTCCCCTAGGAGGAGAACAAGCAGTAGTTAAATCTCACTATCCTCTTCCTGGGCAATCTTATATGCCAGCTGTTCATATCATCACAGCAAAAAAAAAAAGTAGCAGCAAACCTTTGTGTAGACACCACCCTGCTCAGTGCCTAACAAAGCAGCTAGTTCTTGCCATGTTTACCCAAGAGCAGCAGACTCTTTTTCTTTTCCCCCCCCCCGCTCTGTGTATGTGTGTCTGTGTGTGTATTTGTGTGCCCAGATGCTGTGTTTGCCTCATAGATATCAACTCTCTGCAACAGAGATGTCTTCTCAAAGTCAAGCTCCAGGCTGGTAGCCAGATGTGCCACCTAAATCATACTCAATAGAAATCACTCGTTGCCTACAGTTTTCCAGCCACACAGGAAAAACAAATGGTGCTGCCCGGACATTTCCCTACAACACATTAAAAGAACCGTTTACCTTTCACATGTGAAGATTTAAGAGCAAAACAAGGACTGCACAGGGAAAGGAAGTAACCTGGGTGGAGAATTCATCATGGTTTGGTTAGGAAGGGGCCACAATAGCTATTTTATTGTAATGTGATTATGTTTTTGATGAAAAAAAGTATTAGCTTCACTTATTCCCATCTTTGTCGCGTTCATTGCTCACACAGAAGCTGCACGAAAAAAACACCAGTTAAAATCTCTAGCAGCAAATAATTTTGAACTGAATTTGTTATTAAAAAAAAAAACAAAACACAAAAACCAAGCAAACAAAACTCAGACACGATACTAATTTGAGGCTTTGAAATAAAAAAACATTTACTCAGGCGCTGCACAGAAGAGCTTGCTGATAGCATCAACTGGTATGGCACAGCAATGACCACTAAGTTTTGTGTCTGCTTTGCCAAATGGACTTTGTGACAATACAATTCTCCTCTACACAATTACTATAAGAGGAAATGAGTGCTCCTTTTTTGAGATTTACCTTTCTGAATAAAATATTGTTCATAATACTAGTGATCCTCCTAGTATGAAAACATGAATTTATATTTGGTGGGACAAGCACTTTGAGAGTACAAAATTGATTTCTTCTGTGAATATTAACCAAAAGCTCTATCTACAGAAACTCTCTAAGGCAAATAGCTTCAGCAACCTGAACCGAGTTTTCTTCAAATTCTCATTGCTGTTACTATTAGCAACACAGCAAACAATTTCAGTGGCACATCAATGTAATCAAAAACAGGCTAGAGGTATAGGTGTATATTTATCTTGCTTGCTAAGTACCCATCCAAATGAAAGGGGAAATACAGATGATAAGCTTTTATTCAGTTTAGTCAAATGAGACACTCCTACATGGTATTTTTAGCATATCTCCCCTCCCCTTCCCTTCCTTTTCTCAGAAAGAATGTTTAACCTCCACCAAGCTGCATTTCTTTTCCAATTTCCAATTCATTTGCCACATACCTTAAAATAAAATTTGTTCAGTTAGGATAATATTAATGGCACCTAATGCAATATCGTCCCACTGTGCAAACTACTACAGCCAAGTTAAAGAGGGCCAGCTGGCCCTTGCTTGTCCATGCTGCCTAATCTCCAGATCACTGTATAATATGTTTTGACTACTGTCCCTGCAATACAAACCTCTTACAGGGGAGGGTAGTGCTCAGCAATGTGGTGTGTGGTCCGTGGCACCTGCACACAACACCTGAGGTTATTCATCAGACTGCTTCTACAGGAACCAAAGCACTGCCATATTGGCTCAGATTTTCTTTAAGTTAAGTGAAGATATATTTAAATTTTATGTGCCTGAACCTGCAAGGAGGACCAGCACTGCCAAAATAATGCTCAAGTATTGCCTAAATCCACTACATAGGTGCTCTTAAAGACTTTCAGGGTTTCAGTTGGGACAGTCACCTTAAAAAAAAAAAAAAAAAAAAAAAAAAAAAAAAGGAAGGAAGATATCACAAAGGGAATTAGTTTTGCCAAAGTTTTGGACTAGGAAAAGTATCAGTCACATTCTAGAAAGTTTGTATTTGAGAGCACTGGGAAAGGTATCATTACACTGACAAAAGAGTAGAGTTGGATTTTAATATTAGCTGCACAGATAGATAGGACAAGAATTTTTAGAGATATAACAGAAAAAAAACCTGCAAATTTCTTCCATATTCCATTTTTGTGAATTCAGTATCAGGCAAGGCAGTGGTGTTTCACTTTTATTCCCTGCTGTTTCAGTGGTGATATCCCCATAGTAAAGGACTGGAAGGCCTTTTTCACTGTGTTGAGTTTGAGCTGACGGACAGACATTCACAAGGAGATGTGAGAAAGACGAACTGGAGTTTGAGATGAGACAGGGAAAAGCAACCTGAATACACTAAGATCTGTAAACTATCAAGCTTGAAACAGAAACTAAGTATGAGTTTCTGGATCCTGTTGCTTGAAGGTGGGCAAGATAAAGAGAAATCCCTAAGAAACACTTCTCAAAAGCTGAGGGTTCAGGAGGGCTCACCAAGGAATGGAATTGCTCAAGAAACAGCTGGAACTCTGGGAGACATCTAGGAGAACAAACAGAAGATAGTAGAGAAAAAGAACTGAAAGGGTATTTCTGGTCTGGACTGGATCAAGGATAAATGAGAGTTAGGAATGAAATGGAACATTTCTTCTGTAATCTTGGTGGAAAATGGTTTTGTTTAAAGTAGTATCTGATATGACCCTGAGTAGACTGGATATTAGGAACAAGTTCTTTACTATGAGATTGGTGGAACACTGGAATAGGTTGCCCAGAAAGGTGGCTGAGGCCCCTTCCCTGGAGATATTCATGGTGAGGCTCAATGAGGCCCTGGGCAACCTGGTCTAGTTGGGGGTGTCCCTGCAGGGAGGTCGGACCAGATGACCTTTGGAGGTCCCTTCTGGCCTGGATGATTCTATGACAGACTAATAGGTCTTAATGTCCCTGACCACCTTAACCTGATCCAAGGTTTAAACTCTGGTGCTGACTGTCCTCTCACCCTGCCTGTGGCCCAGAGGTTCCACGTAAGTTCATGCCTGGTGTTCAGACCTGACCTAAGCTACATTATACGTTGGCCACTGTAAGTATGCCTTCTACTGTTCCTGGTCTCAGGCACCTTCAAGGCCTGGCTTGTTACTTTGCCTTGACTGAAGAAGTGATATTCATATCTTGCTCTCCTTTGACTTTTAAATATAGCAATGAAATCTGCATTTCTATTACAGACTGACACAGGTATCCTCAATCTTCATTGTTTCTGGTGCAGTAACCCACAAACCAAACTAAGGTGCATTGAATTTAAAAAAAAAAAAAAAAAAAAAAAAAAAAAAAAGGAAAAGAAAGGAAAAATTGACTGGCTGTTTTTTTCCAAACCAATTGAGATATTTGATCTATGTTAAATGCACAAACCCATTGGTTTTTACTACATTTAATGTTCTACTGGGCTATGAAAGAACATTTCTTTAGTTTTCTCTAAAAATTTCTGAAACTCTTGAGTTCATGTTCCTTTGTTTTCTTGAAATCACCATGGCCTTACTATAATTTCTTTACAATGAGCAGTGAGCTGCAGTTAACAAGATACTGTCATGGATATTAATAAAGCTACTTATGCTGTCAATGCTACAACCATCTGGGATTGTATATTCCAGTGGAAAAAAATCTTAACAATTTTTAGCAAGGATGTATACTGATATCCAGTATTCAGTTGCTATAAACGCACTATAAATGTAACCTGGAATACTGAGTAAGTATCAAGTGATCTTACCAAGAGAAATGGCATAAATACACTTGAGTTTTTAAATTCTGATTTGTAAATTTAAAAAATAAATAATTTGTAAAATAGGTTTCTAAGTTTGAAAAGTAATGGCAGTTAGAAAATATATTTCTAAAACTTTTTATTGAGAAATAATAGAAAAACATTGTCAACAACAGGTGTATGCTTTGAAGCAATGTTTAAGAACAAGAGCCCTGGAACAGGAAATTTCGGTTTCCTTATTATTTTACCATGTTTATTACAATTTAATCTGTAAGTATTTTTTCATTCTTATCAAGTAGAAGAATGTCGTATTTCAGCTTATCTTTTATCAGAATTTTATAATGAGTAAAGAAAAGATACTTGCCAGATGCAAAACTTGAATCGGTATTACAAACACTGAATTTTACACCAAACAAAATTGATTTACTCCACTCACTCATTTTTCAAGTTAACAGCACTACAACAAGATTTCAAAAGCTAGTACCTAATGCAGAAATCCATACTCATGTGCCTGTGGCAGCTTTTTCAAAGCTGGTCAGACCTTGTGGTCTGTGACTTATTATGCAGGTAATCAAGAACCAGAGACAGGCTTAAAATTAAATTACTAGATCATATGTATGTTTCTTGAGATCATCATCTGAACTTCTTCCTTAAACGGTGGAGACAAACAAATATCTAACACCGTTGAGTCCTTAACTTAGAGGGAAATGAACCACCTTCTGGCCAACTCTATCACCCATAGAATTTATACAGCTACATTTAAGCAATCTACATCGTACTTGTAAAGTTCTCAAGTAAAATAAGATTATTCTTCTGAGCTCAGTTTCTAGTAGGACCTAGCTGAAATTAAAAATTAGTTTCACACACTTACTATGTTTTTTCTTTACAATAAGTAGCAGTGTGGAAGTGTTTAAAGCTAAAAGAGACTGATTACTCAAGCATGTAGAACTCAAATGCTAAATGCCAAAGTTACATACCCCACCAAAAGGCTTGCTAATGTCATCATCCAGACCAACAAAACTCATATGTAAAGGAGAACTGGTGTGAGGGGAAGCTAAGTTACTATTTTTAAACAAGTGGTAATTTTAAATTTATGGAAGACATGAAGAATACTGTCGCACTGCTAGTTCAATCACAACTACAAAGAACATCAGAGATCATATTCTGAATTTTAGAAGAACTAAATGCTCAGAATTTATACTTTTTCAGCAGCACTGATTTTATAAATGATCATAATAGCACAAGGGCAGAAGAAAGAAACCCATGACTGTGCACTGTTGAATAAGAAGGAAGAAGTATCCTTGCCTGGTTATTAAGGCATGGGCAGGATGTTGTGACAGTTCTTTCAGAGGCAAACATAGTTGCATTGACATTATGCTCCTAAAACAAATGCTCAGAGATTTACAGCTTGAATCCGTATAGAAACTGAAACTGGCTTAGAGTATATGAAGCTGACCGCTATGCCCAATACCCCACTGTATATACTAACCCAGTACTCCATGAGTTGTATTACGTGTTTGTGAGCTTGCAGGCAAGTTTTAAGTTGTTGATTTTGACTAACAGAGTCATAAATTAGTTTAGGACCTTACAGGCTCTGTGTTCACCAGCTCAGACAAATAAACTGACAACTGCCTGTTCAACAGGCAGTCTTTTAAACTGACTTTATTTTCAAGTTAAATAAAACTAACCAGGATTAACCCTTGCCTGGGACAGGAAAGGGCAAAGCCTGCTGCTCTTGCTAGGCCTTGGTAAGTCTTATTTTAGATGTTACACTTTTCTGGGAAAACCATGGTGCAGCTAATGGACTACTTACATCTTTCAGCTGGGAATAATTTTAGCTGATCCTTAGTGATTTAGCTGCACCTTAATGATTTTTTTTAAGGAAACAGACTGAAAGCAGCAGCTTTTAAAATGCCTGACATACTATTGCAAAACTCCTCCATCCTCTTCATCACTGTTCACCTCCCCACGAAACAAAAGACTCTTCAGCAGCTGTAAGTCTTGTGATTTCATGAGATAAGGCAGCAATTACTAGTGTAGTCCTGGAGCAGACAGAGGCTATAGATACAGCACTGCATTCATTTTTATCACGGCAGTACTAGTCAGAATAAGTAGAGAATAATCATCACCAGTAGATGTTACTTGAGAGTTTCAACTGCCCAAGTGACACTGAGGCACTCTTTTAATGTCTTAGTGAGCTCTTCTTGAAGAAGCTCTTGGCTCAGACAAGAGTAACTTTCATCCTCAAACTCACCTCCTTTGAAAATATCTGTGTGAAAAAGTCTTTGGTGAAGTCTGCATTTTCAAGAATTAAGAAATAGGCACATGATGTGTCTCCATAGGCAGCATTCCTTTGCCTGCTCTGAAGTGTTTTGTGACCCAGTAAACACACTTAAGGCAACTATGATCACTACAAAACTACGTATGAGTTGACAGCAATAATTAGCTAATACGGAGAAGAGTTGTTCTATTTTTAAATGTCAGACATCAAATTCTTGCTCTGTCAGACAATGGGAATACTTCTTCCCTCAAAGTCTTACTTTACATTTTGGTCTTGGCACACCCAACTGGGGATGTAATGGGAGATTGGCAGAAATCTGCCACAGTGAGTTTGAGGGCCATTGCTACTGCATAGATTTTCTTCAACTTAGGGTAGTATCACAACATCATTTGCTTACCTGAAGTGAACCTGAAGTGTTTTGCAAGAGATCGCCAAACCAGTCAGCTTGCTGGTTTGATGTGGCTGAAGCTGGGCTTAACCATAATAAATAATATTTTTATAATGATGTCAGTGGTGCTGAAGCAGTTCAAAGTACAAGAAGGTGGTGTAGGGACAGATGAAAAAAAGGTAAAGGGACCAACAGTCTTGAAGCATCAGCTGAGAAGGAGAATTGTTCTTCAAGCCTGGCAAACACTTCCAGAAGAGATCAGCCTACTCTCAACTCATTCCTGCTTTTGAGAATGATGAACTTCCATGAAGCCCAAAGAGCTTCCAGCCAACACAGACCACAGAGCCAGCCAGCCTGTCAGTTCCTAGGACTGCAGGCCCAGGGTAATCTGACAGCACAGCTTTGACATGTCAGAGGTGGTTATATATTCTACTTTTTCCACCCTCCCCTCAGTATTTTGTTAGCCTGGTGAGCCAGGTTACATGCCAAATTGATGTCATGTTTATCCCTGTAAATCACGACAAAATCAGGTATACTGTCTGGATTTGGGATCCGGTTCAGCTAGGTTATATATTTCATCACAAGACTCACTGAGGATAGTACTGCAACAGTTGAACACCAAAGTGAAAATAAAAATGATTTGGAAGTAACTTTCTGCAGGCACTTCTCAGTAACCTCTTACACAGGCTGAGAATGCTAATTTAGAAAAATAGTATTTGCCCCAGATACTGTCCAAAAAGCTGATATGATTTAAATCAGTCACGCTTGATTAGTCTAGAGCAATAGTTTCAAGACTATCTTCATTATTCTGCCATCTTTATGAATTCTGTGTAACACATTGCACAGGATTTCCTAGGGAGATGTCACGGGTTTAGCCTCGGCGGCAACAAAAGCACCACGTGGCAGTCCCTTGGCTCCNGGTCCTTCCTGGAAACCAGGACAGGAGATAAAGCTGTTTTAGTGATCCACTCATCCAGTAGAACAGGGAAACCTCAAATAAATGCTCGAGAAGGCTTCTGGATCACTTCAGTGTTAGTTTTAGTGAAGGCTTCTCTTTTGCTAAGGGAATCCACCCTGCCCGCCAGCAACCCTCTGTCCTGACAGGCCATCCAACAGAGTCAGAATCGCCAAGGGTATTGCTTCTTTCCAGCTAGAATTCCAGTGCGGCAGAAGCAGTTAACTGGGAAATAGAACATTTTCTGGCTGCTCCCTTTCCCCTTCCCATGTATTTTATCAGATCCACAGCCATGATATATCTCCATCAAGATATAATCAGCCCAAAATTGTCTTTAGCACGTCTACCCTACTCTCTAACTTTGGCAAATAAACTACCACAGTTATATGCAATGGCCATGAGCAAGTGACAGCAACAACAACAAAACTACTGAAACCCTTCATTAGTTCTGTGAGTCCAACCTAATTCCCGTCTTCCTTCTGAAAGAGCCCGAACTTTTTCAACCATACTGGAAGGTTCTTTTCACATAAACATTATGAAAATATGATTGAAAAAACAGCCATTAACAGGAGCAGATTGGCATGTGTAGAAACATATTTTAACTATGTTAAGCATGCCTGGAGGACTTATGCAGTGGGTCATTTGCTGTGGAAATCCTTAATTCTCAGTATGTAATAAATAATACACAGCATAGTCATTCCTAAATGTTCAAAACGTTCTTTTGCCCCTGATATATGCTTAATAAGAGATAATTCTCTCATCAAAGAAATAAAATTAAAAAAAAACCAAACCTAAATACATAATAAAAATTAAAAGAGGTCTCGTTTACAGATGTGAGCACAGAGGCAGAAAGTTTGGGTCGGAGACTGGTTAAAACCCAATTCAATATTAAATAAAGAAACTGAACATGAGTGTTTTGATTCTCCTTCTTCCATCCCAGTTTGAAGATCTCTTTGTCCTAATTCCAAGACCACTTTTTCAACTTTTCTTCTTCAAATTTTACAATATTTGAAGCCACGGAAACAAAACATATACTATTATTGCTATATAACATGACTGAATTTAATAGAGAGAAATATGTCAGAGAAGTCCCCTGTTAAAAAAAAAGAATGGAAAACTTGCACATAATATGGTTCTTTTAAGACCATTATTTCTGAACAAAACATGTTAAGAAAACAAGAATTATTTACTGAAAGCTACCCACTATGCACCAGCAACAAGCAATCAGCTGGTAAAAGTCACAGATAAAAATCAGATCCTCCAAATTAACTGTTCAACATACTTAAAAAGAGATCAGCAAATTTAAGGAATAAATGGCAACCGTCCAGAAAAGGCAAGCTGCCAAATAACAATCATAGTTAGGTTAAAAGGCTTAAATGAAAAAGAGAATCCTGGAACAAACCTAGTGGTGGGAAATGCAAGTATAAAGACAGAAAACAAAAATTTCAAGAACCGCTTCCCTTCAACGCTGTGCGTCTGAGCAGCAAATTAATTTTGCCTTAATTTTACCATCCCAAGACACAGTTTTTTTGTCTTCCAAAGGCTCTGAGGATTTCTACCAGCTCCCTGAGATATACAAATCGCCTTAAGGAAAATGGAGGGGTAGTAAGACCTTTGAAGGACAAATGGTTGTTGCAATTAGAAGTTTTTCCCATGACGGGTCTGGGCTTAATATGGGACCCCAAAGGGATCCCCCACCCATGGCCCTACAGGCCCTGTGTGCAATCTCAAGAGAAAAGCTCACAAAGAAGATCAGAAGTGAATTGTTAGGGGCAGAGAAATCTCTGGAAACAGCACACCCCAGGCCCCATATAGAGTAACCATGCCAAGGGCGTCCTAAAAAGATTAAAGTTCACAGGCGTCATTCCAACAAACAGGTCATTCTTCAGCTGACTTAAGTGAAGACCTGGCAAGGTCCCTAATTATTCCAATAAAGAGAAGGCACAAACCTCAATCCTGCTTCCTGTCAGCCAAAAGATGGATTAGTCCCAAAGAATAGTTAACATGGTTCCTATCAATATTTTTGTGGTTTCTACTTAAATAAGAAGTTGGTTTTTTAGAACCAAGGCATTGTGTTCCTACTCCTGTTCTTCATTGTTCTTGGTGGCTTTTGAATAATTGTTCTCTTTGTGAAAAACTAATTATTTGTCGTAAGAGGTGCTATACTCTGTAATTGAGAACACACAGCCCAACAGAGAAAAGGAAAGGAAGCGAAGTAACTCTATTGTGTGGAAAAAAAAAATTGTCTTAGTTCACAATACTATAAAATGTAGTCTTTCTCCCACCCCATAGTCAAGTAGGAAATAACAATGAATTACAAGTAACATCTGTTTTGTATATATAATCCATAAAAGGCTTCCAAGTGCCCTTAAATGAGTCCTCAATCTTCTACAAATTTGAGTCCTCCATAAATCCTGTTTCTTAATCTATATGCAATCTTCTTATAATGGACTGATCTCTGTAGGAATTTCCATTCCTCTCAGGCTTGGGGCAGGAGGAGGTGAAAGAAGGCAGAGAAGGGAAATTGCAAAATTGAAAGAGAAAAAAAAATTAACTTGGGTTTATATGTTTTGCATTATTTAACTGGGGGGTGGGGGGGGAGGGGAAATTAGTACATGCATGATGACTTTCAGCGAATTTATATGGCTTTCTCAAGAGATTCAACCATTGTCCTAGCATTTCATGCAGAAGTTTCACTCTGTGCTAGAAGATACTACCCAAAAAGACAACCAGCAGTGATGGCCCATACCATTTGAAGCAACTAGCATTAGATCTACTAAAGGTGGATCTTGACCACTGCTTCTCCTGGTTTTGCAGCCTTGCTCCAGTATTGCACCTGGGGGAGTGATTTTATTCCATGTGAAGTAAAGGTAAACTACCAACTCATTTGAATGGTCAAATTTCACACCAAATTGCCAGAAGGAAGGCAGCATGGTATGAGAAAATATTTCAAAATCAGAATCTGTTGGATTATTTCCCTCAGAACTCCACATGTCTTCAAGCAGGTTGCTTTTTCCTCTCAGAATAAGGCTAAAAATACGCTATGATAAGAAAGGGAGAAATGTGTTCTTAAAGCTCCAGTTACTTGAATTTGACATAACTGAGCTTTCAGCTATTGACTTTTATTAGTGATTCCACAAATGTCCCCACAAATATATTGCTAACTACAGGTTTTTCAAATGTGGAACACTGTTCAAAGTGCAGGGAGGGGTTCACTCATGCCCAGTTCTACGTCCTATAGGTCTGTAATCAGAGTTTGGGTTATAAAGCAAGGAGAATCTTTTGGGAAGAAAGGCAGCTAGTAAAGAAAAATCAGAAGCAGCAAGTCTTTCAAGTGATGGTATTTGCTTACTAATGATAAATTTAAAAAATCACATACCCCATCGTATGTTGAATCTCTTTTAAGTAAACTGCCAATAACAGTAAACTGCATAAGAAGTAGGTCTTTGAAGACTAGGAGCAGGAATGCATGCACCAAGAAACAGAGCACTGTCTTGAATCTCAGGCTTCATTTCAAGCTTCACTTTTCAGCATTTTCATGGGAGAAATGACTAATGGATACATGCTGGTGGATGGCCCTTCCAGCAACTGAGGCACAGTTCAGAAAAAAAAAAACACTTGTAGATATTGGCAGTATAATGTGGAAACAGCTTTCTTTATGGTTGCATCTATCACTAACAGAAGGCCTCTCTGGATACGTTGCTAGAGGGATGGCAACGTTTGCCTTCATGGTATATGACTCTAATGAGAACCAATTGTGTCTTCCACAACAAGGAAAGTGAACCTCAGTTCTTTGCCCTGTCTTTGGAGTTTTAGCTATCCATTCAGTCCCACCACCCTGGCTATGAAATAATAATAGTAGCTAAAAATGCTTCTGTTCAACAACCAGATGGAAATTTTAAGATTTGACCCTAACTCCTCTACATTGTAAGACGTAGAAAAGAACAGTTATACTACCATCAGTGGAGACATTTCTTAGGTTTTTCTTCAGTACAATTACATTAGCAGTATAAAATCATAGCCAGCACTTTGGAAAACTTTTTGTTTCATTCACAAGAATGTGTTGGTCAGTCTTCTCTGAACGTGTAGCAATTTCAAAAGCTGATTTTCTGTGGCTGCTGTTTAAGCAGTATTTCTCTGCAGGAACTTTGCTATGATGACTCGATTGTCTCTATTCAGCTCCTGCACAGCAAGAATGTTATGCAGCTTGCTTTCACCTCAGGATTTTCACTAAATGGTAAAGACCACATACCAAGAAATCCATGGGAAGGCCTTAGTGACACTATGAATTTTCTCTCATTTCTCTCATTTCTTGCATCTTTATGGAATATATGTGAAGCAATCAATTTTTTCTAACTTTTTTTAGACTCAGCATGGATTGAAACCTCATGGTATTTGTGAATTTCAAAGTAAGCCTTGAAAAATGGGTAATGCATAAATTTTGGCATCACACCCTACTCATTCCTTTCAGACACGTACCTTTTTTTCTGACTAGTTTTTGCTCTCCACCCAAAATGTCTACTACGGCCAAGATCATAGAAATTACATGTCATTAAGAGTGTATTTCAAGTCAACTGATCAGAAAATAGGAACAGATTTTGTTGATCTGGCAAAAAAATACCCTTTGAATCATTACAAGCAACCTTATGAAAGCTTGCACAGAAAATAATTCTGGAGCATTTGAAATTTACTCTTCACATCGGGAGGTTTTTCAATAAACTGTAACCTTTTCATTATCAAACCTTTCTCTGTAAAACTGTGCTAAATCGAAAAAAAAATTCATTTTCATTCTTTAACAAAATGGAATAGTTACATTTCTTCATTGAAAAGTTTATCACTTCAATTTTACCTGATTAAAACACTCTGGAGAGTCTTTGGCTTGTTTCTTTATAATGGCTGCAATAGCTTTTTAGGTAAATGTCCTTTATAAACCATATAAATCTCTGTGGTAGAGATTCAAGAGTGAGAAAAAAACACCCCTCTGTAAAGTTTATTGATTGAGGTTAGGCACCAGTCTAACTATGGAGCACTCTCCATGGCTTCGAGTTCAGAGGTGATTTATATTTCTTTCAGAGCATGGCCTGAATTTGCTTGCTTTTGCCTACAAAATGGCACTTAAATGCAATTTTCAGCATTTCATGCAGAACTCTGCAACACCCTAAGAGGTTGCACCAATGTTCTCCTGATCTCTCCAAACACAGAACCTGTTTTCCTGCCTCGTTTGATAATTTTTAATCTAGAAAAGCCCAAGTCCTGTGAAAGGCACCAAATGCTCTGCCCACATCAGGGCTATGGAGCCTCTGGATGCCCAGCCGTCTCTTGTTCACACGTCAGTAGCTAAGGCTGCATAATGCTCCGAGGCTCTGTGGCTCCCACTCACTCCATTTCCCTGCAGGAGGGAGTTTCAGAAATAATGTTTCAGCTAACAAAAGGGACTCTTCAACTCAAAAGATCTACAAAATCCAAGTGCTTCAGGACAACTTGCTTTCTTTTCTGCTTCTTTGCAGATAATCAACCATCTCTCTGATTCTTTTTCCCAGAAAAGTCATAGCCCATGTCACATCCACTACTAAAGGGATCTTCTCAGCCACTTAATTTAAGTCAATATATTATTTAATCAACCCACTCACTCAGCTTAAATAAAATAATCCTACAATGCAACATGAAAAAGGAGATCAATCCTGTGCAAATTTTGTTATTTTGTGATTCCTAATGCAATCCTCCTGCTCTTGGTCCAAGAAATCCTTCTATTCCTCCCAGGCAGTCACAGTAATAACTTTGGTCCTATGGCATAAGGAGCTGGAAGGAGCACTGCAAAGACAGGTGTGTAATTTTATCTGGCTTTTCACCCCACTGGCATGGAGAAGTGGGCAAATTGCCAGAAAAGTGATTTTTTTCTGGGGAAAAAAAAGGAAAAGCTATCCTCATATCATCTCTTATGCTGTGACTTCACACTGCGCACAGCAGGTTTAGGGAAATGGCAGTGGTCCTGGTATCTTTTCCAAGAAAGAGAGGAATAAAAATATTGTTTTATGCATCCTTTCCCTCACATCTATCTGTACATTAAAGCAAATTTTCAGTAGTTCTTGGAATATTGTGAAAGTTCCAGATGGTTGAAAGGAAAAATTATGCTATGGCAATATCTTAAAAGGATTGACAAGACCTGGGTCCACAATAAGACTGTCATCAGGGCTGGTAAAATGAAACAGGAAAAGAGAGAGAACTTGATTAATACAACATTAAAGCAGAATAATGCAATTAATGTCAATCACCCTGGATTTATGGAAAATATATTGTGTCAGAGAAAATTTCCTATCTTTTATGATGAGGTTACAAATCTGATCCATAAAAGTAATAGTGATAATGTAATATACTTAGATTTCTGTAAGGCATTTTACTTAGTACCACATAATATTTTGATCAGGAAGCTCAAATGATGTAAAATCAATATAGCAGACACAACGTTAAATGAATTAAGAGCTGGCTAACTGATAAGTTTAAAAATGTAATTGTAAACAGGGACTCACTGCTGTATGGGAGTGTTGCTGATGGAGTTCTGCACAGATTGTATTTTGGACCTTTCAGGAACCTGGCAGGAAAAAAAAAAAGAAAACAACTAAAAATCATTGCTGATCGAATTTGCAGATGACACAAAGATTGGTGGACTGAGAAACAATGAAGAGGAAAGGTCAGAGACAGAGAGCAATCTGAATCTCTTAGTAAACTAGATGGAAGCAAAGAACATATGCTCTAGTACAGCATAAACATAATATTCTAGAAATAGAGACAATAAGCTTTACATATGTACATTTTGCAGAGCTCCTTTCCAAATTTTAATTTTTTTTTTTTTTTTTTTTTTTATTGAACGGTCTAAGCCACATCCTGGTCCTACATAAGTGAGAGGCATGAGTTGCAGAGGCACCAGCTAACAGTAATATTCTCTGGATGACTTAATACTGTTCAAATATAATTTGATCTTTATGCGAACTTTTTAAATTTCTAGCTGCCTTGGGGGCGGAGAGAGCAAGAAACCCTTCCCATGCAGAGACCTTGTTTGCCCAGAAGTAGGTATCAACCTTCCAATTAAATTTATGATGGAGCTATCAACTCTGAAACCCTGCAGTAGAAAAAAAAAATAATGCTATAAGATGACAGAGTTCTTCGTCAGCTGTGGGGTTTGATGGGGAAAAAAAAAGGATTCAGATAAAATATTTACAATAGACCTCATTAGAGTTGTGCACCAGGGTAGAAATAAGGTTCCAAGGGCTAAAACATTCAAAGATTATTCACAATAAATATTCAGGGAAATAGTGGGAAAGAATTAAGCTGAATAAGGTTTAACTCAGAACAAAAATAAGGGGTCAAGACATATGAGTTAATAAGAAAGCTGTGCTGCTTCCTAGTCCCATTTCACATGTGACAAAACCAGACCATTAGCACCAGAAAATGACTTTGAGATGGTACAATTACTTTTTCATCTCTTTGACTGCTATGAAACGTGCAGGACTAATTATCGCAGGTGATCAGAATCTCCCCGCGGGCTGCCTTCAGAGAGACACTCCCTTGCCATAGTCTCTGGTGGGGCTAAGGAGGGGTTGGGGGTATCTGACAACCCCATTGCCTCCCAGTTTGCACCTCAGCATCCTGCCTGGCCAGCTGAGAGACAGCCAAAGTGCTGAGAGCTTGAGCAGCAGCAGCACAGAAAGCCTTGACTTTGTTTAAACCCACTTGCAGAACATAATTTAGAAATCATCTGGACAGGCTGGGTCTTTATTTTCCTCCCCCACAGACAAAAATGTGCGGCTTGGTTTCACAGAGGAAAAGGAAAGAAGTGTTTAACAAACTTAAACAAACCCAAATTTTATAGTTCCAGTGCAGCTTTAGAGTGAACTTATGAATTTTTGAAGTACAGCAAAATATATTCCATTGCTGCTTAGTTTCTAATTTTACTGAAGCCTCTTGTCCTTATTGCTGTGACCAGTCCTTCCATGGTCACACAGTATTAGTGAATGCACTCCTTGAGGTATAACTAAGATGTTAGCAACAAAGGAGCACAGGAGTCAGTCACCTTGCTGAATCAGACTACAGTTTTACTTGAGCAGACTAAAGGGTTAAAACTGAATTACCATAATCCTATCCTTATTTTGTCCTTTATAAGCACAGTTAAATATGGCTAGTGGGATCCCAAACTGATACAGCAGGCTTTTTTATTTTTTAAGGAGTTTGAGGGATTTTTTACACTGGAAATTACTCATCCTCTGCAGTAGAGGTCTTTTATAAGAGGGTCAGATAGCTTGCTGCCAGAGGTAGGACGTTTTCTGTGACCATTATTGGGATGGAGAAGGCGGCATTTTCATCTCCTACCTAGCCTGCTGTTCTCCCATGTCTGCAGAATGTGAGACATGGTGGAGAACAGGAAGATGGAGATCTTGGCAGTTGAGAACATTTAAGCTGAGACTTGCTGGAAACTTACAATGCACAAATATATATATGGATTCTAGGAGGCATACATTAACTATTTATTTCTTCAGAGAGAGCCTGTGTTGGTATTTCAGCATTTCCAGGGTTTCTCAGTCAAGCCCTTTATTAAAGAAATTGGCCAAGCATTTTAATTTCAGGCTGCTGGGTAACTCAGGAAAACAACATTGCATGAGTTTACATGTGGTTCATATTTTTAAAAGCTGTCCATAAATGTTAGAAATAAAAGTTCTGTTAGTTTTTAAAAGGGAGGAATAGATTCATGAACACAGTTAATGCAGATTTAATTCTGCAAATGAAGAATATACAAGCATTTCATTAGGACGCAACTGAATGATAGTCGTAGTACACCTTGGAAATATGCCTCCCTGTTCCTAAACACTGGTTACTTCTGCATCCTTCTCATCTGAAAGCACATTCAATTCAGAACAGGACAAAGTGATTAGCCTGAAAAGTTTCAGTCTAAAACACTGAAACAAATGTTCAAATAGATCAGTTGGTTTTGTCCACCAGCCTTTCTTTGGCAAGTTCGAAAAAGCGTTTTACTTTAAGATCATCTATTGCTGTTTTGATTTATAGATGCTTCCACACATAACTCAGTACTAACTTCTACTTTGCCTTCAAATTAGTATATTCTATGTAATACGCAATTGAAATTGTCTATGAAATTTCCAGCAGTGTCATTGCACATGTTTTATTTGCTTGAGGGTGTAGTTTAAACTTGCTTTGCTGCTGAAGAAAATATTCATGTAACTACACCCTTACATGCTGCAGAATAGTATTTCAATGAAGTTAGAAAAACATGTATTTTAAAGCCAGGTTCCAGAGACTCTCAGACTCTGAAACTCAAGCTAATAACAAGGACCTTATATTTCTCTTCTCCATATAAAAAGAAAACAGCAATCAAGCCTAAAAGTTGCATGCATAAATGTTGAATATGCATGGAGGAAATGGAGACTCTCACTATCCCAAGGGACAAAACCTAATCACACACCCTCTGCTGAAAGCTCCGATGGTCTACTGGGAGCTTAGACTTTGCATATGTAGCACTTGCAAACCTCTGGAGCTTGAGCTCCGTCTAGAATCCCCTAAATCCCTGTGGCATATTCCCAAAGAGCACATCCTCTGTCTTGCAAATCTCCTGAGACCAAAAACTCAAAATGCAGTTGCACGTCCCAGGGCAAAGTACCAACTTCTCAGATTCATCTCACATGCCAGAAATAGAATCCCTATATACATTCTCCCTTTAGAAGACATGCACGTATACAGAAGCTTTGTGAGGAATTGAAACACAGCTCCTTTTACATAAAGGACAAATTATAAATTGTTGCTGAAGTTTATTAGTCTGCCAAGGGTAGGATCCCACCCACTCAGTGTGCAGCCCTTCCTTCATACATGCATGATCTGTCTCTGGAAGTCACCACAAGCAGCTGCTTCCACAGTGACTGCAGAGGGATCTAAAGTATCTCCATTAGGGCTGCTTCAACAGACACCAAAAAGTTAAGAACCTAAGTCAGGTGGGCTGAATCCACCCCCTAATACCTGAAAAATATGCCCTACATTTTATCTTACTCCTCCCTCTGGGTCTGTTTATATTCAGTTTCCCTTCCACCCCACTGAGTTCCTGGAGCAGGTATCTCTTCTTCAGCTTGAGCTGCTAAAAATGGTCCATTATCCTTTCTTATAACCTTCTAGTTCCTCTGTCAGGTGACATTTTTTGTAGGCTGATCTGGAAAAAACAGACTCTAGGTAGGTGGCTTTGTTGCCTAAGTGACCTGCTGCCTGTTGTACCGAATCTGAGTAAGAGGAGCTAGCTCATTGCTTAAAGCAATTATGCTTCACTGATCCAGGAATCACATCCATTCTTCTGTTGTCTGTGCCTCCTTGATGAGAAGAATCAGGCCAGCATGCAAGAAAAGACAGCAGAAAAGATAAAAACCAACCTAACCAAAACAGAGCTGGCAACTTTCTAACGACACAACACTCACACATCACCCCCCACTCTCTGCAGCCTCCTTTGAAAAAAAAAAAAGAAAAAAATAAACGCCTCACAAGCACAATTCACTTAGATTTATTTGGACATGGAAAATTTAGGTCACAGGGTTCCTTTCTTCTGTCTTTTCCTCTCCACACTCTGTAGACATTTTATTGGCTTAGTAAAGGCTAATGGTGCTCTCATCTTTGCAGTGTCTGCATGTTGGCACAGATCCACTCAAAGCCCATCCCTTCTGCCAACACCCCTGAGGCAGAAGAAAGGCATGGCAAAGGACCTTCACGAAAGAGTGCCTCACAATTTCTTCACACCTCCTGCAGACACCCATGAATGCAACTGGAAAGGTACAGAGGATATCGAAAAGCTCCCCACCTGTCTACTGGAAAGACTAAGCTGCCAGTTTCCAAGGCTGGGTGTGCACCACCCACCACTCACCTGACCTATACATCTTTAACAGTACAGTTCTTTCAGGGTAAAGAGGCCTGTATGTGGATCAAGGCACATGAGAAGCTAAATTACTGGGGGGAAAAAAAGCAGCTGGGAATACACCAGATAGGTAAAAGAACCACATATAAGCCTGATAATGCAGCGTAATATATGTCCAAGCAAAATCTCATTTAGATACTGCTTTGATAGGGAAGTCACAATACGCAGAGGATGACTAGAGTGCTGTTACATAAATTAGTTGTATTTACTTGTTTCCAAATGCATCCTGCTATTTTTAATTACATTTTTTTTAACACAATGCTTATGCAAAGGCTCTCTAACTCCAAGTTCCAGGTCTGTCCAAAGTTATTTTTATAGTCTAGTTAGAAACTTCTAAAAATAGAGCATTTCTAATACAAACCCACTGGCTAAACTTTAATAACTGTTACAGTATGCCAGTGTGGTCTGAGTAAATCACGTACTGTGATGACTTAAAAATGAAAAATAAAAAAGAAGAGAAACAGAAGCTTAATCAACCCAAGTGTGATGGAGATAGGGGTTCCCAACTTGAAATTCTTCAGGACTGCTTACATACACAATAGAGTCTCCAAAGTTTCATTTATCGTGTCTTTCTGCACTATCATCCATTTTTCTGCACAATGCTAATCTGTGCCAGTTAAGGAAAAGTTTGGCCTGAGCTACTTAGATCATTATAAACCCCCCTTGCTTTTGTTCACAGCAGCCAGCTTTTCCTCAATATAAATAACACAGCTCGACTTGCAATCAGAAATAAGAATACCTCTAACAGCTAATGGATCAAAGCTGGAATTGTGCTATTATAACGGGTATTTTTCAGAGAAACTGGAAGTTTGATGAACTGAATCAAGTACAATTTGCAAGGTTTCTTTTCAAGATAAATACTTTTCTTTAAAAAAATGTGACTGCTGTAACGAAATACAGATTTCCCTTTCATAGAGCACTGACTAAACATTTTATGACTTACACAGATTCCATCAGCATTTCTAATGACAGCACAAATATTTGTGGAACAAGATAGGTTTTCCAAGAGGTTTGCATCGTAAGATGAGTAACTTTTCCAGATGAAAAACCAGTAAGTAAATAAGTATGTCTTTTAAGAAAATAGTAGTTTTCCCATCAGAGTGAATTTGAGGCCAACAGTCAAAAACTGCTGAATACTAGGTGAATTTCCAAGCCTGTGTTGTTCACACGAGCATAAATAGTTATAGTGAGTCTTGCAAAAGACAGGCTCTTGAACAAACGGGAATGAACAAAAAGGATTATGTGTGAATGAATAGCTCATATTTTTTGTATTATCACTGACATAAGAAAAGAATCAGCACTATATTAAAAAAAGAAAATGGCAACAAACAGAAACCTAAAGCCTTACAGATTATTAGAAGTATAAATAATGCTCTACTTCTAACAAGATGCTATAAGTTTGTGCCCTAAACCATGAATCTGAATTATTTGACTGAACACACGAAATTATCCCCATGGTGCTGTGGTTAAACCAAAACCCGCTCAAATCTGGTTTTATTGCTGTTAAATATCAATCCTTTAGACGAGATTGTCTGAAAACAAAGGTCCTACAAAGCAATTATTCTAGGAAGACTCCAAGATGTTCCAAATCAGGTTTTCTAGTATTTGGACTACTATACTGCTGAAGAACATTGGGCCAACTGAGAGGGGATGGTTATGCGACTTTTCAGCCACAGCAGAAAGAAAATTATATCTGTATGTTATAGTGTACACTATGAAGCAACACAGAGAGAGTAAGAATAAGAAGGTTTTATGAATTTAAACACATTTCTACTTAAATCACCAGACTAGTCCGATACATCAACTTGCTTAAGGTAAAAAAGGAAATGAGTAGTTATTTGTTCAAAAAAAAAGCCTTAAGTCTCTTTCTCTCAAGTACAGTTAGTGTTGGGTTCTATTTTATTCTTTCTTTCATTTTTCTCCAGATTTTGCGGAAAAGGTTCGCCAACAACGTAAGGGTCAGTCACAGGCACAGAAATAAACTGAAAGGGCAGAAATTTATATTAGTTCCAGAACACCTAATGTTGCCTCATTGAACACTCCCAGTTCATGTGTTCACAGATAAGACTTCAGCATATTCAAAAGTGATCTCACAAAGGGGTGGAGATCAAGGTGACAGATTCTCTGCTTGCTGCTCCTGTCAAACATACGCTGCAGATGGTGTACACTCAAGCGCGTTGTCAGGTTTATCTTCTCTTATTTTCCAGGGTGCTTTCTCTTTGTAACCACATCCTGAGAAATTTAGCTGTAGGCCAGTTAAAATCTCACTCCAGCTGTAACACTTAGGATCTGCTGAGGCTGGAGCAGTGAGAGACCAAAGGGGTGCCCTGCCAAATCGGAAGGAGCTCTGCAGGCGACGGGGTGGGAAAGGAAAGTGGAGGCAAGCCAAAGAAGGACAAGAGGATAGGCTGCACGCATATTATACACATGTGATCATGGCCATGACACATCACACATTTGGCAAAAAGGAGTTGGGGGAACCAGCACTAGAGCTAAAATGCTAACATGCAGAAAAGGCAGACAAGGGACTGTGCTATGACTTCTCTTCATGGCCCCACATGCTGAGAGCATCTAAGTTGCATCTTCAGCCTGTTTGCATCTTCCCTACCTTGAGCATACTTCAGCTCTGATGAAGCTGAAACGAATTCCATCTTTCCATGAGGGTATTTTCCTTTTGCCAGAATGAAAAGCTCAGTTTAAGCATAAAGCTGTAAACGGGAGTTCTTCCACACTCCCTACTGCAGCCTGGTCTCAATTCCAAACCTGACAGCACGTCTCTAATCACACGTATCATATTTTAGAAGTACTGTATTTCGTGGTGAAAACAGTGGCAGGTAGGCAATCAGGCTTTTCAGCAGCCCGGGCAATGATCTTTACTGCTATAAATACTCATTCATAAAACACAGGTCTGCTACTTGTACATTTAGGCTTAAATCAAAATTGAAACTGAAGAGATTAAAGCTTTATGTTTAGTATTTGCAAAGTCATCAGTAGTGTTGGATTTGGTCTGAATCTCTTTTAACAGCTAATAGGAATGTGGCAATACCCACCTTTGACTAATGTGAAACTGAATGAATGCCTCCGAGACTATCCCAGTCTACAATGCTAAGCCTGGGCAGAGTGTGTTTTCAGTAGTCAGATCCTTTGCTATAATTGACTGAGGATGAATGAGTATTCTGAAGATTTTCCTGTCCCTTCAGGGGTTTTCAGTAAATCTTTTATTGAAGTTAGGTGGAACAGTAGAGTCTTCTATGAACCAGCATGTAGCACAGTTTGAATTTTTCCCAGATCTACTCCGAGAACAATACTAACTAGGCTGCAGCTAGTACAGCCTAGCTAGAACCAACCATTTAATTCCATAGAAATTCCTAGGGAGACAAGATAATACATAAATATATATATATAAAACAAATACCTCCCAGATTCATATATAGCAGCTGCCCTCACAGCATGATGGAGCAGAAGAGGCAGTATCCATTCACCTGTAGGTAGAGTCATATTAATGCAAGCAACTTCCACCTAGAGAACTGGGGTTTTTTGGTGCCTACTTTTGATAGCAACAGATCTTTCCCAGTTGCAATATCTTGGGCTGATTGCACTAAAAAGTACCCCAAAACCATAACAAACAAACAAAAAAAAAAATCCCAAATCTGTTTGCAAACATTTTCATGAGAAATAATTGTGTCTGAACACCAGCAGCTGTTGCAAACTTTTATGCCTGAAAATGAGTACACATTCTTCTCTGGCATATCTTTAGATATTTTTTCAGGTAAGCTTTATGCCACTTACACATGTCCTCACTCACAAGGCAAAAACTGTACCAGGCACATTTCAAACAAAGAGAAGTAACAGGATTTTGAAACTTCCCCAGAAAATGTTTAGTGCATTGTGGGGAAATGTTTGCTGCATGTCTTCGTACCATTTAAAACACGTTGAGCTCAGAGGACAACAAGGAGAAGCCAGTGTATTTTCTGGAGGATATTGTCTGCAATTGCAAAAAGGAGAGATTACAGGGGAAGTTATGATTCTGAATGCCACATACAAGATCATCAAAAGAACTCTGTTTTCAAGAATCCTACTGTTCTACAATTTCTGAGTTTTAACGCATTTATATTATAGACCTGGTTCATTGCACTGCAATAGCTGGGATATTCCTACATATAAGTGGTTTGCCTATCTTGGGATGACAGAAGCTGAGTAAAGAGTACATTTCACAAATAGATTACCTGATTAAAGATCCATACAAATAAATGCGTTTTCACTGACCTCATTGAACAATGGATCAGACCCATAAGTATGATTAATCCCAGAATGAAATTTATTCAGTTAATCCCATTTAAGACTGTTTCAGAATTGTTGTATCTGCCTTCAAGGTCAGACCTTTTCTGTTTATGATTTGTTCACACTAAGGCGGCATGACTGTCAGTTATCCCTCGAGAAGACCTCTGGCAAGCATAGATTTTTCATGGAAAGTTAAGAGCGCATCAGCCTTCCTCAGTGGCACTTGGTGGCCTGTGCAGGATACTTGCCTCTTCAATATGTCTGTGGTCCTGTAGCTGTGAAGGAATCCCAGTGAGACTGGTGTTACACTCCCCCTTGTTTGATATGGCATGCTTTGTGATCTGAAATCACTCCTGTTCCTATATTTTATATCTTTCTGCTTGTAAATGCTGGAGACATTTCGGATAACACCCAAACACCTCACAAAGCAACTTTCCTGCATGGTCTGGATTCTTAAGGATACTCTATGCCCATACGATACCCCTTGCCAATTCTCCTTCCATCAGCTAAGAAACAACCTCCCTCCAAGCACCTCTGTTCTCCCTTCATAAGGGGAAGCAGAGTTGTTAACTCATCCCCACTTCCCACTTTCTCCACAAGTGTTACACCTCAGTGAGCTCATCCTTCTCTCCGCTCTTGGCTGCATAAACACACTTTGCACAGGACTTGAAAGCACAACAGCTGATCAGAACTAACACCTTTGTCTGGATTAGATGAACACTTTTTTCCTGAACCACAGCTATTAAAAAGGCACAAGTGATCACTGCAAATAATCCTCAAAATTCAGTGCTATAGACCTCCAAGCTGGTTACCATAAACAAAGAATATCTAAAAGGCAAACCTTCACTCAAATTGCTAGCTACTTAAAGCAAGAATACTGTGGGAGCTCTAGGGATTTAAAAAGAACACTCTGATTTGTGTCAATATTACAGGATGATACAGGCTATAGATATAATCAGGCAAGGTTTGTCTTCTCTATGCTCATATGCAAATTTTGTTGGAGAAAATTCCTGTACAATAGCTTTGAGAATTGTGAGTTACCAGAACCCCTGTTTGGCAGCTGCAGAACTCCCCATACAGTAACCCATCCGTCCCATCTCCATCATCCTCCCTTCATAATTTAAGCTTGACAACATCTGGTACTTTCCTTTGTACATGGCCAAAGAAGGCTAGAAAACTTTTGTTAGAGCACAAGTTTGCCCAGAGAAGTAGCTGATTTTTCTTTTCTTGTGTCTTTAAGGGCAGATTGGAAGCAACAAATACATTTACTAGATCTCTAAAACTTCAAAAGAAGTTAACAGGATTTTATTTTCCTTCCAGTGTTATTAGATATTACCCTCCAGATGTTCACTGAAAAGAATAACATCTTCCTTTTCTTTACCAGTTGTCCACAGTGATGCTCAGTCTTCCTTAGAAGCTGTTGAAAACACTTAAAAACTACTAGTATTTTGTGTTAATTTACATTATGCCAGAATTTTAAAGGGGGAATGTGATATGAAAGAATAAAGTTGCTGTGATTTTAATACAGAGAAAAATTAAAGCCTGTAATTAAAAAAAAAAAAAAAAAAA
>VXBW01008432.1:47679-107585 GCA_013400375.1 Thinocorus orbignyianus
AAAACCACAGGGCAGGATTTCATCACATTCACTTGGTTTTACTTGTAGTTGTTATCAAACAAATTTTTCTCCTCAGCTCCCTTCTCTGCATATAGTCTACTGCATATTCACTATGCATGTAACTTTACAGAAAAAAAATCATTATCAAATATGCGTTTTCAGTTACTGCTTTCTAGCAGAAAAAGGACTTTACTAAGAAAAAATTTAAAGTTGAACATTTTATATAAAATATCTTAAACAAAAAAAATAAACATTTTTCACATCCTCGTCTTTGTTCTATATCAGGAAACTATGAAAAAGTTTCATAGTTTTTTCAAAATTTAGCTAAAATCTAAACATGAATTTTGTTAATTGCTGTAAAAAATAGACACTAGCAAATTCTTTTTAACTAGCTTGATTAATATCATGGTCCTTTGAATAGGCAACTTTATTTCTAGAATCCTTTCATTTTATGATAAGGGTATAGCAGCTCACAGGACTACAAATCACTGAAAGACAAGAAAGATTCACAACATAAATGGATTTCATTAATTGCCAAAATTTTCTGCTCAAGTCTGTAGCTCTAGAGAGATTACTGCCTTCAGTAATCAATATAACAAAGCATATTCAGACACAGTGATCCTGAGCTTGATCTCAAAAAGGCAATGAGAAATTAACTGCAACTCCCCTGGGGTGGCTGGACTCAGAAATATTCTGGTGTTAAGGGATTTTTCATCAGTTCCACACTGGTCCTTCTCAATGATGCTGTTTATACCTTGGTTTAGGAAGATGAAACTTCTGTTAGAAGCAGAAAAGGTGTCAGCGTCCACCTAGTGCTGGAAACACCTCATACATATGCAAGCCCTCAGTTAAGATGCACAAAGTAGGCAAAAGGAAGTCCTGCAATTATAAGGGGAAATGTCTGGAATTTGCTCTTCTCGGTTAAAAAAAATAAATTGGTATAGACACAGATGTGCTTACCAGCCTTTGGTGACTGGAGAATTTTTATTTGCTTATAATAAGTACTATACCTGGCATTGGAAATTAACTCTGGCAGATATTTTTAAAAGATTTCTGTTGAAGATGCAACAGAGTTCTCGCTTTTATGGTTTTATATCTCAATACATTTCCCTGCTGGAGGCATATCAGCCAATAGATTCACATTGATGTTAATTTGCTTTTGTTAATTAACATAAGTGCTCCCTGTCACTTCTCTTGGACACAAACACAATTTAGATACACAAAGCTAATGAAGTAAAAGTGATGCGACAAGAAAAAAGGAAGGGTAAGAAAGGTAATGCCTTTTTCTTTTTTTTTGTAGCATCAGAGACGCACCTTTCATTTCAGGTCCTACTGCTTCCTGCCTGCTCTCTTGGGATTTATGCACCGCTGGAGAGAATACCAGTTTTCCATTGTCGCTTGACAGTGGCTGCCCCATACTGTGAGTTTAAAAATTCATGACTCTGTAATGCGAGAAAGGGACATCTTTTCCCTACTGTATAACTCAAGCACCGCGCAAAAGGTCACGACACAAAAAGCCTGGTGGAATTAAATGGTATCTTTTTGTTTCATTTTAAAGCACTGAAGAGATGTCTATATTAAGAAACAATTAAAGCTATTCTATCTTACAAAGTCAGCAGCCCAACCCACCTAAGAGCCACTGATGGAAAGGAAGGATCCACTTACAAGTGGTTCCACTCTCCCCAGGGAGAACTACCCACAAAGGGGCAATCAGCACCATATTTATTTGGGACTTTCTGTCCTGGCACCTGAGGCTTTCCTCTCCCCTTTATTCCTTGTCTCAAAACCTCCTTATTACACAATTTGCCTGCCTCCCTCCCTAATATTTAAGAAGGGACGACAACAACTGTTGATATAGAGAGCGCTAGTCCACAACTGCCTGCCTATGAATCCTAAACAGTGGCTCACCTAAACCACCACAGGACTTTAGCCTTCAGCATTAGTTGGGTAACCTAGAAGGTAAGAGGTACAACTGGACTCTCTCCCACCCTGCCCCTGGCACTGCACCCTGTCTTCCAAGAAATGGAAAGAGAAACTGCAATTCCCCTGGAGATCCAAGGAGAATAAAATACAGGGAGAATACTCTCAAATTTTAAGTGATTAAAACATCACATGAATGTAAATTAATATGTTCAAAAAAACTAGTGCAGTAACTTGACTGTATTGCAATCTTAGCACAAAGCACTACTCTCCAGCAATCCTCAACTCCTCAGATACTAAAATCACTGAACAATCCTATTTTTGGCAGGTTAGTTTGCCAGTTAGTGTTTGTTTTAAAAGATTTTACTTTTAACACTTATTTAGATTTTTAAAGAGAAGTGGAACAAAAGATCAAATGACAAAAACAAAGGAAAAAATATGTACCCGGGGTTGAGAAAAGCGCTTTAAACTTTTTAAAGTTGGTATGTTCTGTTTCCTCTCCTCTCCTTTCCTCATTTTAACCCTTTTTGTTTTTTTTTAATGCATTCAAGGTCAAACTAAAAAATCCATTGTGACCATACTACGGGCAGGGTCCAAAATGCCTAATCCAAGCTAGTTCCCCTACCCTAGTAAATGAAAAGAAGTAGTTGCCTCTGTGACACAGATCAGATAATGTTAAAATGCCTTCAGGAGAATTGTTCTATAGGAATGTTTAATTCTCTCTATTCACTGCATAGAAAATGTGAGGAGCTTTCTCCGATGCACATAATACATTTAGTCCTTATACTTTTGACATTTAGTCAAATAAATCCTACTCCTAGTGCCTTCAAAGTCCTCCAGTGTTCTATCTATCCAACCTATATATGGTTAGGCACTTAAGTTATGCAGACAGGATTTTTCCCTGGAGGCATTAAAAGACACTTGTCTTCCTTAATTGGCTTTGTAAGGATCTTATTTTAGCTGGACCAGTTAACCCAGTGCCCAAAGAGAAGGTGAGATTTAGGTAGCGGACTGGATCTCCAGCAGAACCACAATGTCGATAACGTAGATGGAAGCTCATTCTGAGAAGGAAAATAGTGGTTTTAAATTCAAAACAGGCTTCTTTTTTTTTTTGGCATGTTTTTTCTACTGGAAAATACACAGAAAAAAATACACTGGTTGTCCAGCTGAAGGATTAATAATTATACTAGCAGGTAAGTGTTATTAGAAAAGCAAGCAGATAGATGAATCCAGGAAACATCATGCAAATGCATCATCCCTAACAAGGTTGCCAGTGTCCCATGTGAGGCACAGAAAAGCATGAACACCAAAGTATATATTGGAATACACAATAAGCAGAGTGTTGATTAGGTTAGTGCATTTCACAGTAAAGCAATGCGTTTCACATCCGAAGCTCACAGTTTTCATTTCAATTGCTATAGAAAATGCCCAGATCCCAGAAGAAGGGGGACCATTCTTCCTGTTAATTCCCATCTCACTAAAAATGCCTCTACCCTCTTTGCCAGGCAACAAACCTCGTTCCACTCATGAACAATACTTACCAAAAAACCCACCAATGCCATTTGAAATCTGGGAAACTCAGCTGGACCATAGGCAATACCTCCTAGCTCACAAGCTCCGAGTTAAATTATTTAACCAAAAGAAACTGCTGGGGGTGAAGAAAGGAAAAGACAATGCATGGCCCTCAAACTATTGTTTAAATCAATCCCTCCTCCTATTAACTACCAGTGACTGCTGGCACAGCTTGTTACTGTCTGCCTCTTCAGTTGCACCTCATTCACAGTTTGTTATCCCTGTGGGGATCATCAAGCTTCTGGGACTCAACAAACTATACCATGATCAGGCTGCTGTATAAAGAGGTTTCAGTACAGCTGCTGCTGATCTTGGTGATTGCCCTGCTCAGCCGCAGTGCTGTCACCCATCAGCCACAGGAGGCAGATGCCCAACAGCATTAGCAAAGCCTCCTGGGACACCCTCCCTGCTCTGGTCTAGCAACCAGGCTGTAGTTCTCAGCCCAGGTTATAAAACCTCTGAAGGAGGCATCAAGGAGGATGCAAGAAAGGAGACGTATTTCCTTCTTTACTTGAGCTCTCTGGCTTCTCCTCATCCCAGTCTTCTACACCCTGGGCAGATCAGTTATTTTGGGGTAAGCTCCTACCTGCAGCCAAGCCTTGAAGGCCCCATGTTTCACACAATAACATCCACAGTTCCTACAACTTTTAACAAAAAAAAACCCCATAACTTCCAAGATATTGACAAATACACACTTAAAAAGGTGTTCTGCTCTTTGACAAGTGCTGTCAACTTTCTTCCACAGCACAGTGTTTCAGTCCCTTTGGGCATCCGACCCCCTGCGTCTTCTGAAGGATGCCACTCTTCTCCCTCAGGCCCTAGGACACCATCACGTTTCTGAAGGCTGTCAAGGTCCCATAAAAACATTGACTGGGTGATCGTTTTGTGGTTTATTAAAATGCAAGTGCACAAACTCAAACTGTTCAGCATGAAGGTAGAAAAGTGCACTCTTTCTCCTTCCAACGTGTTGAATTCTGTCTCTCCCTCTCTGTGCTGTATATGGTTTGCACCAATTTGATAACAAGCCACACTTGTTGTTCATACATGCGGTAGCAAACCTAAACAGGTTTGCTGAACCTGTATTTAGTAGAAAAATAAGTGTGCAAGAATTTTCTCCTGAGTTGCAAGCCAGGGAAGTTATTGTCTGAGTGAAGAGATAGTCTGTATTTTACCATTTGGAACTGTGTGTTAGTCAAGCTTTGAGAAAACAACAGCAACAATGAAAAGGACAGTACTTCCATATTTCGGACAATATAATAAATGTGAACATTTGTAAGAATAAAAGTACATGTAGTCCTTTACAATACAAACCAGAAACATAATACAACCTTCCACATCATGCGACATAATTCTGGCCATATTTAGGTAACAGTGCCGTGGTCAAGTGGCTTTTTAACTCCATATATTTGAGTGGTGTAAAATGCACAGTATTTATCAAGGACACGTAGCCAATAGCCCCCTTTTGTTATTTTTTTTCTTTTTTGGTACAGATGGCATGAAAGACCGCACCATGAAGACTAGCTCAAGCCTGGGAAGCCAAAATACTATTCCTTGTTCTACCCTGCCACAGAGATTGTCCCAGTGACTCTAGTGCCCCAAGCAAATGGGAGAAGACAGGACACTGTTAAATGTGTTCTTTCCTTCACCCTGGTTAGTCCTACCCTGGGTACACAAAGCCACCTGAAGATTCGGCAGTGTCAGCGACCCCTTCTGCATCTGGTATCTCAGGGACTCATTTGCTGCTGGTGGTTCAGCAAGAGCTTTGCCACCTTTCGCTTTTGGCTGACCCTTGAGTTCCTACAGCCTGTTCTGAAATTCAAAGTGAGTGACTTTCCCAAGGTCACACGGGAAGCATATGGCAGAGAAGAAAGCAGCACTCCACACCCTTAACAGCAGATCTCTGAACACTCAGCACTCAGATCTTTTAAGATGATTTAAAGCCCTGTACTTCGGCCTCAGCCCTGTGTTTGCTTATTAGCTAGCAAATGAGGGAGAGTGGAAGCCCAAGGAGCCTCACATGGACCCAGTGGGAGACATCAAGTAGCTCAGTCAGACTATGCCAGTGTAACAGTCCTCTCACTGCATTTCTTCATTTTGTATAAAATACAGTACATGTGGTAGATTAAAAGAAAGACCACATTAATCATAAAAGTGCATCTGTGATTGTAAAAAAGCTTAGAATTACAGCAAGAAATTATCAAAGAGTGCTGGCAGAGAAAGGAAAACATTTTAAAGCTATAAAACTCTGAATAAATGCTTATTCTTCATTAACACATCTTTAGTTTCAATGCCTAATGAACATAGATTAAAAATGTCTGTGTTGAAAATTCAACACCTTTCCCCTTTGGGGAATATCTCACAAAATGCTTTGAAATTACTGAGGGGGGAAAAAAAAAAAAAAAAAAAAAAAAAAAAAAACAAACACCACCAATTCCAAGAGAAAGAAAAAATGCATTGCAAAAACATATGACAATCTAAAATCAAAAGTTCAAGTTGGAAAGATATTAAAAAACCTCTCCAGCCACATGGCACATCCACAGAGCTTCAGGACTGCTTACTGACTGTGAAGAAGCAAAACAGACCAGGAGTGGGATACAGTGCCTAAATATAGGTGCCTACTGTGGTTTTAAATACCATATAAACTCTCACTTTGTTTTCGGCTGCCAGCCCTGGAAGGCACAGGGTCACAGAATTGTTACGGTTGGAAAGGACCTCTGAGACCACCAAGTCCAGCCGTACACAAAAACACAGCCCACTTCCTACAGTCTCGGCCACTAGAACATGCCCTGAAGTGCCACATCTACACATTTCTTAAATACAGTCTCCTGTAGATCCTGTGTCATATCTACCCACCTACAGAGGTGCCTCAGGTGCCCTGTGGTGCCCCACATGGCAATAGGTGACTGCATTCAGGTGATTTTTGCATCTCTCCTCATGACATCTAAATGGTATAGTAATTAGAAAAGTAATAGGATGAGTCCCAGATCTGGACTACTGGGAAGTGATTCAGGTACCTAAATTTAGATGCGTCATGCAATTTGAAATCCTATTCATTACCTAAGACATCACAAGGGACCTGCAGCTCTCTGGGTAAGCAAGACACCTTTGAATATCTTAAAGCATTAGGTGCTAAAGTAACTGAATCCCATTCTTTTAACCTGGAGGAATGTTGCTAATGCACCCTTTTCCTGTGCAAAATTCTGAAAGGAAATTGTATCTTCTGCCACAACCAAATAAAGATTAATATTTTTCTGCTGCTTATAAGGAAAAGTGTAGTAACATTTTTTTTATACACCTTTGTGGAAGATATACAGAAGAGAAAACATCACCACAAGCAGAATATCTTGATTTCAAGTGTATCCTTTGGGGAACAGTGAAAAACCAAGTAATAAAATAAGGAAAAATATTCCCTTTTTTTAAAAAAAAAACAAGGTATGGGGAAAAATATATTCCGCATCACAGGACAGCCAGCATGAAGTAGAGAAGCAAATATAATGTCCTTTTGGGAGTGTGAAAAGGAACTTTCTTGTCTATATCACTAATTTGTACAGTGTCTATCATGATAGCCACTAGGTGTTCTAGTTACAGAAATGTAATGACGCAAAAACTGCTAAGCAAATGTTAAACAAAACTAGTGCATATTCTGTAAACCCTAAAGGGCTGTTAGACTTAAGTACTGGAAGACAGAAAGAGGAATGAGTTCCTCAGAGGGGAAGAAAATTCTGGGGAGGAAGAGCCTCACTCCAAACGACAGTGTTCAGACTAAGGATGTGATCCTTAATATGAGGCCTAGCAGATCTATGCTATTTATATTACTAATAGTGCCATTGAAATCAAAATAGTTTTTCTGAAGACTCTAATTAGCATCTATTATTATCTCTGTTACATTTGGCCTTGAATACTGTCACGAGTGCTTAGGACTGCTCTGACGCAGAATGTACCAAGCTTTGCTTACTCCCATGCCCAGGGAAAAAAAAAATGTTGATAAGTTCTTTCTTGTTTCTTTTTTTGTTTCTTTTTTTTTTTTTTTTCTGTTGCTTCTTTTGCTTGGCTAACACATATCAAGAGCAAATACTTCCCAGCCAGGCAATGAAGGAAGAAGTGAAATGGGATTTCTCAAACAGCCAAATGATCCACAGAGCACTCAAAGGCAGGCAGATGTTTTCTACATTAAACTGAGCCTCTAAGAAAACAACAGGGCAACATTTCAGAATTCTTATGCAAATTTCACTCATTCAGTTCTTTCTCTGAGTCCTGGGGACAATGAAAAATAACCTGAAAGATAATTCACGTGCTCATCCCAATAGGATATTTATCCAAAAAATATTCTTGCCTACACCCAGAGGGATTGTGCAAGGCTGATTTACACTTAGTCTTCAGTAAATCACTTTAAGCCTGAAGAAGTTGAAAAAGGCATTCAATCTATGATACTTTAAAATGGCTGAGATATCTTAATCTATGTCTAGATGGGAGCATATATGTGCCATATTTCCAGAGCTCAAATATTTCTTCTACCTTCTGGTTGCTTTGTGACAGCCATCACAAAGCCTCCAGGAAAGGCTGAGGAACTTGGGTCTTTTTAGTCTGGAGAAGAGAAGACTGAGGGTGATCTGATCAACACCTATGAATACTTAAAGGAAGGGTGTCAAGAAGAAGGGGACAGTCTTTTCTCAGTGGTGTCCAGTGAGAAGACAAGAGGTAATGGGCACAAACTTGGATATAAGAAGTTCCATCTAAGCATGAGGAGGAACTTCTTTACTTTGAAGGTGGCAGAGCCCTGGAACAGGCTGCCCAGAGAGGTAGTGGAGAGATTCAAAACCCACCCGGACAAGTTCCTGTGCAACCTGCACTAGTAGGACCTGTTTTGGCAGGGGAGTTGGACTAGATGATCTCCAGAGGCCCCTTCCAACCCCATATAACTTTGAGATTCTGTGATTCCCACTACTCTGGCTGCTGTGCACAGAGTATCCCTACTTTGTTTTGCCAGGTAAAACCAAGCGGTTTCAAGTGCCTTGATTGCTTCAATTTGGGAATCTGCAACCACAGATACTATGACCAGTGATATTTCAAAACTTAGGTGTGGTTTACTTCATATTTGTAAGAAAGCAATTACACATAAGAGGTGGAAGGGGCATGTTAAATCAACAAGCTAGCCTACTTTCACGGTTCATCTTATCTAAACCACCACTTCCATAAAGTTACAACAAAAGGCTTTCCTTTACACCGACAGGGATGGTGCAGTGTTATCTTTGCATTCTTCTGAATGACTCAGAGTCCTTGAATTTAGTCTCATCTTATTTCTTAGGTCTCTCCAGTATCTTTGACAGAAAATGTTATTCCTTTTGTGGGTATTTTTTTCTTTCCCCAAAGCTGCCACTACTTGTCAATTAGTCATAGAATCATAGAACCATAGAATCATCTAGGTTGGAAGGGAGTTTTAGAATCATCAAGTCCAATGATTAACCTAGCACTAACAAAACCACCACTAAACCATGTCCCTAAGCACCACATCTACCTGTCTTTTAAATGCCACCAGGGATGGTGATTCAATCACTTTCTTGGGCAGCCTGTTCCAATGTTTGACAACCATTTCTGTGAAGAAATTTTTCTTGATGTCCATTCTAAACCTCCCCTGGTGAAAGTTGAGGCCACTTCCTCTTGCCCTATTGCTTGTTACTTGTGAGAAGACCAACCCCCACCCCACTACAACCTCCTTTCTCCAGCTTACTGATCGCTTTAAAAGCATTCCCTCTATCTTTGAGATTTTTTTTTTTCTGGGCTTATTTCTGCAGTTTGTGTGTTTGTTTTGTGATGTATTTTGATGACCATTATATTTTATGAAAAGTTAGAGTCATGAGATACATCTTGCTGGCTATGGAAGAGCCACTACTTATGAGACTCAGACGCACAGCTTCTACTGTAGAAGAGGCTTCAGGTAGCTCAAAGACAGCCCAGCTGGTTTCACCCATTCAGCTTAGCTTCACCCATTAGCACACCCCTGGTGCTTTGGCCAGGCACACTCACCCATCATCCCACCAGTTTTTGCAGCAGGTTGATGTGATAAGGCTCTTTCTTGGAGTCCTGATTCTGCAAACAGAAACAAGAGATGAAAGGCAAGGATGGTGCTTTCAAAGGAAGCACCATGCTGTGGGAGGACTTCATGCACATGCTTCTCCTGGGAGACCATACCTCATATTGACATGCCTAGTGCGGTGACTAGATACAGAAATAATTTGCCCCATGTCATATTTACATGTGGGCAAGGGAATTCTCCTTGACAGTCTGGCTCTTCCTTTAAAAGAATCTGTTAGGTTTTCTCGTGGCCTGACTGAGCACCATTCCTACAGGGATCTGCTGTAGGAATCTCCTGTGGTAATACTGATGGATCTAATGGCAGCCTTTCCTCAACAGACACACACACAGAGGTTTTCTTTCCATGCCACGATTCCAATTTAGCAAAAACACAGACTAAAAAATAATAATAATTTTTTTAAAAGAATCTGTACAAATCATACAGACACAGGCTTTTTTTCTCCAGCTAAAAAAATATCAGTTCCACATCCCCAGCTTAAGAAGCCGGAAGATCTGTATCTTAACAAGGCACCAATTTTAATTAGTTCTTTTATTTCCCAAATTACTGGGTCTTAAAAATACTGTAAATCTAGAACTCATTCATGTCAAAGATAAACCCCAGAGTGAACTCGCATTTCCAAACCCCATTTCCAAACTATGCTTTTGGAGGAAAAGACAAAAAAAATTTGTGGTAATTCATTCTTTTCTACCAGGAGAAGAAGACGCTGTTTGACATCTCGATAGAGGTTTGGAATATTGGATGCAACTACAGCGCAGATTAGTGGCCAAAGTGCAACTGAGGAGGATGTTCAAGGAAGCAAATACACATAATTTATTTTGTGGTTCCACCGTTTATGGTGAGAGAGAATGCAAAAATATAATGCACTGCTCTGCATACAAAGCTCCGGCATTAATGAGAAATAAAGTGTATGGGCTATTTTTCTGTTAAAGAATCATTTTCCTCTTACTTTTTTCCCCATTAAACAAGTTGGTTTTATCCAAGTAGTATTTGCCAAATGGAAATTCTTACTCTTATGCTGGCTTTGGCTACTTCAATCCATTTGTTTTTCTAACGTTATACTTCCAGAGAGAAGTGTGTGGAACTTGTTCGGATTCAGGAGTTTCAAGGGGGCAGAAAAGTAGCTTTTAAAAAGGTTGTGCTTTTCAGCAACCCTATCCAGACACAAAAATTGATTTAGTTTCTAGAGTAATGAAGGTGGTGGGAAATTATTTGCCAGCTGGCCTCTTTCCTCTTCCTGGATTACGCAGCTCACTCCAGGCCACAGCTATTTTTCCGCATTGAAATCACACCTAGCAGTTAAGTGGGGGTGCATTTGCAGCAGAAGCTGGCACATCTGTCCTACCTTGATTTTGCTAGAACACATAAAAAACAGTCGCAAGATGCAGCACTACAGACTTTCATGACTACACCACAGTACAAGTTTGATGACATTGTCACCCTTTCTTGGTTGTTACTGAAGATGTTGAAATTACATCAGCACAAGTACTCCTGCTCAGGCTATAATCCTGTCTTAATTCTGCTGTGTAGATACAGCCTTATCCATACTGTGATGGAGCTATGAGACATTTTCGGATGCTCAGTCTCGTGACAGATCTCTTAGTGTATGTCTGTCTGTTAACAGCTTTTGCTAATAGACAGTTTCAAAACACGCACTGCACTTTGGGGCATGGATTGGCTAATTCTTCGGCAGGATATAGCTGAGATATCCAAATTTTTTAATTAATGAATAGGGAGTTTAATATTGCATCAAACTTAATTGCACATCTGGCACAGTATCTATGTAATGCCCAGTTATACTGCCTCTGTTTTCAAATCTGTCATGATGCTTTTCATAGGCAAGATATGAAAATAAACAGAAATACCAGATGTCTGCAGCCATTGCTACATTGGAAAGTGTCAAGTCCTGCATTGTATGTAACTGACAAAGGAGGAGCAGAATTTAGGTCCTATTGTTTACTGTATAAACACAGAACAGGGGGCCAGGTGATGAGCTCATAGGTATAGAACTATATCGGAGACAATTATTAATTTACTCTCTGTGGAATGTACAGGTCCTGAATTCCTGTCTTGAATCCTGATTCTGTACGGAACTTGATGCATCCTCCTGTACACACTGCTTAAACTTCAAGAGATTCAGTTTTCTTCCTGAGCAAAATGGTGAATCCTACCTATGTGTTACAACTAAAGGTACTTTAATGTGAGTCAATACATTTTAGAAGATTACATGTTCCAGATAGAAATCCCGTATCTCCTGAGTCCAGATTCCTCCTTCTGAACTTTTATCTGTGAAAAGTTAGTCTTTTGGGGTAATTCACACACATACACAAACACATACAAAACCCCAACCCAAGCTCTGTACGTAAATTTGTTTAGCGATTATTGAATGCTGACTTGATTTGCAATGTGTGTTGAGAAATCAAAGAGAATAATTTGGGGTTTTTTGGGGAGGAGGGAAGTGTCTGGATTAATAATTCACTCAGCATCACATGAAAGGTCAAAGATGTAAAAGTCCATCTTGTCACTGTATGTGATTCACTGAGTGTGATTCTATCAAGACTGATCATGGTGATCAAAAGATGAGCAGAATGGTATTCAGTAATTATATTTATACCATCATTCTCCAGACTTACTGGCATATTTTATCCAACTAAAGTAAATTTGAAAAATAATTTCAATAATGTCCCAATTCCTAGCTGCTGCTAAAGATGCATTAGAAGGTTTATTAAAATTATTGAAAAATAGCCCATATAAGATGTCATCTGGAAATATGCCTACTGTGACTTATGTTATTTAGGTAAGGTGAAAGTCCCATCAGTGTTTGGTGTGGGTGTTTATATCCTGTATATCGCTTGGTGCTTCTTAATTCCACCACAAGTTATTACAATTAGGTGCATACAGAGCCCACAGAAATCACCAGCTAGAGATTTAACTAGCCATGCTAGTCAGGCTGACAACTTTACTGATGAGCAAGACCTTAGACAAGACCAACATACGTTGATTCATTGAATCTAATAAATCATTCATGGTTTTTTATCAGAGAAGGTTTACCTCTCTTTTTTTTCTGTTTTTCCACAACAATATTTGATTCATAGAAGACTGTCTTAAGGAAAGGGTATCAAAGCTGTTCTCCATGACTATGCTGATGGACAAAGGCAGAGCAACGGACGTCATCTACCTGGACTTAAGCAAAGCGTTTGACAGTGTCCCACATGACCTCCTAGTGTCCAAATTGGAGAGTCATGGGTTCGATGAATGGACCACTCTGTGGATAAGGAACTGCCTGGATGGCCGCACTCAAAGAGTTGTGGTTAATGGGTCAATGTCCACGTGGCGACCAGTGACGAGTGGTGTCCCGCAAGGGTCAGTACTGGGACCAGTACTATTTAACATCTTTGTTGGAGACATGGACAGTGGGATAGAGTGCACCCTCAGCAAATTTGCCGATGACACCAAGCTTGGTGGTGCGGTTGACACGCTGGAGGGAAGGGATGCCGTCCAGAGGGACCTGGACAGGCTTGAGAAGTGGGCTAATGCAAATGGCATGAAGTTCAACCAAGCCAAGTGCAGAGTCCTACACCTGGGACGTGGCAATCCCAGGCACAAATACAGGTTGGGCAGAGAATGGCTGGAGAGCAGCCCTGAGGAGAAGGACTTGGGAGTGCTCATGGATGAGAAGCTCAACATGAGCCGGCAGTGCGCGCTGGCAGCCCAGAAAGCCAACCGTATCCTGGGTTGCATCAAAAGAAGCGTGAGCAGCAGGTCACGGGAGGTGATTCTCCCCCTCTACTCTGCGCTTGTGAGACCCCACCTGGAGTACTGTGTCCAGTTCTGGAGTCCTCAACATAGAAAGGACATCGAACTGTTGGAACAGGTCCAGCGCAGGGCCACCAAGATGATTAGAGGGATGGAGCACCTCTCCTATGAGGACAGGCTGAGAGAGCTGGGACTGTTCAGCCTGGAGAAGAGAAGGCTCCGGGGAGACCTGATAGCAGCCTTCCAGTATCTGAAGGGAGCCTACAGGAGAGCTGGGGAGGGACTCTTTGTCAGGAAGTCTAGTGACAGGACGAGGGGTAATGGTTTTAAATTGGAAGAGGGGAGATTTAGATTAGATATTAGGAAGAAGTTCTTTACTGTGAGGGTGGTGAGGCACTGGAACAGGTTGCCCAGGGAAGTTGTTGATGCCCCATCCCTGGAAGTGTTTAAGGCCAGGTTGGATGGGGCTTTGAGCAACCTGCTCTAGGGAGAGGTGTCCCTGCCCATGGCAGGGGGGTTGGAACTTGATGATCTTTAAGGTCCCTTCCAACTCTAACCATTCCATGATTCTATGATTCTGTGTTGGACAGGATAAGAAGTAAGAGGTGCAAACTCCAGCGCAACTCCAGTTGAGCATCAGGGTGAAAAAGGTAGACAGTGAGGATAACAGAGCACTGTAATGAGACTGTCAATGCCACCCAGGTACGTGGGGAAATCTTCTCCACAGGAACATTATAAACAGGTTGTGTAAAATTCAGTCAGGATGTCAGCAGAGCAATAACTAATCTTGCAATTTATCCTGCTTCAGAGGTCTGGAGCATCTCTCTTACAAGGAAAGGTTGAGGCATTTGGGTCTTCTTAGTCTTGGGTCTTCTACCCAGAGAGATGGTAGAGTCTCCATCTCTGGAGACATTCAAAACCCACCTGCACAAGTTCCTGTGCAACCTGCTATAGGAGGACCTGCTTTGGCAGGCAGGTTGGACTAGATGATCTCCAGAGTTCCCTTCCAACCCCGTATAATTCTGTGATTACATGATTCAGGGCAGGAGGGGGAGTAGGTACTTCACAGGTTCCCTCAGCAGCATTTATTTTTCTGTGATTGTAGGAACTAATCTGTAGCTGGCACCATCAGATTCTTCTTGTGTACAGAAGTCCAGTGCACATACAAGATGCATCCTGCTGATTAGAGATATTATTGTTATTGAGCAGTTGCCTTTCTTCTGTTAATTACTAAAGCCAGGTCAACTGTGGAACATTAATAATTCTCAGGTGGTAAATGCCATGGCTACCGTTGCCATGGCTTCACAAGGAAAGAAGTATAAAGGAATTATTTTGTGGAAAAGAAGCAACTCACCAAAAATAAGATATTACTAACATCCCTAGATGCAAAAATAAATTAGTTATTTAGGATTAAACACCATACAGAGCAGTCTCTGGCTTCTAAGAAGACAACAAGGTTCTCTACTGCATCTTCTTCCCCTCTCTGATAAAAAGGGTACTGTTTTATTTTGTCTAATGGAGTCACTGATGAGACCATAGTATTCTCTGCAACTGCACTGCTTTAGTATCTGCATATCTGCTCCCAGGGAGAGTTTGTAGAGGTGAAGACCTACAGGGTGTAGGGAAGTACAGTATTATATGAAGTATTACATGAATAGCTGCAAGCAAACATTTTTTTGAAAGCATTGACACAATCCCTGTGTATGCTGCAGAGGAATCTCAAGAGATACTCTTAAACATTGCTAGAGAAATCATGGAGGCTTTTTTCATGCTATAGCCCAGAGACTGAGCTACGAAGCTGAGTGAGCGGAACAGATGTCCTGCTAGATGAGGAGAAGACAGCAGTGATTCCAGATGATGCGCTGCACTTTTGACTTGTTAAAGTCCCATTTGTCCAACAGTAAGATCTCCTCTGATATTAGAAAAAAAATGCACACTGAGGACACTATCTGGTTCTCCTCCCCAGTTCCAAGTAGATATCATGGCAGGAAATCCAGAAGAAAAGCAGAGGGGAAGAGAAAACTCTGCTTGGGGTGGAAGGGAAGGCAGAACTTGGAAATACTAGTCTTTCTGCAATGTTATTTTCTCCCTGTTTTGGCCAACATTTCATCCAGGGAAATCTGATCTCATACTGTCTTAAACAAAGATTTACTGGCTGATAGCAGAATCTGTGGGTGTGTGAAAAGCCTGACAAAAACCTTAAGAATTTATTTATGGCTGCAAATATTACATCCATATGGGAAAGTTCATTTGCCTTGACTTTTTTTCAGACACTGTAGACTGTTATTGATTTAATAGTCTGCTGGAATATAGGGGAAAAAAGCATAGCAGCAGAAAAGCTAATTATGATAATAAGAGCAAGACATGTATAACTCCATTAAAAAAATTAGTTACTTCTCTTCCTCTATCATGATTTTTCCCTAACCACAATTCTCTGTTCATTAGGAGATAATTACCTTTCCTGCCAAGCAGACTATAAATGCACTGTTTACACCAAGAGCAGAAGATTTTAGAGTTACTTTTCTTGTCAAAAATATTATTGCTATTAAAGTATTCTTACTGTATTACATCCAATAGGTCACTAGACATGCAAGTATATCTGTGTACATTTGGAAATGGTTCAAAATTTTTTTATTCCTAATGGGCAAATTTAACAAGGATGGTTTTACTGATTAGCCTTTTCATTCCAAACCATTACTATCAACACACTTAAAGCCATGCCAGCAAGAGCTCCCTTACTTCATCCTCCTCAGCCTCTCCCACTTTTCAGTTACAAGCAGCTTCTGAGTAATGTGTCTTGTTTCTCACATGAGATTAAATAGTGACACTACAGCAACACAGAACTAAGCTGTCGTGCAACTGAAGAGTACATGCATTAATTAAACATCACACCACCTATGCAAGGTAGGCAGTTAATTACCATAATCTTTATTTCAATACAGGAGAAAATGTGAAACATGGAAAAGTGAGAGCATGCAGCAAGACAGGGCTCAAGAGCCCCTCTTGCTCATCTCCGTCGTTATTCCTCTATTTTTGGCTGTGGTTCTGCATCATAGTTTTTGGCTGCCAGGTAGCTAAAGATAGTGTGCACAGCTGCATGGAAAACTCTCCCTCAGTCACTGGGTTCCTGCATCTTAGTCCACTGATAAGAACCACCATGGCAATAAGGAAGGAAGTAGATCATAGAATCATAGAATGGTTTGGGTTGGAAGGGTCCTTAAAGATCATCTGGTTCCAATCTGAGATGAGCAGTAGGGCATGACCAGACTTCACTTGAGATCTTCTCTGCATCAGGCATGCAGACACCAGGTAGTTGGCAATGTGGTCTGTATTTTGCCAGCTAAGTACCCAAGTTGCTCTTTTCCCTTTATTGACAGGGAGCAAACAGTTCAGTGCACCTAGCAGAAGATTCTACATGCTTCAGATTTGGGTTGCCACATGTTAATAATATAAATTATGTCCTCCTGCAAATAGCCTGGCACCTAGTTAAAAAGTTTACTGACCCTAATTTTTCCTCTCTGTTATATCTCCCCTACTACTTGCTGAACGCGTTGATTTCACACCAGCATCTGAATTTGCACATAGTAATAGTCATTAAGTGATAGTAATGTAGGGTAATCCCTTTACCATAGACTTTCTAAATCCTTCATTCCCACAAGTTCCTGGAAGGCCAATGCTGTAAAGCTAGGGTATGTTTCGTACTTGAAGGATTAAAGGATTTGAAACATTAAAAAATGACGCACAGCACACTATGCAAAACAGCCTAGAAATGATTGCAAAACTATTTTATTCTCTGTCTTGTACAATAAAGCACGACAGAAAGAAAAAGTTCCCAGAAAATGGACTAATGGGAGAGTAATATAATCCATGGGGTTTGTGCCTTTCATGAGTTATTTTTAATGGGACAGACCATGAAGTCATCATTTCTGATGCAGAAATGATGACTTCACAAAATCAGTAGAGTGCTATTGAACAAAGACCTAAATAAAAGGACGATTCAGTCACTCACTCATATGAAGAAAAGAACATGTAAAATATATGTTTCTTCTTTATAAATTTCCACTGGATTGGAAGTCTAGTGGGAAGCTGAGTATGTGCCACAAGAATGACTTATTATTTGATTCAGCATGCAAGCTGAATAGCTGAGGAAGCAAAATGAAAATTTGGAGGAAAAAAAAGTGTCACAAAATGAGTAAAACAGTGTTTGGATAGAACAAAACATGAAGAATGTAATTCAGTTGGAAACGATAGGTTACTTTGCAATTCAGATACTGCAGCATTTAAAACTTTGGGGAAAAAAATGGAAAGAGAAGAAAAAAGACAGTGTGCATGAAAATCTAGTCCATGGAGTCATTCACAAAACCACAGAAAAGGTGTCACCTCTCTCCAGAGTGAGCTGATTAAAATGGTCGTCTGGGTCCAACTCCCCCTTGCCTTGCAACTTGGAAGACACAGTTGGTTGAGCTCAGGTTTCCCTCCTCCAGACTCCCAGCCTACGAGTCTTTCTCCTTCCCAATGAATATTTGTTTATAACAATTTGATTTCAAAGTGGAACAGATCCAACAGAGAGAAAGAATAACTAAAGATGCAATACTTGACTGCTCGGTGAGAAAGGTCTCCTTAGAGGAAAGCAAACATCCAAATTCCCTTTCAGAATCAGATAGGGATGGGCTTCGGGGTCTTCAGCGTGTTGGGTTAGTACTCTAATCATCAGGATTATAAGAGCTGGAATTCCTTCAGCAGATGCTCTTTTCGAATCCAGATCAAAAAAAATTGAAACATTGTGTTTGGAGAATGCTGAAACCAATCCTTTTGACATTGCCAACACTTTTTTTTTGTTTTGGTTAATTTTTTTTCTTCTTGCTTTTCTACAGTCAGAGCTATTCTTTCAAAGTAACTGGTTTCAAGTTGAATCCTGAATGTTTTCAAGTCATAAATTGCTTCCTAGAAACAGAAAGTGACTAGTTGCAGTCAGCTCTGGTCTCAGAATACCTCTGCCTCTCAGAGCAAATACCCTCTGTTCCTTTACTCTCCATACCAACCTCCTATTCTGCTAGAGCTACAGATCTATGTCATCTTTCAGAGGCTGCCACTGTCAGAAACTTGATTTTATCTCACAGTGGAGGGTTAAGGAAAATTTATCTAGTCTAAGGCCGCTAACCTTTTGGCAAATTTCCCATGAAGTTCTGTAAAAGCTTGCACATGTGTTCTTGAGCTTCTTGCATACAAACTCCATTAACTTTCAATCTGAAACATCTTATGCAGTGCCCAAAAGAAGGTTGTTCTGCTTCCACAGCCCTGCAGGCGCTGCAATATCAGAAGAAATCTCCACGAGGCTGAGGCAACACCCAGGGTTGGGGTCTGCTGCCAGGGGAAGGGGCAGCACAACATCCAGCTCATCAGAAAAGATGTAGGAAAGACCCAACCCCCTCAAATGTACATAGCAACAGTGGTTACTCCACAGCTCCTTTTGGTATTTCTCCCTGATTCTTTTTCAGTGTGAGCTTTCCCCTGTGCTTCCTGGGTTTTGACCCATGGCATGAATATCTATGTGCCTTATGATGTGAACATCAAAGGTATGGATGTGACCTCGCTGTTGGTGTCTGCGGCTGATGACGGGGTTGTGTTTGTTCTAGTTGATTCCAAGTCTGTAACACTAGCTGGGCAAAACATTCAACCACCTGCAACAGTTCAATGTCGAGCACAGTTATAAGGTTTTGACTTCCTGTGGCTCTGATACAGCTCAGTTCTAACGAAGGAATAACAACTTATGAGTTCTAGCAAGGGAATTATATATTGTTAGGGGTAGGACCACACCTCCTGGAAACCGATGGGTATAACAACCACCTTTCAGTGGAGACAACTTAAGAAACTATTATGGTATTTTATGGAACTCATCAACTCAGACATCAGAGACCTCCTCACAAACAATCCACTGGCAGGTTATTCAGATATTTGTCCAGGGAAAGAGGATTTTAGACATGTTTTAGTGGAGGTATCTGTGTTTGAGAAGCAGGAAAACTACAGGAGGACACAAAGACGCTTCATTTCCATGAAGATGGTTACCCACAAATGAGATAATGAGCATAACAAACCAGAGAAAGCAGCATGTTGCACAAATAGTACTGAGGAACAGGTTTGCTAAACTGGAGAACACAAAGAATAAATAGGCAGAAAAATGGAAATAACTTGACAATGAATATGGGAGAGACCAGCCCTATGGTAAAATAATGGGAAATGATTGAGACATTTGAGAACCAGAAACTGCAGAAGAATATGAACTGAAATGCAGTCAAATGCAGCATCGAAACAGAAGATAAGGAGATGTGCAGCCGAAAGGCAGAGAGGAAGAGAAAGGGCAACACATACATCTAAGTATCAGAAGAAAAAAAAAAAGGAGCCTGAACACAGTTGTAGGCTCTTACTAAGGAGATCCTTCAGGTTTGTTTGAGCACATCCTGTGCAGCCTGCCAAGAAGACAGGTGTGCAATGTGGGTGGGAAAGGACCAGGGAAGGAACATCAAAGATCTGCTGATCATTATTCATGCTGAATCAAGCAATACTGACAAAATTAAAACCAAATAAATCTAATGCTACAGACCAACCTCCCAAAAGGGGCAGTGCACTACAGGAAGGAGGATACAGAGCATGGCTGTGTTTAAGGAGGGATCTTAAACATGTGGTTTTATCATAATTGCTCATGATGCGGGAGCGGATCTAGCGGGCAGTCTCACCACTTCCATGTTCCTGGAAAAGATGTTGTGGAGGTAGGAGTAACACTGGTGATCATGGGGACTTTTGAAATCAATGGCTTTTTAAGTAGAGTGCTCTGCGTGTAACATTTGTCTTCACTGTAGCCATGCAAACGTCCTCTTAGTCTAAACTCTAGTCAGTGGGGAAAATATACATTTACAAAGAATGATTTATCTCATCTGTCTTGGACGCTCATTTTAGATGGGACGGGCTGACTTTTCAGACATCTCTCTATTAGCTATAGACGGAAGCAAATGGCTTTGATTTAGACAAGAAACTATAGATGGCTAAACAAAATTGACATAAATGCCACACACGATGTTGCCTTTCAGTAAAACAATTTCCAAGTGGTGGCTGGGAAATAATTTAATCCAAAAAATGTTCATTTCCAGTCTATCTGAAAGCTTATATTATAAAAAGATTTTATTTCTATTTGAGATTTTGAATAACTGTGCCAAAGAAGCTACTCTCTAATAACAAACTTAATATTCCTAGACGAACGCTTCATCATCTGCATTCAGTGTGACTTGGTCCGCATAAAAATTGCACATAAATATTTTTGTTTTCAATTATTAAAATTGGAGAGAAAAAAAAGAATGAGAAAAATACTTTGAAATGTTGTGATTTCAATGTTTCAGTTGTCCCCAGATCTGATCTTTCAAGTGCTAAATATGTGAAATTTGGGGATATTTCACTTCTAATAATATGTATGTTTACATGTCACATTTCAAGTTCTCGAAAACATTTACAGGGAATGTTAAGTATTGTCAGAATATATTTTCGGACAAATTCCTGAAAGAAAGACAATTTAGGTCGGAATCATCTGCTGTAATTCAGCCACCTACCATTTGGACATTTTAACCCAGTGCGTTTACACTATGTTCCTTCTATGACTGTTAACGGATCCCATCTCCCAAAGGCAATTCATCTTATGCTAAGACAGGCATTTACAATAGGTCAGAAAAATGGCTTTCCACCTATTTTCCTCCATTCAGTATCAATGAAGCCTGAGGTAATTTTCTCAGACTTAGGTTCATAACTTTTCAATATCCAAAATTAAGGAAGACGGTCCTACTCTAAATATCTCAGAAAGACTCAGCTCTCTCAAGGATGTCGTCTCCCTGTCCTCTTTAGCTGCTCCTATGCTCCTCTCAGACATAAAAGATTCTTTCTGCCATTTTTTTTTGTCCAAAGGACCTCCCACCCAAGGTCAGAAAGTGAGGCTGGCACAGAGTTGTAAACCAAGTCCAGCACAATGTTTACTGCACTGTGCTGCCTCCTGTTCCCATGACTCTGTTTACAACCAAAAGTAAGATCAAGTCCAATTTATGTAGCTATTTGTATGTAAATTAGGGGATATTTTCAGAAGTGTTCAGCTTCATGTAGGAGGCAGGCAGCATTTAAAAACGTGTTTTTTCCCAGGACGATAGTGAGGTTTTCAGTTTCTATTTCACTCATCCTGCATTTGTTGGCAGACTTGCTCCTGACACTGATTTATAAGGATTTTAAAGCCTAGTGCGTCACACACATCACTGCATCCAACTGGGACTCTAAGTTTCCTCTCCTTCTCCCCTCCAGCAGATCCTATCTACTACCTTCTACTTGCTCATTATTTCAGAGCACTCTCTCACGCACTCTGCTGTGGGAGATGATCCACCTTCCTCCCCCACAATGTGGTCAACTCGTGCACATGCCTGAGTTTCCATCAGTTTCCATCATTATCCTCATGCCGTGGCTTTTTCTGGCAAAATTTTCTCCAATGTCAAGGTCTGCTTCCCTCTCTGCCTTTCCCAAACACTCTGACTTCCTTATCTGAGCCCCACATCTCAGCCTCTCCACTCTTCTTGTTGGATCCAGATTTCTCCTCTCTGCCTCCCCACTCCCATGCCTCACGTGCCTGCTTCAAACTGGGCATGTCTCGTTCCTTCGCCTAGCACCCCAGCTTCTCCCATCACTACCTTAGAGGTTCATTTACCTTATCTCTCTTTCCATTAACATTTTCATATTTCCAGGTCTCCTATCTAACACTTGTAATAATGTCTATGCTGTCTCAGTCTTTGCTTTTTTCCTGCTTGATCTTGACTCTTTACATGTGTATTTCTAGTTCCAGTATCACTATTTCCTGTTCTACCCATTTCTGCTCTTTCCTATCTCTCCAGAATTATCTTCCTCATGAGATACTTCTTCTCCTTCTCCTTCTGACATTTCCTCTCTTGTATCTATCTTTGCCCATTTCTTTATCATTACCTAAAAAACTTCCACTGTAACAACCCCATTTCTGCTGATGTCCAAGTTATAGATATTTTTCCTATTTAGGGACATATTAATCATTTAACCAGATTATTACCAAGCTGGACTTTACCCATGCTTTAAATTTTAGAAGACAGAGTTATGAGCAGGAAAAAGTGGTCGATTTCACATGCAAAAGCATGTGAGAAAAATTGCTATCTTGATCCTACCAGGGTGAATCTAGAGTAACCTCATTGAAGTTGGCGGAGCTACAATAGTATGAAGTAAAAATATCATGATGGTTGTACAGATACCAGATAACTTGCCTCAGCCCTGTAAAGTTCTAAAACTCCATACATAAAATAAATCAGTTTGTGTCAGGAAATGTCTCAGGGCAACAGAATTCAATCATCTCCCAGTAGTGTTGGAGCAGGCCCTGGCATGATTTCAATACACAATAGCACTCTCCCAAAATAGTTCTCTCCTGAGCACAAGCCAGGGACCATGTTCCATTTGAGTGCTGACACCTGGTTTGGAAGCTAAAAGATTTAATTGTGCATGGTCAAAGGCTATTTCACGCCAGCTGGCCTCTGTGTCAGAAAACTCATTCCCTTACCTATATGTTCTTAAAGGTACATCCCTGCTGTCAGCCCACTGTTCCACACCAAGGTCCTATCTCCATTGTACATCTGTTAGTTCACTAAGACTCCACTCTGGAGCAAATAAATAGTTGTCTTGGTGAGCACATCTCAGTATAGAGTAATCCACACCAAGGTCTAGGTCCAGTCCAAAATGTTCTTTGGCTAGTCCACAACTCAGCCAAAGAACATTTTGAAGCACTCCGGTGTCAGTGACAAAGACGGGATAGATACTGGTGAAGAGACTGCTCTCCAGCTGGGGAGGGTAAGAATTAGGGACTGGTTCCTCCTGACTACCCAGAGGAAAGCGTGGAAATCTGGGACAGCAGCTACTGGGTCCCTGAGTCCTATGCTCTGCTACTGCAGTCATAGTACCTCCTTTCATAACGCTTTCAAGTTCTTCTCACCCTTGTTGTGCCCCATCCTTTTCTCTCCTGCACTGTATCTCCAGTAACACAATCAGGAGTGCCACAGCAGGTATCCACTGGCCAAAGACATTGTCTGCCAGGATTTGTGACTCACGTTAACTTCCCATCTGCTGAAGGTAAATAAAACTCAAAATATCCATCTCCCAGAGGCTTAATTTTGTAACATCAGTTACAATCGCCTATTATTTATTCATTGTATTTGCTTTCCTACATTTGAATGTTGTCTTTGATACCATAATGACTGGAAAGGATCAAATTATGTATTTTCTTTTGCGGTACAGGCTTTCCTGTTCTGGTAGACTGAAGGACTGATCTCACACCTGTCAATAACTTACAGACTCTTATTTAAGTATTTCTCCCAAGAAACAGTTTATTACAGCAGTTAACAAGAGCTCACTTAGTAAACTGCCCTAAGACACAGCTAAGGACAAGTTAATGGTGTAATAAATCAGTCGGTATGTTAAATGATCAGTTTCCATTGTACAGTATTATTGCTTTATTGACCCCTATTTAAAGATTTATCACAGTAGTATTTTATTGTGGTTACAGGACACATGGTTGTAATACAACAGGGTGCAGTTTAGCTTATGCTTCTCTTTTATTTTTAATCTCATTTGGCACTTACTGTGGACAAAGAGCTGAAAAAGTTGGAGGCATAACACGTGAGGACAGAAGGCCACATTTGCTGAATGGAAACAGGACAGTAGGCACCAGGGGAGTGATGGAACCAAAGGGATGCTTCTTATTTGCCTCGGAGCTGTAATACAAACACAGAACTAGTGAGGCTGTAGACGAGGACCCACAGAACTTTATCCTAGAGTTTTGCCAGCTGAAGAGGTTGCTGCCCCCAATATCACTTCCTCTGTTTTCCAGGCTGTTTCCTCTTCCCATCACCTCCAATTGAGGGTTACTTTTCCCTCCTGCCTAGTTGCAGATCTACTTTAATTATGCTTTCCTGAACAGTTTTCAGCAAATTGATGGAAATAATGTACAGACTGGGGACACACCACCCAGAAAGCAGTTTGCATAGAAGCAAAGAGAGGTCTTTCTGGACACCACTATATTGCCCACTGGCCACAAATATGTCTTTGTGACAAAGAGTATAAGCGTCTTGGGCTACATTAACTGGAGTTTGGTCAGAGCATCTCATCAATGTAATAATATAGTATTTCTATAAAAGCATATATAAAGACAACTTTTCTATTTGCAGAGTTTTTTAATTGACGTTTGTGCTAGTCAGGATCCGTGTTTGCATTGGTCAAAGCCATAACTGAAACACGGACAGACATTTTCAGCTTCCTTTCAAACTCTACCTATCTGGTAGCAAAATCCACCTGGCAACTGAGAAAAACATTCAGGTAGTTCAGCCTGTGCTGAACCCCAAGTGTCTTCTGCTTTGCTGGTAGTCTTACCCAAATGAGACATTTAAAGCTAGCTTGAGGTATGTCTGCATGATCAGCAATCACAGCAAGAGATGCAGTGACATACAGCCCCTCTCAGCTCCATGCATAAGAGATTACCCTTTAAAAGACACCATCCGCTGCAAACAGATGTTATCTCCACATGCCCTCCACCTCTGGATTTTACTAATTTAAAGATTTCAGAGCTTCAGATCACAGCCAGGGCCAAAATACAGAGATTTCAAATCAAGCTATCACAGCAAGACTTTTGGCATTATTAAGGTTTCATGGCACTCAGGAAGAGAGACATGGATATTGCTTAAGGAAGGAAATGGGAAAGACAAGACCCATATTCTGCCTTTATCAGTACACAATTCTTTAGCGTTGTCTTTACAACTTTTTATCTGACACATTTTAATCCTGTCTAAAGGGAAGGGAAACAGAGAGATACAGAATGGCCAAAATATTGGGATATTTTATGCAAATCTTCCAAGCCTTACAAAGTGCAATGATGTATTCAGTGATGAGCTTTATAGCAACCTAGCCACAGAAATTGCAATGGTCTATCTTCAGCCAAGGTGAACAGAAATATCCCCAGGAACATAAGATAAATATAATCTGCAAAATTTTCTCTCAGTCCTTTTGTTAGAACAGCTGAAATTAACAAAGAATTGCTGTCTGTACTGATTAAGGAAACCATAGTGATTTACCCTGTTATCCTTCTGATTTTTTAGTCAGAATATTACTTGTCTGTGGCTGGACTAAAATGCAAAGCCACCTTTACCTGAGGGCCTGGCTCACTGCTTGGCAGATGTTCCTAGCCAATCTACTTTATGGTCCATATTGCTAAGAAATTTATTCATTTAAGTTAGCCACAGATCTGGAAGATGTTTACACCTCTGAGCCTGAACAGCACAACAATATATGACCAGTATAACAAACCAAACATGATAGTCTTGCTATTAACAGAGTTTCTTTGTATTAAATTTGAAGTCATCCAGCTTCAAACTGTGTGGCAGTAGGGATGACTATATCACAGCAATTTGCCCAAGTTGTGAAATGATCTCTTTCTGTCTCCCAGCAACTCATCTACCTCATATCTTTCTGGTGAGTTATCCTTGATAAACCAAATACTAAGAGGATCTCTGAAGAAAGGGACATATCTTCTGTGAAGTGCCTATTTGTAGGCACTGAAGACAGAGAGAAAACTATTTATGGGAGGTTAACTTTGTAAGATCCTCACCCTGCAATGGCACACACATGCAGTCACCTCCTGGAGATGCTTAGGTCTTTGCACTGATAAGTGGGTGGGGAAACTCTCTAGAGACATCTTCCAGTTTAATGTAATTTTTTTTCCATTTTGAGGTGGACAAAGGATGGCCTGCCTACACTGGACTTGACTCTGAGGAGAAGGCAATAGGCCTAAGACAGGCCACCCCGGAGAGTAGCACAGAATGAACCAAGTAAGGGAATGGAAATGCTGGCAAGCAAGTGATGTTTGAGATTGCAGACTTGCAGAAGACTGCAATAACATAACACGTAACACAAATAAAAATTATTTCTAACAGTTGTATGGCCTAAATTTACTGAGCCTTTTGACCCTGTTGTAGTAGCTGTCATTAACACAGAAATGTGATGAGAGAGTTAAGAAAATGTATCTGTCCATGAGCATGCAGGATACAAGGAACCTCAAGTGGAAAAACTTTCAGAGCTTTGGTCTCTGCCTGAATTCACGTCAAGAGTGTGTAAAGAAATGTCACCTACTATAGGGGGACAGTTGACTTAGTATCAATCAAAAAAGTCCTATTCCTACATAGAAGTAACAGAGAAAACAGGAGAAAATATGTGGGATAGTCTCAAAAAACCTACCAATGCTATCCAAATGCATGGATTTTTGCTGGTCAGAAAACTGGACGAGTTCTTGCATCATTTTCATCTTGCTTTGAAAAATCTTTTAAAAATACCTTTATCTTCCCCCAAACCTTCAGGAATTTCAGGTGCAAGTTCTTTAAAATAAAATATTAATGTTTTCCATGGGAAGTATGTATTTTTTTCATTAAAGTTTTATCCAATAGCAGCTGTCTGTTGAAAGTGCCTATCATTTTTGCAGGGGGAAAAAAAAAAAATTGCAAGTGGATTTGTTTGAATTGCTGCTGCTTTGCATCTAGTTTTCAAATTCCATATGTTTTCAAACTCTCTAGGGACTAGTGTCTTATCTCTGGATCCCAACATCACACATCCCAGGGGTAGATCTGCTTGATAATCTTTCTATGCAGCGAGACCCCAGAATACAGCCACCTGAAGCAGCTGGATCATACACCGTCTGCAAGGCTTTATTCCTGGAACCACTGCAATGTATCCTTTTAGTCTTTGGTGGCATGGAAAAGGAAAGAAAAACATATTTTGTGAATGTGATCTTTGTCATTGTGCAGGCACGTAGCTTATTATTCACAAGCACAAAGATTATAGCTCCCTGACTTATGGTCCCCACGCCAGCCCGCAGGCAGCAATGCCCTGTGACGTTGCTCCTGGCAACGAACAATTTAAAAAGTAAAACATTGATCTGCTGTGCTACTGCCCAGACTGACGGGCAGAGCAAAGCATAATGTCACTCAAAGTGGGCTTCCTCGCCCAGCATTGCCGCCCTGCTGCCCAGTCAGGGTCGATGGTCATTACAGTCATGTTTTGCATATTGGCTATAAATATTCCAGTATAAATTGTCCATGACACTTGGAGCTGTGCTGTGATATATAGGCGTGCTCAGGTGGACAAAACACATGACACTAATTGAGCCTATAAAATAGAGTTACAAAAAGTAAAGAAAAAAAAAAAAAGGTCTGGAAACTATACCTCATATGTATAGTTTTATATGTACCGTGTAAGTGCCCATGTGAGAAACCACATGGTCTTGTAACAAATGCAATTTATTATTCACATCTGACTGCTTTTCTTGAATTCTGGTTACTAATCCATCTTCCCTGGGATTACCTCTTAATGTTTCAAACTCTACCCAGCTTTCAACAAATGGCTTAAAAACACGTTTTCCAGCTCCCCCTTCAAATATGCCTTTTTTCCATATAATTACACATTTCTGAGGTCTGGGATGAGTAATATTTAGTTCTGGAACAGTTGCAGGTATAAAATTCAGCACAGTACAACGCATTCAGGCTGCAAATGCAAGTTCTGTCCCACCAGAAAACCAGGACTCTAAGCCTTTTTTTTTTCTTTTTTTTTTTCTCCTATTCCCAGTGCTGTATTAGGTATTAGGTATAAGATGAAGAGTATAAAATATATGACTCTATTTTGTATGGAAAAACAAAACGAATATAATTTAAATAATTGTTAGAAAGTCTTTGAAATCTGTTTGGCTGGTACTAGGCAAACAGACATGTAGCCTGCATTGCAACATTCAGCAGCTGTTTAAAAAGAGAAGAGCACAGGAAAACATCATTACACCACTGTGTAATTTCAGAGTGCAATCACACTTTAGATACCTCATGCAGCTCTTGTCATCCCATTTCTAGATCAGCTTTACAGAGCCGTGAAAGGCAGTGAGGAGGGTAACAGGGATCATTGGAAGGATGAAGTGGCTCCCACACTAAAGTTCACTCCTGTAGAGTGAACTCTTTTATCCTGTAGAAAAACACATTGAAGGTATGACAAAGGTCTGCAAAATCCTAAGTACTGTGGAGCAAATGAAATGAGTCATGATTCTTATAATTTCTCAAATATAAGAATTAAAGAGTTCCCTGTGAATTTATCCAGAGAAATTTTAAAAGAAAGGAGAAGGAAGTCCTTTTCCACGTAGTAGTAGTAGTACTGCTTTTCCATGTAGTAGTACCATGCTATTCACTGACAGCCTGTGGTGGGAGTTACCCACAGAAAGTGCAAAGTATTGAGAGAGTGACTGACTGAGTGGACATGGCCGAAGTGGCACCTCTATACGATCATCTGCATGCAACCTTCATCTCAAAAACCACAAAGCAGCTGATTTCTTGGAGTTGAGTACAACAAGTTCAAGGTCACTCTGCTCACATATTTCTCCTGTCACATTTTTCATGGAATCATAGAATGATTCAGATTGGAAGGACCTTAAAGGTCATCAAGTTCCAAACCCCTTGCCATAGACAGGAACACCTCCCACTAGACCAGATTGTTCAAAGCCCCTGATGTTGAACACGTCCAGGCATGGGGTATCCACAACTTCTCTGGGCAACCTGTTCCAGTGTCTCACCACCCTCACAGTAAATAATTTCTTCCCAATATCTAACCTAGATCTCCCCTCTTTCAATTTAAAACCATTATCCCTTGTCCTATCTCTCCATTCCCTGGCAAAGAGTCCCTTTGCATCTCTCCTGTAGGCTCCCTTCAGTTACTGGAAGGCTCCTCAGAGCTTTCTCTTCTCCAGGCTGAACAACCTCAACCCCGCCTGTCCTCGTAGCAGAGGTGCTCCAACCTCCTGATCATCTTTGTGGCCCTCCACTGGACCTGTTCCAACAGTTTCATGTCCTTCCTGTGCTGAGGGCTCCAAAGCTGGAGGCAGTACTGCAGGTGGGGTCTCACAAGAGCAGAGTAGAGGGGTAAAATCACCTCCCTCAACATGCTGGCCACTCTTCTTTCGATGCATCCCAGGATGCGATTGGCTTTCTGGGCTGCCAGTGCATGTTCCTGGTTATGTTGAGCTTCTTGTCCACCAATAACCCCAAGTCCTTCTTCTCGAGGCTTCTCTCAATCCATCCTCTGCCCAGCCCGCATTTGTGCTTGGAATTACATTGGCCCAGGTGCAGGACCCTGCACTTGGCCTGGTTGAACTTCATGAGGTTGCACATGTTCTTTTTCCTCAGCACCTATTACAGACATTACAAACAGCAGGAGAGGTGACTAGACTGATCCAAACAGCAGCATTTAAAACAGAATGTATGTGCTCTTGAACAATCATAAGATTATTTTGCTGTAAAGTGCTTGAATATAGAGACAAGAATAACCCAGCAACCACTCTGGAGCTTCTTTAAGTCTCTTGGTCCTTTCTACCAATCCCCTGGGGACAACTTGGCTGTATAAAGCATTTAGGAGGGCACTGGAGATTTATATTTGTAAACCTGCATCACGCCCAAAGAACACAGGATACATATTCAGCGAGTACACACATGTAGCAGTCCTTTGGGATGAGCTGGATAGCAGATTCCAGCTTGGCCAGCCTAAAAAATTTATAGTTTATCTCACCATCCTATAAAAACATGTAAAATGGGCCAGGTGCAGGAGGGGAGGGAGAGGAAGGAGGAGGATTTCACTCCCAGCTTATAGTCCAGACAGCCGCCTTCATGGTGATGCTGCACAACAGCTGGCCAGAAAACGCAGCTGGCTGCAGATTTGGGAAGGGCTCCTTTTGCAGGCCAGGCTGCTGGGATGGCTCCCGCTTCCTCCACTCCCAAGACGACATTGGTTCCATGCTTTGCCCTGCTCCTCCTTCCCAGAGTAATTTCACGGGACCTGTGTGCACTGTAAATTCGATAAAGCAGGCGGGCTGTCAAGGTCGGGTAACCAGCCAGGGGTTACACACAAACAGAGCGGGTTGATGGCTCCTACTGCTCCTCGTTTTTCCAAAAGTCAGTGGAGGATGGCTAAAATAAAGCTGACATGATGGTGAAATAGCGATTACCCTGTTGTCTGCCAGCAATCCTGGAAACACAGCTCATAAAACACACTGAATCATATAAAAATCTTCAAGGACTCAGCAAGAGACGGGAAAATTAATCTTTTCTTCATTGGCATCTATTTTTGCCATAATGATGAAACCATATTCCTGAAAGTTAAAAGACTTTTATTCAAAGAGGACTTGACTCTGCAATCCAGTCATGTTGAGTAACGTTTCAAGGGGATTTCGCCGTGACAGCTTGCACAAAAATATATTGTTTTCCTATGAATCAGGCCAGCAGATTGGGTCTTTCAGCTTTTGTCACTGCTGTTGTAATTTTCAAGCTGGCAATCAGGAGCAATGTAAAGTGTCAAGTACTGTACCCCTCATTCAACAGTCTTCTCAAAAGTACATCCCACGCCAGTTTAGGGGACCCATTTTTTAAAGTAATAAAAGGGTTTCAATAATACACCCTGCTTCCACAAAAAAAAAAAAAAAAGAAAAAAAAAAAAAAAAAAAAAAAAAAAAAAAAAAAAGAAAAAGAAGAAAATACAGGGCACTGTGCTGTTAAAGTGTTGCAGAAGCAGAACGCTGAGAGGTTGCACAGCACAAAACTGCCCAAATTACTGTTTTCTAAATCCATCTTCTACTGCTAACACCTCCACACCCCTGTCCACCCCAACACCACAAAAAATACACGTAGTTGTATAAAGGATTCCTCTTCGCAGGTCAGGTGGAGATGCAACCTAATGTTCCCTGACAGTCTATTTAAGAAAAGCTATTGTAAGTAAGAAAGCATTCTCCTTAGCTCTTTTTAAAAACTAAATAGCTTTACACCCTAAAAGCAGAAACAACTTTTACACTATGTTCAGATGTTCTGAATGTGAGTTGCTTCCTTCTAAAATCCACAGTACCTTTTCCCATAGTGCTCTGAGGAGGCATCTCAGGGCCCACCTCTGCTGGAAGGGAACCAGGAAGATTTTCGGTTCGTTTTAAGGAGAGGCTTAGTGGTAGCAGTGGGGATACCACAGTTCGAGTGGCAAGGGGACAGATTGCAGGGTTCAGAGACAGAAAGGGTCAAGGCTGTGGGGAAGGAGAGAGCACTGCTGCTCTGCTCAGCTCTCCAAGGAAGGACAAACTTTTGTCTGCTCACCTCAGCCCCACAGGGAGAAAATAAAAAAAGTTCAAAGCACAGCACAGCCAATAAAAGCTTTTTTTTGTCAGACAATATATTTCTTTTCGTGCTTTGCAGCATCTAGCTCTGTCTTCTTTAATGTCATTGGTGTTTGTGGCTATAAAATTCCTCATCACGAGCCTTTTAATGCAAGATAGACTTTTCTACAAAATCAGTAATAGTCACTGTTCACCTCATAAATACAGGAAGCAACTGATATTTTATGGTGTTATCTATGCCTCATCAAGCATTAATGTATTCCTTGTAAACACATATTCTTTATTTGCTTAGGACAATAACAGTGCCACGTGCCAGACTTAACATTAAATCCCAGTTCTCCTATTTGTAATGGGCTGTAACAGATGTTTTATCCTCAAAGAATACCCTTCGTTCCATTTTCTGCGCTAAACACCCCAAAAATCCTGCATTATTGATCTGTACCAGTTTTCCCTCATTGCCTTTCAAATTACCACACAGAAAGCACTTTGCTGCAGACACATGAATAGCTGTTGGGAGGTGAGTGATTTATGTCCTGGCACAAAAATGACTGAGAATCACATCAATGATTTAAAATGTAACCAGTAGGGGGTGGGAAAAAAAAAAAGGAAAAGAAAAAAGAAAAAGAAAAATCCTCATAAATTACAAGCACGTCATCATAAAGCTCCCCCAAACTGTAAACATCTTGCAGTTTGGCAGCTTGCGCCGACACCGTTTCAAGAGCTGTATGTGCCACCTCAGCTCAGGGAAGCTACCAGGTCAGCAGAGCCCCATGCACTCATGCCAAGGGAAGAGTGGGATGCTGCCAAGGCTAGGTTTGGAGAAGTACCCATCCAGGGGTGGTTTTAATGGTTGCATTGATTCTCTGTGTAAATGCCAACTTAGCCATGGCTGTGCTTCATTAAAGCTTCAGGAGGGCTTCAGGAAGCACATGATTTCCATCACGGGGCAACGCTTGACTGATTGCCAGAGCTGAGACCAGGTCATGAGCTCTCTGCAACCACCTCTTCTTTTTTACTTTGTTTTACATGCTGGGATGTAAGACCAGAGGAAACCAGATTAATTGCAGTTCAGCTAGTTCTATTTCATTTGATTCTTTTAAGAATAACCGCATTCTATATTCCAGAAACTACCGTGTTTAGCTTAGCCAGGGGCCTAATAAGCATATGTTCTCTTCTAAGAGCCTTACCGACAGGATGGATAAATCAGCTAGCAACTTTAGATCTGGCACAAGCTCCCAACCTGTTCACGCGAAACCTGGTGTAGCTTGGCTTAGAGCACAGATTACCTCCAATCTGCTTTCTAGAAAGCTGGTCACCGCCTGGAATTGTAAGTGCAGCATTACAAAACCCTGTCTTTTAACACATATAAGCCGCCAAATCAACTGGCGTACACCACCCTCCCCGTGCATACCTGTGCTGTACATTGCCGTGAGGGTGAGACAGAGCTACAACGTGCTGTCAGGCGAGCAGGAGGTCCCTTTCAGTGCTTTTATTGGGTTTCACTGAATAAAGCTTCAGCTGCGATTGAGAAGCTGAAACTCAAAATAAAAATGACTGCTCAATCAAGCAAATGCCTATTTCCCCTAATGTTATTAGTGGTATTCAGCTCAGCAGAATAAGTCTGCAATAAATATAATCAAAGGTACACTGAGAATGCCTGCTGATAAACCACACTGTAATTTTATTTGATGTTTTCTTACAAAATTGTCAGTTTCTGCCTACAGTAGTTTGATCAAGGGGTATACACATTTACTAACAGCGACATTCACGTCTAGACAGCTTTGTGGACATCAGGTGAGACAATTTTCTTTCATGTGTTTTTATGATTGAGAAAAAAGTCTGTGTTTACTCCATTAGTGCTTTCAGGCAAGATGCTAATTGATTTTCAGTGGTTACTGGGCTCATTTTCTGAGTCCTTATTTGACTGTACAGACCCAAACAACAATATTTTATCTACTCTGGGTGATTTACAGATAAAATTTTATTGATTTTGGTTGTCAAACCCATTTTACTCTGAATTTATGTCATGCTGATTTTACTACTGATTCATATTAGATGAAATTACAATCCACATAGAAACTATCAGCTCTTAAACAAGTTTTCTTGCTATTTATGTGAATTATATACTGTACAGGATAACTGCATCCTATGTAATATGCAGCATTACGTACTGCAACATGTAATTACATGTTGTGATACGTAATTATGCAATAACATCCTAAATGTGTACCATTGTGAGACTGCTAAAAAAGCCAGTGCTATTGGATAAAGTGTTCTCAGTTCTCGGGTAAAGGGTAGGATCTGGAGGGTCGTATCTGTAGCTGGAAATCTATTTAGGTACAGCTTAATCCTAATCGCTTACTACACACTCTTGAACACCGTGGTGAGGCCATCTCTGCCTCATGCTGCTCACCTACCTGTGCCATCCTTCCCACTCACTTTATGTAAAAATGGTCTCTTTTATTTTAAAGAAAACTTAATTTTCTCTGTACTTCCTCACTCTAACCGCAAATCAGCTTCCTGTCTTCACAGTAACCACAGCATGGAATCATAGAATAATTCAGACTGGAAGGGACCTTTAAAGGTCATCTACTCCAACTCCCTTGCAATAAGTGGGGACATCTTCAACTAGATCAGGTTGTTCAGAGTCCTGTCCAGCCTGACCTTCAAGATCCAGGACATCTACAACTTCTCTGGGCAACCTGTTCCAGTGTTTCACCACCCTCATCATAAAAAATGTCTTCCTTGCATCTAGTCTGAATCTTCCCTCTTTCAGTTTGAAGCCATTGTCCTTTGTTCTAATGCAACCAGCTCTGCTAAAAAAATTTGTCCCCATCTTTCCTGTAACCCCCTTTAGGCAATGAAAGGCCACAATAAGGTCACTCCAGAGCCTTCTCTTCTCCAACCTGAACAACTCCACTGTCTCAGCCTGTCCTTACAGGGAAGACATTTCAACCCCTGTGATCATTTTTGTGGCCTTTCACTGGACCCACTCTAACAGGTCCATGTCCCTTCTGTGCTGAGGGCTCCAGAGCTGGATGTAATAGTCCCTGTGGGGTCTCACCAAAACAGAGTAGAGGGGTAGAATCACCTCCCTTAACCTGCTGGCCACGCTTCCTTTGATGCAGCCCAGGATGCAGTTGGCTTTCTGGACTGGAAACACACATTGTCAACTCGTGTCCAGCTTTTCATCCACCAGTACCCCCAGGTCATTCTCAGCAGGTCTGCTCTCAGTCCCTTCATCCTTCAGCCTGAGTGGGGCTTGCCCAGCACTTGGCCTTTTTGAACCTCATGAGGTTCAACAGATATCTCCAGTCTGAAGTGTTGCTGCTAAAATAACTTGAGATGCATCAATCCGACTTTCATGGAGGAAATCAAACCAGTAGATTTTGTTACTCAGTTCAGCTCAGACTGAGCTTGTCCTGATTCAGCTTCAGTTTAACAAAACTTCAAAATAAAGGCTTACGTTCAGGGTCAGCCCCAATGCATGAAGCAGTTGGTAAGGGTTTGTAGCTTGCTGTTGACTTAGCTCCTAGATCCTAAAACCCACTTCTACTGAGGAAGGCAGTTCTGTGCCCTGCTTTTGAGGTATGGGTTGGGTTTTTTCATTGTGAAATTTCAGTTGCTGATGTGTTGAGAATCTTGTGGGACCTTAATACTGGTGATTTTGTGCCATTGTGAGTTTAGACAGATTATTATCCCACCCTTTATTCAAGGTAAACTCTTAAATTAATTTGTTAAATAATAACAATTAAATTTGTTGTTACAGAATAAAGAAAAGAGAAGCTAGAAGCCACTGTGGATACTTTCTGAACAAACAACATTCGGAAACCCCTAGAATAAACCATATATTCAGTGAATGCAATTTAGGAAATCAATTGTACTGAAGACTGCTTTGTGGTGTTAGGCGCTGAAATTATGGCCCTGTTAAAGTCAATGATTGTTTTGCCATTAACTTCAAGTGGGCTGGGATTTCATCTCCTTGGTCTTGCTACCAGAGACAGAGGCTTGCTGGAGGAAATGGGGCCGGAGAAACACCACTGCAAAAACAACACAGTAAAGAAACATTACATGAGCAAAGCTGCATCAGGTGGTAACTCAAACACCTCATCTATATAGGTTCAGGTGCCGACAACAGGGGGGTAAATGGGAGGGAAAATAAAAGCACAACTTTGCCCTGAATTTTTCATTATACCTCAAAAGCACCTCAGTATAGAAAGCACAAGTAATGATTTCATAATGCAAGACTAGAGCTTCTTGCTTTCTGCTAAAGTGGCAGAGAATGAGAATTTCCATCTTATTGCTCTAGTGAGGCATATAGGAAGGATTGTAGTTTGTGATGTGGACCAGTTGTCAGAGTAAAGCCGTTTGTGTAAACATGGCACTGGCTCTCTTTAGCCAACGCCGCCAAAAAGCTGTTCATCTTTCCATTTTTTTCAGTGATCTAACTGGGGACTCATCCAAAAAAGATGAGCTGCATACCGTTGTCTTCCACCCATTCGAATGCTGGAAGATAATATAAACATTAGCAAACATAGGGCAAAATATGCTTAGAAATCATCACAGGCAGAGATGGGGAAAGCTTAGTAACTCTTACTTACATTCCTGTGCTCAGTTCCCCAAACAAACTTCCTCTATTAACACAAACGGTCTCCAAGTATTGGTGTTTACAGCCCAAATTTGTTCAGAAGCTTTGAAAATCTGAAAAGGAAAACTGCTGTGGTAGAAAGCTTGACTGTTACATTTTACTGCAAGGAAATCTTTGTGATTTATATTTTTTCCAATTTTAAGGAAGAGAGATGAATAGTCACCATAAAATGAGAAATAAAACGAGAGGACAACATCCAGGGCAAGTAACCTGTGTCTGAGAGTGCAAGACCCTGGGCCAAAAGAAGAGCCAGCCTTGCAAGAGACACATCTCAAGGAAGCTGCAGTGGGACAAGAGGGAAAAAGCTCAGTATAGAAAAGGGTCTCTGTAGAGATCAGCATAGAAACAAAACCAAACATACAGTCTATATAAAAATTGTCTGGTATGAGGGCATCTCAACTATGTGTCTAAAGAGCACAGAAATTGAGGGGGGGGGAGGGGGGGGAAAGATGCTGCTCTGTTAGATGTGGTTTTCCTTTAAATATTAATGCATCTCAAAACCGGCATTTCTTACAGTTTCTTCCACTCGTTAGCACCGGATGCCAGGAATGCAAATGAGCAGCTGCCCTTCCAGCCCCTATTTTGGAATTTACATAGTTGAGAGAATCTTTAGACCTTCCAGCATATTTATTCTTTGATTTCTTTTGCTAAAACAGTCTGCAGCCTGGGTAAACACTGAAGAGGGCATCGAGCCAAGTGGTTTGTCTACATAGGCAGCTTTTTGTTTCTCCAGCCTTCATTCAGATTTACAGCTGAGCAATTATGAGCACTGGATGCACCCTGGAGAATCACTTTCAACCCATGCAAACAAAGCTGAAATCTGTGAAGTTTCCTTCTCATGTCCAGATTCAACCAGTTCAATTGTCCATATATATATCTCAGAGATGATCCGGGTAACCTATTGAACGTCCATTAAAAGCACTCGCCTCTACTCCAGTCCTGTGAGGTCCAGGTCTGATCTCAGACTAGTTTATGCACAGGCATTTTAGAAGTAGCAAAGTTTCTTCTGTTTTCTGTCAATAAAGAGCAGGTTGAATCGGGCTGACCTAAGATCAAGGTGTTGCTACTCAGTCAAAGGTTCATGTCTCTCCCTTACATTTTGAAAGAAGTTCACTTAGTATCAAAGTACTTAAAATTTGCCTTTCTGTTAAGTGCGTTGGTATTTCTACTTGTAGAACTCCATTCCTGGAATTGTTCAAGGCCAGGCTGGATGGAGCTCTGAGCAACCTGCTCTAGTGGGAGGTGACCCTGCCCATGGCAGGGGGGTTGGAACTCGATGATCTTTAAGGTCCCTTCCAACTCTAATCCTTCTATGATTCTATTCTATGATTCTAACTAATGAAATACAGATTAATGGTTAATTCAATAGCTAACCCAGTGGCTAGAACGTGTGGTGGAGAGTGATGAATCTCTGGTTCAGGGCCCATCTCCGTCAGAAAAAATAGTTTGTTAAACCATGTGTCACCTATCACATTGACTTGAGTTCACACTGCACTCCACATCATATTCATACTGCCTGTCCATGTCATAATGCTCTACCCTGACCCGGGAGTGAGCTGAGAGAACCCATAAATACCAAAGTACACCTATGTAACCCACATTATATGAATAGCTTCTACTTGCTCCTGCAGAAAAACTGTGTAATGAAGAGTAACTAAATATAAACAAAACCATTGGCATTTTGTAACTTTGAAGTTCTTGATTTTAGTATTTCAAAGCATAGTAGTGAAATTTTACTGTTTGGTTTTATGAACAAAAGTTCTACATTCACAGAGTTTCCTTTTATGGAACACTTCTGTACCTCCCAGAAGTACACAGGATAGCTTTATCCCTTTCCAGTGGGATAAAGGTCCTATTTCAGGTTTATTGAGATTGCAAATGGAAGTCAACTGCTGATAAAAAGCTAAATTTTGCCCAGTATTTTGACCCAATAGATGTCTGTATGTAGGTGGATGAATGAAACATGCTTGCAGTAGATCCATTTATTTTGTTTTAGTTGTAACTGCAGCTTTCAATCTGAAGATACTTAGAACTTTAGAGGAAGAGCCAAGGATGAAGAGGTCATGGATAGTATATAACTGAGACTGTAAGTATCTACCACCTCCGCCTGAGTGACATGTAGCACTAGACAGTCTATAAATACTGGGGACAAATGTATTTACACCACCTAAAGGGAGGCAAAGCAGGCATCAGTGACACAATACAGGCATCTTTAGGTTCTCAAGTTGTATATAAGTGTGTGTGCCTAAATACATAACTTGCTTGTTTCCGTTTTTGGAGACTAGGCTTAATATTATTACACAAAAGTTTGTAGGTAACAGAGAATACAGGGAAGAGGTGAATTTACATCTCATTTAATAACTTCATATATATCATATATGTACAAATATTATATACATAAAAATATGGTTTTAAGACTTCCTTTGTTCCAAACTAGCTTAAAATAATGAAAAGGTCTGCATTTTAAATGTTTGACACAGAAAAGTTTGCTTGATATGAATCTACTTGTTTTCTCTGTGCATAGGCATAGCTGGTTATCTTTTTAGCTTACACAAAACAGTTGATAAAGTTTTAAATCTGGTGTAATAAGATAACTGAAAGCTTAATGTTAGAAAAGCTGTAGGAATGGGGGAGGGACAGAAAGTGAATTTAATTTAAATATTATTTGTATAACGTATTTTCAGTTAAAGTAAGTTAATCCTTAGCATCAGCATTATAATGACTCTACTTTCCTAAGGCTTTGTTTCCTGGGGTCTTGAAACAAAGGTCTACAGTGTCATCTTCTTCCTACTGCCCTGAGTAATGTTAAAGCCACCAAAGAGCTGATCACAGGATCCTAGAGAGCAAAATGATTGTGGCAAATGTGTCAATCCTGAAATATGCCTTCATGAGACATACATAGGAGGGACAGCACTCCATCATCACTGCTTTAAGCTTGTATCCATATTAAGGCAGAAAATTAGATTTTTTTGTTGATCAAATTCTTCCTAGTAGGTTATGCCTTTTGACAGACAAATAATCCTGTTTTATCCTCTTCTACACTACAATTAACCTACAAATAAGGAGATATACAACGTTTACCATAGTTCATAAGCTTACATGGTTTAGCATAACTTTCTAGTAACCTTCTTTGCCAATTTTCCTCTGGGGAGTTAAGTTTTGGTCACAGCGATTGACTCTCTTTGTCTGAGTTGCTACATCTGCGGCATATTTAAAGCAAAGGCCCAAGACCAGCCTCAAGGTTCAGGTTTCCTTTCAAATCCTCTGCTCACAGGAGAAAACAAAGACTTGTGCTATGCCTTTGCATTAGCTGAGATGCAGAGCTACTCGCACTGGCAATGGGCAGCGCATAGCAGACAGGGTCAAGGATGAAGGAAGACTTGAAGAATGTGGTGCTAGTAAAATCATATATAGCACTTCTGTCTCTGTGTTCAGATCTTGGATTGATTTTTCTGGGTTGCAGCTCACTAGCACTAGAGATGCCCCGTCTTGGCCTCGAGGGGAGCTGGTCTGGACTTGGCGTAAGATCCTATTTCAAGGACAACAGTGTGTCGTGTGTGTTGTTTTCTTTTTCTTCAAGGGTTGGCACAGGTCTAGTGTTAGGGCAGGGTCTATGCTGTACAAATCTGAGGAAGCTTCTAAGGGCCACAAAAATGATCAGGGGGCTGGAGCACATCTGCTACAAGGACAGGCTGAGGAGGCTGGGGTTGTTCAGCCTGGAAAAGAGGAGTCTCTGAGGAGACCTGATAGCAGCCTTCCAGTGCCTGAAAGGGGCCTACAGGAAGGCTGAGGAGAGTCTGTTTACAAAGGCCTGCAGTGACAGGATGAGGGGTAATGGCTTTAAGTTGGAGAAGAGCAGATTTAGATTGGAAACAAATTCTTTACTCTGAGGGTGGTGGAACACCAGAACAGGTTGCCCAGGGAGGTGGTTGAAGTCCCTTCCCTGGACATATTCAAGGCAAGGCTCGATGAGGCCCTGGGCAGTCTGGTCTAGTTGTGGGTGTCCCTGTGACTGCGGGGAAGTAGGACTAGATGACCTTTGGAGGTCCTTTCCAGCCTGGATGATTGATTCTATGATTCTATCAGAAGGATGAGGAGTTTGGTTTGGGGACAGCCACTGTGCCTCAGAGGGAAGCTGTTTTGGACTGATGCTCAATTGGAAATTTTTAGTCTCACAAACCCAGCTTGCATCTCTTATCAGACAGCCGTGTCGACAAGATCACATCCTCATGAATCACCTTAAGAAGGTGACATTCCCTGACACCAAAGCACCAGGAGATGCTGAGAGGTAGAACGTGCAGGTGTGTAAGAACTGAGGAAAATGTCAGGCTTTAGCTCACCACCTGGCCCTGGCTTTTAGGGAAGCAGTGTATGTATAGCCCATCTCAGTAATTACATCCTTTTCCCCACTGCACTAATAAATTTAGTACTGCATACAGGGACATACAGCATAGTCTTTTACTTTTAGATGGGACGTATAACTGCTGGGCTGGAGCTGGGGTTATGCTTTGATTTGGATGGAACAAGCTGGTACCTGCCTATTCCAGTCTGTGCAGCCGCAGCCCAGGACGGCTGGATCGTCTTTCTCCAAGTGGGGCTGCAGAAGGAGGCAGCTGCTTCCACTCCTTGTTCAGCCACTGATGGGGAAGCAGAGAAGCCTTTGAAATTATTAATTAGTGCCAGAACTGCGAACAACAGCTATTAAAATTCTTGCCAGAGGTGGGTTGGTTTTTTCGTGCTTGGGGATGCACATTTAGTAGAAGGGATGGGAACAAAGAGGACCCAAAAAAAATGAAAGAAGGTAAATTATTTTTTTCCTTCCAAGAAACAGTAAAAGCAATTATTTCTCAGGTTGTTCGGCAGTTCAGGATTGTATCATTTAAACTAAACTGTTTCTAAATCAATATAATCTCGGGTCAACTCTTACATGAACACTCTTAGATCATCTTTTTTTATTGGACTAATTAAATCAGACAGATACAAAATCAGTTAGAACATAAAGTGAGCAAGAGCTGCTAAATGCATCTTCTAGTATTTCTTTTTTATATTATTATCTTTGCTTTGATGAAGTTGAGCTCCATTTTGCAAAGTTTTTATAGTAAAGAGGGTAAAGATTAGCAAATCTGCTGACTCTGTAGACTCTTTAGTTTTCTCCTTCTAGTGAGATAACTGTCTTAATTTTTCTTCTGCACTGAATTTTTCAGAGGGATAAAAAGTTGAACTTGAAAGTTGATTGATTATCAAACAAATTATTAATAGTCTTCCAAAAAAAAAAAAACATTTGGTAGTATCATCTAGCCAGGGGAGTAACAAGGTAGGACACAAAAAAGACCTCTTCTACTAATCTGCTGTGTGCCTGTGAAACAAATCATATCATCTCTTCATTCCTTAGTTTCCCCAGTTAGTTAATTTGTCAGGTGTTTTAAAAACCATTGATGAAACACCTCCATTGATGAAGAGAACCAGGTTGGACAAATGTCATAAGTGGAAAAATTTGGACCTGTTACTTAAAGAAAAAAAAAAAAAAAGATAAGTGCTGATATGCAAATAAAAAAGACTACAGTCTGTCTTTCAAATTTCAGGCTAAGACTGTAATTTTGGCAGCTGTGAAACCCAAACACATTTGCCTTGAAAAATAATGAGACGAAACCATGGATCACTCTAGTGCTATTCATACTGTTGCCTCTCATAGCAGAAGCACATCCTGAGCCACAGGACATCATGAATTATACCTACTTGTGTTATAATAGACAGACACACACACACACACACACTGAGATTATTTGAAACGTCTCTGCCCCTTTATTTCTACCACCCCTAAAAGACCTGCTCCCAATGAGCTGGAATTCTTGACTACCCCCACCTCCCCACAGCACACGTTTACTCATTTGTCTCCAAGCGATCTCCTCAGCTCCCTGCCTACATCCATCAAAAGTTTATACCCTCTACCTATTCCCACCCTCGTGCTGTTTCTGTGTTCCAAATTGGAAGTGCTCAGCACAGACACTGCTGGTGCCAAGCAGTGAGATGTGCTAGCAGGGACAAGATTTTGATGTTGCTGAAGCTGTGGGCGTTCTTGTCATCTCATTTGAGCCCTAATGATGGTTTCAATAAGCAAGTTAAAGCTCTGATGCCCCCGTAAGCTCAGTGCCTCTCCAGCAGCCCACCTGATGGCAGTTCCACAGGCTGTGCATGCCAGCATTACTGGGGTCTCACCCCTTCCATTTTCCCCTCCATGCCCCGAGCCCCTAATTCCCACAGCCAAGCTGGCACCCCTGGGCCCTGCACAAACAAATAGAATCAAAGAATGGTTAGAATTGGAAGGGACCTTAAAGATCATCGAGTTCCAACCCCCCTGCTGTGGGCAGGGACACCTCCCACTACAGCAGGTTGCTCAAAGCCCCATCCAGCCTGGCCTTGAACACTTCCAGGGATGGGGCATCCGCAGCTTCTCTGGGCAACCTGTTCAAGGGTCTCACCATCCTCACAGGAAAGAATTTCTTCCTAATATCTAATCTAAATCTCCCCTCTTCCAATTTAAAACCATTACCCCTTGTCCTATCACTATGTTTCCTGACAAAGAGTCCCTCTCCAGCTCTCCTGTAGCTCCCTTCAGATACTGGAAGGCTGCTCTAAGATCTCCCCGGAGCCTTCTCTTCTCCAGGCTGAACAGGCCCAACTCCCCCAGCCTGTGTGGCCAAACCATGAATCAGACAGGAAGACTGATCCAGACCAAATTCAAACTCTGATTTGTGGGATACAGCTGTGCTGACCCAAGTGGCTGCTGCACAGCTGGTCCTGTCTCCCCGTCCGAGGCACACAATCCATCCTCCTCCACTGGGATACCATGTATTTAGGCGAAGGGACCTAAACCAGCATGCAAATATTCCTCTTTTTGTTTTTGTAGTTACTTTGCTGCCAGATGAACTCCCTGAACTGGCACACCACAGGATCAGCAAAGCTTTCTGTGCCTCTGCAAGGGAGCAGTGGGGTGGGAAGGCAGGTGGGAAAAAGCAAGATCTCTCCCTGCGGCAGCAGTCAGCGACGCAGTTCATCAGCACAGCCATAATTGCATCCCAGCCACCACACACACTCCTTAACCTTACTCTGAAGCATCCTTCTCCTCACCTACATGACACAGACCCAGCAGAAAGGACAGGCTCAGTGTGGGAGTGAGGAGGTGGGGATGGGAGAAAGGGACTGCCGCTCCCCAAGGTCTCTCTCAGTTACACCAGTAGGCATGTCTGGGAAATGATGGGCTCAGAAACCTTTGTGCAGCACTGATGAGTATTCCTAATCAAGAATTTATCTGTTGGTTGTGGTGTTTTTTTTTTCTTGGAAAGTGTTAGATTGCTGAGTACTGGACTGTTCTCTGTGATTTGAAATGGGGAAGTTTTAATTATTAATATGTGCTAGATTGTACCTATCTTTTCTAGTAGATATAGCTGGGTTTTTGAGATCAAATTAACTGTTCTTTCAAGTGCATTTATAGTAACAAAGCCTAAAAATCTGGAACAAAAATTTCCAAATGGTCTCATCCAATTTTTGGTTTGCTTTTTTTTTTCTTTCAAGTTGATTTCCTTCCCACCTTCCCTACTCCCCCCCTCAGGTTTTCATCTTTTCATCCTGATTAAGGCTTGAAAAAGCCTCACAGATTCTATTTCAGACAGGAAAATTGCTTTCTGTCCATCTCTGGCTCTGAAGCAATAGCTAGTGTCTCCTCATCCTATGACCTCCAGTGCCAGGGTGGGCTACGCTGTAAGCAACAGCCGGCAAAACGAGTAGAAGGAGCATCAACTAGAGCTTGGATGCACAGAGTCCCTGCAAGGTTGCCTACATCCTTCACCACATCTCAGAGAATAGAAGTACTCCAGGAGCTGAGTCCCCAGACAATTATTTTTTTTAGCAGGAGTTACCCCCCACTGGGAGAATTATGAAAAGGAAAGTCTGAGAGCAAGAACTTAAAGAAATGTGTTTATCCCTTGTTTAAAAAAGATGAAGTGCTTCAGGGAAGTGTTGGTCTCCAGTGGGCACTTCCCAGCTGCGGGAAGTTTTCATCGTAGTTAGGTAGTTAGCAATAGTTCATCTACTGCTGCAATAACATGACTCTGAAGTACAATCCCTGATGCCGGCTTGGAGTTCATAGAGAAAAAAAAAAATCCTTGCTTAGTTATTATTGCACTCTCCATATGTCTTAAACATGGCTGAGAACTACCTTCACAGGTGCCAATCTTCTGGCAAGACAGCAACACTTGTTACTCCTGGCAGTCCTGAAGATGGAGCCATTTAAATAAATCACTATCAAAAGCCGGTAGAGAATTCTTTCCATCTTAGTTGGGGCTGCTTGTCTGTGAAATCAGTGGGATATTTATACTGTATTCAAAGTTCCTACTGCTTAAAATTAGACTGGGAATTCATTTGGAAAATACTGGAACAGGTTGCCCAGAGAGGTTGTGGATGCCCCATCCCTGGAAGTGTTCAAGGCCAGGCTGGATGGGGCTTTGAGCAACCTGCTCCAGTGGGAGGTGTCCCTGCCCATGGCAGCGGGGTTGGAACTCAATGATCTTTAAGGTCCCTTCCAACTCTAACCATTCTGTGATTCTATGATGAATATGACAGAACAGGTGAGGTAAGAGTTATTTTTTTTATCTCTGACTTAAATCCTTTTACAATCCCTTACATGAGCATCCCCTTCAAGGTGACAGAGAGAGGGAAAGTGTTCCTCTTTGTAGTAGCTGAAGACTGGGAAGTGGAGCTAAATAAAAGATTTACCAGAGAACCTGTCAGGAGCACAGATACACACAATGGAAGAAAGCTTAACACGCTATTATATAAAGGAGCGAAAGGCTATAAATACTAGGTAATCAGGTTTTTCTCCTTTATGGCTCTACACATCTATCCCTTCCTTGGACACAGGACTGCACTGTTGAAAGACAAGCTCTGGACAAAATTGTAAAGCTCCAAGTGCTTTTCAATTGCCTCACACTCCCTGATTGATATTAAAAACAAAACCAAAACAAACCAAGAAAATGCAAACCCAGGCAAGAGACAGAAAAAAAAAGAGAAAAAAAAAGCTTGCTAAACATGATGTGTAGCCATAGACTAGCCCGTCAAATGCTGAATTATTATGATTGGCACGTCATTGTGATTTTTTTTTTAATGGAAAAGACATGTTTGATAGACTAGACTTGGGTTAGAAAGTGCTAATGAGCACTAATAGTCTAAGCCACACGGGCATGTGGGTGGACACATCTCCTGATCAGACCCAGAGCTGCTTTGACATACCATTCAGTGGAAACAGTAGAAAGGGAGGCACACATGGCTGAAACGCTTCTGGCTGGCTTTCAGGGTTTATGTACTGAATATGGGCATTGGTACAGCTCACTGTCAGCATGTGATGTGCTGCGTCTGTGGGCAGAGAAGAGAATCAGGAATCCAGCAACATTTTGAACCACAAGAAAGTTGATGGTAACCCATGGGAAATGAATTTTCAGACACAGAAGGGTGAACGTCTGTGCTGTTTGTTAATGTCCTCCTTGCAAACTAAGGGACACCTTCACTTTCCTCTTCCCAAAAATTACTGAGTAAGTAAAAACAGGATCTGTGACTGGATAAAATTTCCTCATTTCATTCATTCCTGGTCCTGAGCACTGTGGGCTGTAAAAAATAGCTGCAGTATTTGGAAAACCCAAATGAGTGTTTCAAACTCAGTAAAATTAATTTCCTTTGTCCTTCTCGGTAAAGCAAAGCATTGAAAAGAAAGGTGAAGCAGCAAGCCCTGCAAGGCACAAGGTAAATATTCATTAGGCATCAAAAAGAAAAATCCTCTGAATAAGAAGATACACACCTTCCTGCATCCACTCTGAGTTCCTCCAGGCGTTTTAGCTCTTCACAAGCTGGACCTACCGTTTTCACTGCTCAGTGTAACAAGTTGGTGAAAAGGAGACTCTCCCCTTGGGCTGTGGCTGGATCTTCTGTGCTCACCAAGCTGTCACTGCCCTCCTATCCTTCCTCTGCTGCTTGTGCTGCAAGCAGTGCATGAAACAGCAACAGCCCAACGTCCACTGAAATCTCTTCCCCTGGCAACTTCTTAAAATTGGGACATACAGATGGAAATAGCTGTCACAGCGACATTCATAGAAAATCAGGTCATAGGCATCCTGGGTAGGATTCACTGGCCATTTCAGTTTGGCCGAGTCCCGTAAGGTCATTTTATATATAGTGGAGAGCACAGGCATTGCATCTAACCTAGATAGACAGCTGCATTAGAGCGAGATGAATCACCCTCTGAGGATTCCTACTCGTAAAGGAGCTATGGGGGAACTAGCTCAGGCTTTTGGCACTGTATTAGATGCCCAGTTTAGGACAGATGAGTGCATAAGAGCTCACAGAAAGTCTTGTCAAAGTTCCCCCTCAGATCACAGAATATGTTTATTATCTGGTAACAAGCAGTCTACAGTAAAGACTAAAAACACAACTACAATGAGCCTTTGAAAAAAAAAAAAAAGCGGAAGATCTTATAAACATCACCAGGATCTAGATCTGTCCAATAAAAAGGCATGTGTTAAACAGAAAACACACAGAAGTTATTGAAAAGTTACCCAAGCCGCTGTGCTATAGTCAAAAATACCCTCCAGTGGACCCTGCCACTCTCACCTGGAGGAAAACTCCCTTGGTGCCCAGGTGGGGAACAACTTCACCTGTGGCAAGACACACTGCAGGCATTCAGTAGACAGTAATCTGAAATCCTTTAGTAGAAAAACACTCTTCCTGATGTATATCACCTCTGTCCAAAGAATCAGGACTGGATTAAGGGTGCCGCCAGGGCTCCAAGGAGGGGAGAAGTGGGCCAAGTCAAAGCAGAGGAGCTGGCTGGTTGAAAGTGGCTACGAGAGCTTCATGATGCATTCCTTCTTTGCCAGGAGCCTGGAAATAGGAAAGTTATTTTGTGTTTAAACATATTTCAATGTATTTCAACAGTGGTATGGTCTTCAAGTCTTTATCTGCTTTACAACCTGGTTTAGTCAGGGGTGTCCCTGCGACTGCAGGGAGGTCGGACTAGATGACCTTTGGAGGTCCCTTCTGGCCTGGATGATTCTATGATTCTATATCAGCAGACAAATGCAGCTTGCCCTGGGTTAGGAGGAAACATGAACGACACATCTGCAAAAGCCACAAAGAAACTGAAGTCTGAGCAGTATTGTCCTGGTTTGAGGTAATACAGAACCAATTTTCTGTTTTGTAATTTCATCTTTTTAGCCCGGTCTCTTCTAAATAAACTCTGAAACTAACAGCATATTGTTCAGAAAACTGTTCATTCTCACAGTGATAACAACTGATTATACTGAGGAATGGTGTGCAGAGAGGCCCTTGCTTATTGCTATATACTTATTGCTATATACTTATTGCTATAACAACCAAGGTCAGGTAATTTCATTATTTGCCCCGTTGGAGGGTCANTTGTCAATCTCTTTGGTCAATCCTGTCAAAATGATGAGAAGTATTCAATGAGGTGACCTTGGACTTACTTCAGGTGATTGAAATAGACGTAATGGTCATTCTCTGCACGGTTCCTACCTTGGCCAGTTGTTTCTCCAGGGAAAGGACTTGGGTTGGCAACACAGAGCATCACACGCACTCTGCCATCTTTCCTGACATCAGGTTCTCTGCAACAGACCTGTTCATCGTGAGTAGCTGTACTTCAGCGTATGCATGTCTGGCATGAGGACAAAGCACAAAGACAAGAGAGTATAGATTCCCTGCTTCAGGCACACTCCCTCACTCCTGTTGGTATAGAGCTGTTGTTATAAAGGACTCCCCGTCTTCCTGAAAGGAGGATGTTTTGCCTTTGAAATGCAACATCTGTGGATTTCTAGATGAATTTCCCACAGCTTTTCATCCTTCGGATTTCAGGAGACACAGTAGCCATCTGTCTCTTTCTGTCTCTTCTGCCACTTCAGTGACACAAGTAATTCACTGGGCTACACACCCCATACATTCAGCATGTCACTCCTCACCAGTTTAAAGTCTACCATGGGCCAGATATTTAATGGTGCTCAGATAAGTCCTAAAAAGCTAGTCCATAATGAACTGCAAGCTATCTTGGCAAGTAGAGGGCTGTTTTATGGCTTATGACAAAGGATTCCCTGAAGTTGGACATATAACAGGTTCCCGATTCCTCTGTCTGCTTACATTTCTTACATGTTCTTCATAGCTTGTGATAACAGAGCAGTCATAATACAAGGAAAGATATTTTTGTTTTGTTTTGTTTCAACGGGGGTTGTCTCAGAGTACTGAGTGACTCAGCTAATGTGGCTTTAGAAAATATACTGCCACAGCAAGACACTTGGAGATATGGGGATTTCTTCATTTCCTTCCCCTCCCACCCACTTTCTCATTGTTTGTAATTCCTCTGGCAGATGAGCTGAAAATCAAAATCTTACTGCTGGAGGGAATACACTGTACATCTGTTTCCAAGTTCAGAAATTATTGAGATCATATTGTTTGTGGATCTACAAAGGCATTCCCTTGTTCTAACAAAGACTAATGCCAGTTCTGTCTTGTTCCTGCGGCACATAGTTGTATTATTGCTGCTTTATATTTTCCTTATTACTTTTGAAAATTATTGCACTTCATCTTGATCACCACATCGGTACTACACACACCACCATGTAGCTACTTAATTATGCATGTGAGCGTTCAGTTTATCAAAATTATACCTTTTGTGCGCAAGTCTCTAGTAAGGCAGCGACTCCCGTGCAGTTGTCTTGAGAGACACATCCCGGCATGACTTTGCAGCTACCTGCACCATAGTGTCACAGCATTTATGCCACCACAAAACACGGTGAGAAAATAGGAAAAAACTGCTATTGCTCTTATGTCATGCTGGCGTTGTCTGCTGTAAAACTTATAGCAGCCATGCTTCCCCAACGAAATGGGGACTTACCCTCTCAAAACCAACCTCAGGATGAAGACCAGAACTGAGTAAAGAGCCCATGGGTGCACTTCCAACATTACACAGCTACTGTTGTCTGTCCGCAGCTTCATTGCCCTCAGTGCAGCCACTGATGGAATGGCACTGGGACAGAGGGAAAATTTTCACCTTCATCAAGCTCAGGAGGAATTAATTCTCCAGTGCAATGAGCCAGCACTCTGAGGCCAGTCCACAGCAGATTGGCCTCTATATCAAAAATCACCCTAGATGACACTCCTGGTGGTTTCAGCACACAGCTAATGACTGAATGCTCCCTTTACTTCAAAAGTTGGCTCTATGTATATGGCAGGTCGGTGCACAGGAGCTAACACTGCCAGAGTCTGTTCTGTAGGTGCTGTGAGGAGATACTGGGTCATAGCTCTCCACATCTTTCAACATTATCCGATCAAAACACAGAGTAACACCCAGGAGATTTCAGCATTTTGATTGTCCTATTTCTTTTGTAGAGGGGAGGATTACTTCTCAGCTAGCACTGTCTCCCTTGATTTCTGTATTAGATAAGTCTATTCTCTTGGACAAGGAATTTTATGCTTCTTAAAGTATGTTTCTGCAATGAAGACCGAAATGATTTGCTTCTTTGGCTCATTAGCTTGTCCTTGCTGTTGAGCAAGGACACTACTTCTTATGAGTTAAACGTCCACTTCAGCTGTCCACACTTCATATTAAATATCCTTGCAGATTAACAATTACGTAAAAGGCTTAAATCACTGCAGAAATGTTTTGCGTGTGCTGGCCTTTGAGTAGTAAGATATAATACTGCAAATGGCAGACGGGCAGAACAAAGAGCCAGAATATGACAAAGGTGTGCAGGACAGTGACACAGTGATGAGCAAAGCAGCAGGAAAAGAAGCTGTGCATCAACTTGGAAAGTTAAGTTACACTGAGGAGAGTTTTATTGCAGTTGAGATAAACTTGTTGTTTTCCTACAGACAAGTGTCTAAGAACCAGATTAAGGATATTTCCCAAACACTGATAAGGGTATTTTAGTGAGTTGGGGTGCAAGATAATCAGTTTCCCCATGTCTGCTTTTCCATGTGCGGGAACAGGTGACACGTTAGCACATGAAAGAGACTCCAGATATGAGACAGGTTCCAGTGTTCAGTGGATCCTAGCTGTGGACCGCTCCTTCTCAGTGTGAGGCCCCTCCCCATTCTGACAGATTGTATTGGGATGGTGCCTGCCAAGGACTCAGATTTTACCTTTAGAACCCCTTAATTTTATGTTACCCAGAATTCCTTGCTTTCTAAAAGCTGCAACATTTTACTTTTTTTAAGTAATTAGACTAACTTGTGTATTCATTCTCCTTTTGAAATAATTTTCTCTTCAGTAGGGATATTACATTTAATAACCTGAATCCTGATAAGTTGCATAGATATAACTGCCTTGCCCTTTCAAAACACATAGTTTCCCACTCTTAACATTCAGTTGAATCTGTTTGTAGCTACTTCTGGGATTGAATTGTTTTAACGATAGCTTTGGCGTGCTTCTTTTTGGGAAATTAGCATATTGATGGATTATCTCCCTTTTTCTTGGCCTTTATGTAGAATCTTTTCCTATTAAGTACAGAAAACTGGAATTCAGTACTAACCTTATTACTTAGACCATGAAGGCAGAAACATGATTATTACTTCCTTTTATTCCTATAAACAAGAAAATCTGTCCAATTGCTAGAATGGATTTATAGTGACTCATAACAGACTAACCATTCACACAACCCTACCAATTAACAATATTACACCAGAGATTAATTTGTCTTGTGACATTTAGGACACATGTTGCACTTACCAAGGGTATACATGGGTACTCATTAATGTAACCTGACAATTACATCTGTCAAAGTCTTTCTCTGCTCAAAGTCCTTCAATGAAAATTCACCTCTGCAGAAAATCATCATTAAAAAAATATTTTCTGGGCAGTTTATGTCTTCACTATTTTACATATTAGCTGCGCAAGTATTTTGTATCATAAAATGTCTTTAGCCATAAAATACCGCCATTTGCACACACTCCTATTCATCAAAAGCAGAATGCACAGAGTATTTCTACAAGACTGCACCCTGTAAAGCCCTGATCCTGCAAATGCTTGACTTTAATGACACTTGAATGTGGCTATTACTCACGTTTCTAAGGTTAAGCATATTCATGTCCACTGGATCACTCCTTAGCTCCTAAACATCTTGAAGCAGGAACATTGCTTAGAGATGAGTATACCACTGGGAATAAATCTTCATTGATGTGCTTCCATGCACAGTGTGTAAAGAATCAATGATGTATGCATTTCTTTTCTTTTAATGAAAATAAATCCTTCCTGTGCCCTCAGTGAGACTAGCTTATCACCAGTACATCACAGTTAAACGAGTCACAAGTCAGCTAAGGCCAGTGCTGCCTCCTCAGATCTCAACTCCATGAACCATGCAGATTTCCACCCACAGAAAACATAGACTTTAACAGCACTTACTTAGAGGACCACATGATTACAAATTCAAATCTATGTGGTTTATATATTTCAGGTAAACTCCACCCTATTTTTGTATTTCTACTGGGATGAAGCTCAAACAGAGAGGTTTGAATTAAACTACCATGGCAGTGGACAACCCAAGTACGGGGCTTGAAAGGATCAGGACTGTAAAAAAATGTTAGTCACATATAATTTTTAAATATTGTCACAGAAGAGGATACTCATCCCTGCTAATTCAGCAAAACAGAAGTATAACTGCAGTTTATTATTCTTCACACGGGCATTTACCATTTCAGAGGATCAGTAAACCAGGTGAGGTTTGGGAACCGCAGCATGTGAGCAGCAGAGCAAGAAACACATACAAGTTCAGGCAATCACAAGGTTTCCACTCGTACAAGAAATAGTTGTATCTACCAAGTACCTGCTGTTGACAACAGCAGCCAGGGTCTCAAAAATAAAGTTGTAGAACCAAGTTCTTTGCTTTAGAGAGGAAAAACCCCCAAACAACAACACTCCCTGTGCCATAACCTCCAGCATGGCACTGGACACACACACATGCAGACACATAGTCCTGCAAATGCCAGTTTTATTGCCAATGCTGGCTCTGCATCTGCCTCACGCCTGAAGAGCAGAGCCAGAGGCTTCAAAGCACGACTCAGTCAAATTTTGCACAAACACACACACAGAAATTCAGAAGGTACAGCTTAGAAATAACCCTCTGAGCTTTTGGAGCACAGCAAATTCAGTCCAAGGCTCAGTGACGTGAGAGTCACCCCCTCAGCAATGCCAGGGAGGGGATGCTCCACTCTCAGGGAGGCCTCATCAAGCCCCAAAACCCCTCCAGCTTCTCTGCCGCTGGATAACGTCCCCCCTGCTGCTGCTGACCCTACCCATGGGCATCCTCTGCTTCATCCTTCATCCCATACATCTCCTCCCTGCCAGCCGTGGCCGGTGCCCTGCCATCAGCAGATATCCATGGCAACCAGTCTCCATCCCAGGGAGGAGGCAGCTGAGCCGGGTTGAAAACCTCCCTTCTGCTTCTGCCTCCATCGTGGGCAGCAAATGGGCAGGCAGGCGGTTTTCCCTGGCTCCCTGGGGTTAGGATGCGTGTTTCTGCCTCCTTTTGTTCCCTTCTTTCCAGCCATCACCCGCGGACACCCTCGTGCTGCTGATGTTCCCCGCTTGACAGCGATGCTGTCTGCTGAAGGCCCTCTCGCACCCTGCCGAAATTAGCACTCGGTAGGCAAGCCTTGCAAATTGCTGACACCCACAGAGGCTCAGGCCACCCCAATGCCTTTTGTTGTGCCGCCCTCATAAACCAGGCAGACACATCATAAATAGATTCTCGTGGCACAATTAAATTGGGGAAATCCAATAAGCGCGATGGTTCTAAAGCCGGTGTTGATGCCACGGACCTCCAGAAAGGATAACAGCTTTGGGCAGCGCTTCCCCTCTCCTTGCCAGCAGAGCCCCAGCAGCTGATTTGCACCCCGTAGCCCCCTGGCATGGCAGCTGAGCCCTTGGCAATACCGTGGACCCTTCATTCCTCAGACAGCAAAGTGCACCCTGGTACAAGCCTTTGCACCGGTTTCTGTTAACCTGAGGTATCGACAGCCTTGGAGAGAGCAGAATTTGGAACTCCCTTGGGGGACCCTTTCCATCCCCCATTTGTGAGCTAATATTTTGGGCCGCCCAGCCAAAAACAGTTGAGTTGCAGTTTAGCTTTGTGTTGCTTGAAGGAAAGAGTTTTTGCTTAGCTCCGTGGCACTCCTTGCCAGATCCTTGGAAGGAAAAGGCAAGGAGGAGAGTGGAGTTTGATGGGAACAGCCCCGGAACACTGACCTGCCTCACCAAGGTTGATGCTAAACCTCTGTGCTGCAGCCAGTTTGCCTCTGAGCCATGTACTGCCCTAAAGGGAGGCTGAAAGACAGGCGGTTTACCTTATTTTTTCCAGGGAGAAACCAGTGTCAAATGCCTCTGGATTTACATTCCCTCAGATTTGCCTTTCCTTTGGTCAGCGCACACAAACCCCTGCACAGCTCTGTGGCCTTGCAAAGGCCTCTCAGGATTAGTCACTGAAGACAGGGTCATTATAGAATCATAGAATGATTAGAGTTGGAAGGGACCTTAAAGATCATTGAGTTCCAACCCCCCTGCCGTGGGCAGGGACACCTCCCACTAGACCAGGTTGCTCAAAGCCCCATCCAGCGTGGCCTTGAGCACTTCCAGGGATGGGGCATCCACAGCTTCCCTGGGCAACCTGTTCCAGTGTCTTCACAGGAAAGAATTTCTTTCTAGTATCTAATCTAAATCTCCCCTCTTCCAATTTAAAACCATTACCCCATATCCTATCACTTCACTCTGACGAAGAGTCCCTCTCCAGCTCTCCTATAGTCTCCCTTCAGATACTGGAAGGAAATTAGAATATACCCATAAAATATCTGTGGTAAATTTGATTTTTAAGCAAAAAAAAAACAACCAACATTAGTACTATTTTAAATACCAAGGGTTGCTTTTTTTCCCCCAAATACACAGAAAATGAAGAACACCTACAATCTGAAGAACCTTTTTATACCCCCCCTGTCTTAAATCCAAACTCTAGTGGGTGAGTTCCTTTTAGCAGGGACAGCTGAATGGTGTGGGTCGTGGAGGTGCTTCAGGTGACTCATGGACATAACCAGCTAAGATGGCACCAACAGCTTCTTCAGCCACCTTGTGAAAAAAGCAACCTATAGCAATATCCAAAATCTGATGTGGTGGATGGGCCACATACATAGCCTATTAATATAGGGAGATGACATATACAGGCTTTCTGCCTCATCCTTCTAAAAAGGTTATTAACTGTCTTTCTTACATCTAAGGGGAAAGATTGGCCAGAGCTGTCATATGTTCCTGTCAGCTTTCTCACACCAGCACTGCAAATTAGGGCTTTGGGGAGTTAACAAAAAATAAAGATAGGTGGTATGGAGCCAGGAGGAAGGAAGCGTTGAATGCTGTATTTGCATAGGGTTTAATAAAAAGGGGATAAGGTTGAAATTCAGGCCCATGCGGAGGGCTAGCTTGAGTCCCATGAAACACTCCATTAAACCCTGATGGCTTCCATCATGCACCCCACAGCAAAGGTAGGTCCTTCACACAGAAAAATATCCCTCAATAAAAAAGAGCAGCCTGGCTTGGACATCCACAGCACTTCCAGCTGATGCCAAGAAGACACACTATAGTGTCAGCATACACTAATACCATCCTCAAGTACCTAAAATGCTTCTATGGCTAGAAGCTGGAAGGGAAGAGAGAGATAGATAGAGATATCATAGCAATTTTCTCCTACACAGGAACAGCCATTATTGGTCAGGAATATAAGGGCTATAGAAGTGATGAATTTCTGCACTGGAAGTCCAGTTACAAGAATCCTCCACTTTGGTGTGATTTGTCCACTACATGTTCATATGTTCACAAAAACAACATTATCAGGCTTTATTATTTCCTGTTGGTTATTTCTTTATGCTGTTGTAGGTGTCACATCTTGTCATAAGTCTGGGCATCTCAGAGGCTGCCTCAACACACAATTCCTGCAAGGAAAGAAAAAAAAAAAGGAAGGACGTTTGCCAAGCTCACACCACACCTGCCCCAGCCTCTCCCCACACTAAAGTGAGGCATGTGGTGCTTCAGGCAAAAGAAGGCTTCTACTGAATCAAAATGCCTTACAATATTTCAAAGTCCCCTTCATTTAGCCCGATGACTTTGCTTCAGCTCTGTTTTGGCTCCCCACTGCCCGTGCTGGTTCACTGCTCACTCTCACCTCTGCTTGAGGTCTTAGCTCCAGTGCTCTGGAGCACCAGGCTCAATCCATCTAAGTGCATCAATTGCCCTGATGAAGCTGTAATAACCGCCTAGAGGTGATTTCTGAGCAGAGTGAAATGCAGAAAAGATGAAATAATTCTGGTAAAAGGAGGATTCACATTATGAGTTGCCTGAAATTTGAGAAACCTTAAGAAAGAGCACAAGTGTTTTGAGAAACTGGCTAGAAACCCAGAGCAAAATGTAAAAATCAGTAACTGCCTGCATTTAGAAATTCAAAGTACAAAACTACCACAGGAGAGTTTATTTCCAGCTGAACCCATGCTTCACTTTCTCTTTTGTTTAGATGATTCAGAGCAGCTGGAGGCAAAGACTTGCCATTTTATTTATCTGTAAAGTACCACACATACCTCTTGCCCCATGTATACAGTAGAATACTAATAGTTATAACAGCAGCAAGGGAATGCTCTTGTGAAAGTTTGCCCTTTGGAGACTTCAAGACCCAACCCTACCCAGTTAAAAAAAAAAAAATAAAAAAAAAGGAAAAAAGTCCAATATAAACATTAAAATAAACTTCAAATATGCACTAAAAGAGTTTCCAGGATTTGAGAGTTTCTCAAAGGTTTACTGTGCATCACTGGAAGGCTTTGCTCACTCAGAGAAAGATAACTAGAAATTTAACTTGAACGGGAATTTTCCTCCTATTGTTTTTGAAGATATTAATGTTTTGTTTAAAAAGAGCTTTCCCTACCCAGAACCTGGCTGCTTCTGCTTGATCCTGCAGTGAAGTCATCATAATCCTGTTTTACGATGCCACAGTCTGCTGCCATGAAAATAATTGCCATGTCATAAATTCAGCATTATAACTTTACCACGGGATGAAGAAAGAGAAAACAAGCGGTGGAGTTAAAAATGCCTGGTGAAGCAAACAAAATACCTTTGAAAAGTAGCCACAATGGCTCAAGGGAAAAAGAAGACAAAACACCAGAAAGGTAAGCAGATGTAGGCAATGACATGCGTCAAAGTTGCCCCCAGTGTGAAAACTCTCCTACACAAGACAAATCAGAGCGTTTAGGTCACAGAATAATCATGCCTGCGTGAAGGGTGGAACATATGGAATTTTTTGCTGTTAATTAGGGTGTGCCTATGGCAAGGCCACTGCAGTTGGATTTGCTTCAATTCAGAAATGCTCAACCCACCATAATGGTCTGGTTGGAATTCAGAAAAGAAAACCAAGTGTGTTTTACTACTTTATTTTTTCAGATCAGACAATGTAGAAATCAAAAGGAATAACAATATGAGGAATAGAAGAGTTCCCAGAGTCTCCAAGTCAGGGCAGTGGTGCCCCAGGTGGGAGACCCAGGTTTAGGACACAGTTCCCATACCTTTCCATTCTGTTCAGGGTCAGTTCTTGCCCTTCACAAAATGAGGATAGTGATGTTTAGTGACCTATGTAGAGTTCACTGGGTTGAGACAAAGGGGATCTGGATTCTGTTCTTGTCGCTTCCATCACTGGCTGAGTGATGCTGGGCCAGTTCCTTTGCCATACCCCAGTTTCCTCAGCTTAAACAGGGCTAACAATACCGACCTCCCCTATAAAGAGCTTCCCAGTCCACAAAAATCTGGATGTTATTATAATGATTGGCAATCAAATGGGATTAATTTGTTCAGATTCCGATGTTTAAAATGTTTTTAACTCTTTCATACCAACCCTAAGATCATTCTTATAGTCAGCTTAGAAGTTCATGTTCTTTTGTGTTTGTGCACAATACTTACAGGACTCGATCCAACCACCAAACATAAATGCAGCCCTGAATATTAGCTACATTTAGAATCACCTTTTGAAGGAACTGTTGAAGCTCAGGAAATGAAATCTTAACCAATGAAGTGAAAGACTCTGGTGCCTCAAAGAAGTACGTAACGGAGCCAGCTGGTCCAGGTTTATTTTTTTATATAGCAATGACTTAGTAATAAATAGAAATCTCACTTGTCATGCTTACACAAAGCCAAGCCATGCACGCAGCTGTTAAGGTGAGTCTGTTTCTACAGTGAGATGGGGTTTATTGCTTTACTTTTGTTCTCTGAGTGGAAGTTCAAGAAAAATTCAAATTTAGGACTAATAGCGACATAGGGTCCCATGGAGTTTTGCATAAAGTCTACGGTGAACTACCATGTCACATCCACACCGGGCCTTATACAGCTATGAATGTGTCTTTCAGCTGACTGTCCTTGTCACAGCACCATGATGCATCTTATGGAGCTAATAGTGTGGAACAATATAATGCTTCAGGAAAAACCTCAAGTTTAATAAAGTCTCTTAATGCTCAGAATGAACTTAGGAACCGAAAAAGGCTTTTTAAAAAGCCTTTTAATTTGTACTTTCTCACCTGAGAGTGAATAGGTCCAAATTAACATTTTGAATGAGATAATTCACTGTGGATCCAAGCAGGTAATCAATCACACTTTATCTAGGTCTTTCCAGGGGAAGAGAGGTTGAATGAAACTGCAGTATTTAAAAGAAAGAACAGAGACACAGATACAGCAGCCTGTCAGCTCCAGCATAAAGAGGAGGAAATTTCAGAGAGTCTCCACTACAAGGAGATGCCCCTTTTATGAGTAAGCTTTACTGAAAAACAAGCTCACACCTCAGGTAAGAGCTGAGATACGGACCAAGAGAGACCAGCCAGTTACATTCTGGTCACCATTCCTATGGGCTGTTTCCCATTGCCAGCTTCTGTTGCGCATTTTCCATTTCTGCAGCACATATTTGATAGACGCGCTGCCCTATACACAGACCTGCTGATTATATCAGGTTCATTGAGGTTCAAGAGCAACTCAAATGTGAAAGAGAGCCCTCGTTTGGTTTCACAGTAGCATTGCAAATGCTGCACAAAAGGACCTATAATTTCCTGAAGGACACATTGACTCATAGAACACTGTGGGACATCATGACTTTCCATCAACGTTGCAGGGATTGACAACTCATAAAGTTTTTGTGGGTTGTTGTCGTTGGTTGTGGTTTTTTTGTTTGTTTGTTGTTTTTTTTTTCTTTCCTGTGGTCTTTTTCTGCCCCCCCGCAATGATTTAACAATGGATATTCACATCACATGAGATCTTCCAAATATAGCCTGTACTGATGAGAAGAGATATATTTATCTCATCTCCCTTTGTACTTCTCTAAGACCACCACAGATACAAAGAGTAGAGGTTATTTAGAGTGATGTCCCAGCTGTATTAGCCTTTTTATGGCACAGCTGAATACACAGAGTTGAATTTATTGACTAGAATTACATTACTGAACACAAGAACTCAGAAAAAGATTCCTTCACTGAAATGAGGAAAGAGAGTGGGTTAAAGAAGTACAGAGATTTTGGATTTTATTCAACTAAGAACTTTAAAAAAAAAATCTATCAAAAATACAGAGCAGCAGCAAGCGGTTTTCCACTGCATATGTCTTTGCAGTCCAATGCATTAGAAGTTTGTAAAATTATTCATAGTCTTTTCCTCTGAGATAACAATCACTGGAGAAAGTATTTCCCTCTCAACTAGTTTCTTCTAGGCTTGAGACAGACTCTGACGTTAACTTGCTTGCTTGAAGTTCAGCATCACGTGGCTAGAAAAATCAAGTGTTAGTGATGAATAGAAAAGTCAGATGCTTTATTCAAACAACCACCTGTATTTTCTCTGGCTTATTTGAAATACACAGGATAACATCTGAAATATTCCTGAAACATACAGAAACTCTCCAATAATTTCAAGACTCATTCTTGAATGAGAGGGCAAACTCTCTACAATGAGACATATTTATTCCGTGTGTGTGCTCACTGCTAGCCATTACTGAGCACTTCAAATTTTTTAAACAGAAATTTAATAAAGGCCATTTGTTCTTGACTCTTTTTACCCATTTTACCCCATGGTAGGTGAAGAACAGCAGTCTCTCCAGAGCTGCTTCTATTCCAACCCCCTTTGTCAAGTTACTAGCAACTAATTTCATATTTTCTGCTACTCTCCCTCCAGGGTAGATCAAGTTTGAAGCAGTGGTTAGGGTTCTATTTTACTGACAGCCACGTCCAAGAAATGAAAAGGACACGGTTTATCTGAAAACAGTATCTTTGCTTGTTCAGTTAAGGAGTCCACAACTCTGTGTCTGTAGATTGAGCTGAGCTGCACATTGGTTAGGTGCAAAGTCTTCGCCTTTCAGTACTGCTAATACCTTTCCTTAGCCAGATTCCAGAGGGATTTCATTACAAGCCCAGACATGACCACTTAAATGACTTACGCCAAGAGGAAGATGATTTATTAAATAAAACGTTACTTGATTTAATTACATTTCAGAACTGACTTCTCCACTGATGATCTGAAAAAATCCAGGACACAACAATAAACACCTGCATCCTGAGGTCAGCGTGAACAG
>VXBW01008432.1:110045-190976 GCA_013400375.1 Thinocorus orbignyianus
AACATATCAGATGCATTTTAGCTTCACTATGACGATGGAATCTTCAAAGGAGGGTTAAAATGTCAGGTGTGCTTCTTGTTCATACATCTGCATGTGCCAAAGGTCCAGCACAGATTCCATTTGAAATAAGCTGCTTTCTACCACAAAGGACCATGCTCCCCAAGCAAGGGCACAGAGTCGGGACTATAGTCACATCTTTTTCCTTCGCTTTCTCTTCCATCAGCTCATATATTCTAAGCATAAACAAACGTGTTGTCTTCTGAGACAACTGGCTTCAAAAACATGGAGGAAAGAGGGGGGGGTGGGGGTGGTGTTTGTTCCAGGTCTAGATGGCTCAAAGAATTATACAGCTATAAAGATCTACCCACAGGGGAATTCAGATGAGAAAAGCCACAGGATATGATGGAGGGAATCAAAATATATAAAAAAATAAAATAATAATAATAATAAAAAAAAATCAAGGTAGCTCGTAAGACCAAGGGAAAAGGCAGCATTCAAAAATGTAAAAATCCCCAAGCCTGCTGCTTTTCAGGATCCTAACCGGCAACTGCTGAAGCTGTGAGAAGACAAAGATCGTTGAGCTGGAATATTGGTAGTAGTTCTTCCACGAGGGAATAAAAGGTCACAATGATGTCTTCCCTCCAAGATGTAGTTTCCTAATTTTCTCCCCAGTACCAGGAATGAATTCACTGTGAGAGCCATGCCCTTGTGGAAGGCGTGAAATCTTCTGCTTAATATTTACATCTTTACCGAGCAGTAATATGGAAAACAGGTTTGGGGAATGTAGAAGCAGACAGCTTGGGGAATACTCCGGCCTGGGCTGAGCCTCTGCAGAGGCAGACAGCCACCTACTGCCAGCAAATGAAACAGAAAGCAACCACACAGGCTTCCCGAGAGCTGCAGTACAGAAAACCATGCCTTCACACGGAACAGCTTTGCTTGGCACACCAGGCAAATCCACACTCGCCAGCATCAGGACAAACCTGTGTCAGGAAACATAATATTTTTTCCTCCCACTGACACGTTCGTGCCACATCTAGGAGGAGAGGGAAGAAAAAAAAAATCAAATCAGAAGCAGATGAAGTGGAAGCGTTTTCCATATAGATATGCTGCAGGTTTTCGGTTTCCATTTGTGGAAAATCCCTTTTCCTCTCTCCCTCCACCCCCCTCAACACGCACAGTCGAATTCACAATGAATCCCCACAGACTGAAACACTCTGAGCTCTGGCAGCCAAGGGCAGTGAAAGGAGGCCAGCAGTGCAAATTGGAGCAATGGGAATACACGGCAGGTAGCCGAATACCAGATTATCCAAGGTACCACAGCCTACGGCTTCCACCTGGAAGGAAAAGAAACAAAAGCCTCCCTTTGTGTCCCAGGGTTTTGTGGGAATTAAACGCAGCTCCCCTTTATGACAGACCCAGACTCTCACCAGGAACAGGGGACAGCCAGTGAACTCCCCAGGCTGTCCTCAGGGAATGGCCTATTTTAAGCCTGCTTGCAAACATCTCCCCTGCGTATGTGCTGTATTTTCATGGAAGAATAATTTAATCTTCATTGCCATCATTAATTTTTGACAGAGAGCACCATACGACATCCTGTTTACAGCCCACTAAATCTCCATTATGAAGCCGTGCTTACAGAAAGAAGAACAATCTGAAGAGCTGTGTTAACTTTTATGATTACATTCCAGCCCTGAAATACAGAAAGATGATTAAAGTTTAAAAAAAAAAAAAAGTGAAAAAACCCAACTCCAATATTAACATGTTGCTATGCTGTTTCCAGGCTCCAGAACAAGAAAATCTTGTTTAAATAACCTATACTAATACAGCAGATGCCTTTAAAAATGTGCATGTAGCATATTGGCTTTCGTCCTTATTGCAATATTTACCCTGTTGTCTCCAGCTGTGCTGAACAGCCCAGGTGAGGGCTGCTATTTGGAGCCAACAGAAATTCTGTGACAGAAGCAGAGATTTAACTCTGAGGAATAGGATTTTGCTGATACTTTTTCTTGCACTCTTATCCTTTCATTTAGAAACTTACAGAGAAATTTGGTCAGAATTGTTAATTTCCCCAAGGAAGAGCTATGCAGAACCAAAAGCCATCATTAGCAAGAACTCAAAGGGCCAAGAGCTCCAGAAGGCTTTCAACACGGAGGAATCACGCCTAGCCAAGGTTATGAGGGGGAGTTGTAAAACCATGAAATTTGACCCAATGCCATCTATAAATTTGCAAAACTTACCTCAAGGTAACCACTGCTGAGCGGGTACATTAGATCAGATCTCTGTTGCTGTCACCTGCTGCTGACACATGGCAAGAGCCCAGAGATGTTTCATCACCATTTCCTAGTGTGTTATTACCAGCGTCAGTCCTTGCTAGGGATGGACTTTCTCATTTGCAGTAGGACTCCAACACTGAAACTACCTGCAAGGCTAGTGCTGGGCTGGCTGCAACTTGGTCCTATGCATCTGGCCATTTTGGCAACAGTCCCTTGGACAATCAAGTGCCTCCATGTTCAGGGTCTGCTCTGAAGAGCAGGAGGTCCCTGGCCTAACATCTCTGCTAGTAGGTCCAAGTGAGATGGATTATAGGCAGACATTTTACCCCTTTTGGGACTATATGACAAGGAAAGTGTTGATCAGCCAGGACACAGCACGTAACAGCTGCACTATTTCGACAAAAGGGAAATCCCATAGTTTAAGGCCTAGGTTTACCCAACCAAGTTAGGTGCACCCAGTTAATTTAACACATCCTCAAAAGTCCATGAAACAAGAGAAGACCCTCCAGAGAGCAATTCCAGTCTTAGACTAAATCACTTAAAAGTTAGCGCAAGACCTGGATTATCCTCTGGAGGCCTCCCACTCCTCCCCCTCCTGCAAAGAACAGCAACACTCAAATAAGTGCCTCACGTTGTGGGGTAAATCTGGACCGGTAACTGTCCTCCAACCGTCCACTCTTCCTTAGTTCTAAGATGAGACCTTCTCTTCTGCAGGGCTTTGAAAGATGTCTGAGACACAGCCAAGATTTCTGTCTGTTCCAGAGGGAGACTATCTTCTTCCAGTATATACTTTAGTAAGTGTAAGTATACATTCATTAAGTATCTTGTGAAGTATTTAAGTATATATTTAATACAGTACTTCACTTCCAATCCTGCTTCTAGCATCAATCATTCTTCACATATACCCAATCTCCTTCAGATTTAAGAAAGTTGAGTCATGGGTCAATACTCTAATCTTAATGAACATTAGCTCCCAGTCATCAATTTCTAGTGAATAACCTCAGTGGCACTACTGAGGTGATAGCTCACGACTACGCAGAGCAAACCCAGGTTTGTGGGGATACCTCCATTCTCAATTTACCTGAAAAACAAGATGATAATAATTAGACACCACAGCCAATAGCACTGGGGTTCAACTAATCTTCCTAGATTAAGAAAGTTCTATAAAAGTTTATCATTTTGTATATTTGAAACACAAAGCTTGTGTTTCAGATTCATTAGTCTTTTCAGTCTCCCAAAACCAAACTGAAAGCACTCAAAACTCTCTTTAGTAGAGGAATGAATGAAATTCTGCAGATGGAATATTTTGGGTGCTATTTTTCTCTTTGGGTGATAGAAACGAAACGGCAAATGACTAACAGTTTTGACTCTTTTCTTCCAAGTTTCTTCATAGTTGAGGGTTTTGCAAGAAGAATGGGAGATGTTTTAATCAAGCACTCCTATTCGTAGCCTGACACTACTGGTGGCTATCAGATATGACCATCTTTATCTTTTTTTGTTTCGGTGGTTTGTTTTTTTGTTTTGTTTTTTACTTTTTATTACTAGTATACCCTGCTGAAACTCACGCTCCAGCCAGGCCATTGCATAGCCTTCATCTAGGAAATACTGATGTTGTCCTGTTTCACACCTCCTCCGCAACCCACATGTACACTTCCCCAATTCTATTTTTTTGCCTCCTCCAACCACTTTTGCTTTTCTCACAGCTTGATGTCCCCAAGTGCCTCCTGCCTATTTCCCAAACTGATGACAATTGCCCTCCCAAAGTCTTCTCCTTCCCCAGCCCTCATAATCCCTACACTCCTTTTGCTTTAAGCCTCTCGCTTCTGCTTCTCAACCCTATCTCAGCCTTTATTGGGGGTTTGCTAAGAGACCAGGGAAAGAACAAAGGAAGACCATTCCTCAGCCCACAAAGAGTCCACTTTACTTTTGCTGTCCACACTCCTCCAGGGAGCTCTCTTTGCTGCTGCTGGTTTGTTCTACCACCACCTGCATCTGCCCCTTTCAGGTTTCTAGGCTGAACTGTAAGGAACGGGGGCAGGAAACAGTCAGGGAGGGCACACTGAGATGGTCTTGTTTTCTCTGAAGACTACACCACTTCTCAGTTGGCTGGGTCACCACCATCTCAGCCTGGTGTCCTGCTGCTCTCGTCCCTCCCTGACGTATCTGCAGAGATCCCTGCCCTCTGTGAGCCACCTTGCTTTCTCTCTCTCCTCTTCTCTCCCTCCAGCATGCAGAGAGGAGAGCAAACGACAAAGCTTTTAGTGCAGGCTGTGGTCAGAAAGGAACTGAGTGAAAAGGTTACTTTTACTGACATTTCTTTGTTGCCGTGGCTATTAGGGACAAAATTGAATGAGGAGGTAGAATCAGTCACTGCATCAGCTCTGCGCTGTGGTTAAGGGGGCTGCAAACACTGCCGAGAAACTGGAGATCATCTTTTTGCTTTCTTTCCCCTCCCGTCTCCATCTAATTCTTTTCTATTTAATTGCTCTGACAGCGTTTGCTAAGTGAAGATCAGATGTAGGATTTGAAAGAGAGAATAACTGTTAATGAATGTAACAATTAGATTATACAAATGAGAAGAGTGCTTAAACACTTAGGTAGCAGACTTTGCAGGAAGCTCAACACCCCAAACCTTTGCAAGCTCAGTGCTCCACTTTAAGTTAATCCTACATGGTGTAATAGCCATGACTATTTGGCTTTTCATGTGGGGGGAAAGGAAGTATTAAAAGCTTCTGTAAAAAGATGCCCAAAAGGAAGCCACTGTCAGTACACAAGCCTTATTGGCCCTGCAAAGTCAATGAAATACGCTACACACCCTTGAGCCCTCTATACTGAAATTGTATTTATCATTTACATGCACAGAGCAATGTGTATTTCTAACATTAAAAAAAAAAAAAAAACAAAACCTGAATACAGAAAAGCTAACCCCAGAGAGGTCACATTCTCTAACTGCCTGGCTTGGTATTTGGATTTCTCTGGGGGGGAAAGGAAAAAAAAAATGAAAAGAGTTCCTCTTCACCTGCAGCTCAGAGGTCAAGTGCAGTAGGTGCAAGGGAATTTGTGCACTGGACCTTCACTCAAAAGCTCATTTCTTCCGTTCCTGGATTTCAGAAGTTTAAATGATGCTGAACTTGCTCTTTGGGAAAAGTTTTACTCACCTCAGTGCTAAAGTGCCTTTGGTTTTGTGGCAAAACCTAGAAGGTGGCTTGTTTCACAGAGGAAAAGGAACCCTATTTGTGGAGAGCAGTGACTGTGGGGGCCACCAAGGATTTGGTTGTAAGTGCTTTCTTCTCCCTACTTGGTTACAGTGAAAGGAAGGGAACCATTACACCTTGAAACGTTTACATCTTAGAGACTGTTGTGGGCACAGCCCAAGAGAGATATCACCGACACGCTTTGTGACTCTAGACCTCGTGGTGACAGGCACTTCCAGCACACAAAGAAAAGCCGCACAGGTTTCTCCTTGCATGCCCAATGCAACCTCAGTCCTTGTTCTCTCCTGAAACACATGTTCCCTCCTTCCCTTCTGTTTCTCCTTTTCCTTCCCCACCTTTGGGCCACTACATTTTTGGCTGTGTCTGGAGTGGTTTGCTGCTGTGCGTACATTTATTTTATGATAGATATATTGAACCAGGTTCTAAACTCCAGCACGCTCTATCTGCTTAAGGCATCTGCAGCAGCAAATCTTTCTCCTCCACCTTGCCCTGCAGCTCCAGGCAAAGTTTCTTTGCTATTCATTTTCCTGTCGCACGCAGGATGGACTACAGTTCATTTCTGCGTTCAGAGGTTTACACCAAGACTCTCTTCAGACTCTGACTCTCCAGGGATGAAGGGAAAGAAAAGGAAGAAAGAGAAATTTAAAAGAAAACAAACAAATAAAGTTAAAAAAAAGCAACCCACTCGCTTAAATGACACTGTGGAGTTTGAACACCAGCACCTCAGGACTTGGTACACGTGGAGGGACAGTGAGAGCACCACATTGTCCTCTTCTCCCTTTCCTGCCTTCCCTGACATGGTAGTCGGAGACCCCAACTCCGTGGACCAGGATCAAGGAAGGGTCAGAAAGTCCTGTGAGGATCCTGGCTCACACAGGGTAGCAGGGTTTTGTATGCTCCAAGAAGCAGAAGATCTGCCATAGACCACACAGCCTGAGGGATTATGTTTTGTTTAATAGCATGTTCATTATAATTTCCTTCAAAGTATGCTATAAACGGGAGAGAGAGTCAGTAATTGAGATCCTTTAAGGGTCTAACCATACTCGTTATTTGAATCTCTAAATATAAGAATAAGCAAACAGGCTGTGGAGGCTGTCCGTGTTACATATTTCCACTTGCATTTTTCCCAGGATGCATTTCTGAACACAAACCAGGCCTTTCACTTCCATAACGATTGTGCTAACCATTAGGTTATTATATAGATGGAGAGAAAGGAGGTGCCACGCCTCTGCTTTTCCTAGTGGTATTCAGTGTGGGTGAGAGGGAAGAAAGGAAAAGGCAAATGTTTTAGGAGCCATCACAGCCAGAGAAAGATGGATATCAAAATTAAATGAATGAATCTTTGGAGGTGTCTCTATAAAGTCAATGCTGAGCCACAACGCTTGATAAAAAAAAAATCATCAAATAATTAAAATCAAACCTTCCCACTTATAAAACTAAGCATCTACAACACAGTGGTACATCTGCCTAAGCTTTTCATAATCATCCTTCTTCCCACCTCTTTGGTTTAATAGCAAATTTCTTGGGATATTGTACATCTTTTGCTGTCTTATCAGATGTACGTTGCAGAATCTCTCTAGGCCCTTTTATATCACAAATAAACATGGTTTCCACAATGTAGGGTCCTCCACTTGGCAACTTTGCATCATTTTACTGCTTTGGGTCTCTAGGATGCTACGATCATTTCAGGTGATGATAGGCAAAATACGCACTTCTTGCAAGGAGTAAGTAGGACAAGTGTCAAGAAGCCAGAAATCCTCAAAAAAAATGGAACTGGCATGTTATGATGTACTTTGGTATAAGCAAGCTGCCGTAAGAGCAGAAGTATTTGTCAGATCCACTTCATGGTTTCCTGCCTTTCCATTTCTTCCTGCCTACCCCCACACAACCTCTTCACAAATCCCCAGCCCTCCCAGTTAAAGGTTAACTGCATCAGGCTTACTTCCTGAGAGACAGTTAAAAAACACCAACACCTTCATGTACTAGGGGTTGTTACAGTCATCCAAATCCCGGACCTTTTACAAGAAGCCAGTGGTGCCAGGCACATGAAGCATCCCCTTGCACTGCTTGCGCAGAACCTCCGCGGGAGTGTGTGAGCTAACCCCAGAGAACTGTGAGACCAGGTTCTCTGCCTTTCAACATGAGACAGGCAGCAATCCTACTGCCCATCAGGCCAACAGAAACCCATTTCTTAGAAAACCACAGAGCTTCGATGCTATGTTTCTCCAGCAGGCTGGGGTTGATGAGAACATCACCCACAGACCAAGGGAAGAGCCAGTGATCTTACCCTCTGTGAAGATTATGAGCAGAAGGGGCAAGGTTGAACAAGTGGGGACCAGTTGGCCTGAAAGGAAAACAAGATACACAGCAAGATCCCATCCTCCTGCAGAGGGTAGAAAGTTGGGAAAAGATGAGGAAAGACACACACGCACACAGTTTAATACTACTTTGCACATTTTGTTCTGAGGAGAAAGTCAGTGGGGACCTACAGCACAGGTCAGGCTGTGGGAGAGAGTGCCGAGCCCAAGACCTGGGCTACCCTCCACTGCACTCTTACATTTCCCCCCCACCCACTGACATAACCAAATCACCCAACCCTTTCCTAGAAAGTAGTTCTACTGCAGCACTAGGTCAAGTTTGTTCTCACACAGAAAAGAGGAACCAAAAGCTTTGTGTAGAACATTGCCTACTGGTCTCCACTAGAGAACTGTTAGAAGTCATCCTCCAATGGATGTGTTATCATAGTTATGCACATGCATATGTTACTAAAAGCTGTTATGCCACAGTGAGCAGTTCAGTGGTTTGACACACCTCGTTTCCCTTCATGAGTCCATTTGGAGGAGGAAGGACCACGCTGCTTTTACTTGTTTTAGCCAGAACATGATAAATCGATGGTCTTCCTAAAAGAGTGCTACCTTTGCTCCTTCCACAATATGCAAATACCATGAATCAGTGATGAAAAACTATACCCATCTCAGCCCATCAAATTTCCCTGGTAATCCTTTCAGGATTACCTCAAGGGCAGAAGGCACAAACATCCCAATTTCTGGTTGGGATGATGCCTTGGCAATGCACCCAGCAGCAGCAGCCGTGATTGCTCAGGGGAATCACTGTTCCTTGGGCTGTGCAATCCCACCCCTGCTTCACAGACTACAGGCTATACAGGATGGAGGTGTGCCTAGCCACCAAATTTTTAAGATCCTCTCCCCTTCTCCAAAGTCTTAAGGATCGCTGAAGTTAATGCTATTTCTAATTGTTTCTTAAGTGTGACATCAAAAAATTACTCTGTAGATTCTCCCTCATCTATATTTACCCAGGCATAATACCAGCTGCCTACACGATTTTTGTCTTGCTAATGCACAGCAATAATCATAGATCCACCCACAGCCCATCTATTTTGGTAGAGCACAGAAATAGACATTAAACCTATAAATGTCAGAGCATGCCTTCATTTTAGATGTTAGTATTATTTAAATTAGCACATGAATGATGTTTCCACAACGTGATAGCTTTTCAAATGATGGTATATTGCACATCAAGCGCAGTGGCCCTGCTTTAAGCACCTTCAACCCATTAGGCCTGTCTATAATTTGGTGCTTTCAGAAATGCAAACGTGTTGTAGAGAAGAGACGAGGTCTCTTTGTTTATGCCCAGAAGTCCCCAGGGAGATGCTGATGCCATAATTACCTGAGCATGGTTTGAACATTAGGCTGTGGTCAGGAGGTAAACATCGTCTTGCACTTGTTGTCCAGACGTATTTGAGGACAGCATTGTCTCGGAGGTTGGAACAGTGTGTTATCTCGAACATGTCCTCCACATTTCAGATCAAGGGCGACGTCTGAAAGCAATGCTGTTGGGAGAGGAAAAAAAGTGTTAACCGGAAAATGGAAGCAGCAAATGATGTTTTCTCTGCGGCTCTGGGAAAAACAAGCGCAAAGCCTTTATTTTTGTTCTGATCCCTGAAAACTCAGTAAGATTAATTAGAAGGAAACCTGGGAAGAACTTGGTTCTTTGAGGCTTAACGGCCATAGGGAAACTTATGGCAAGGAAGCCTCATTTTAAAAAAGGAAAAATTAGTAAGTGCAGAATCAGACTGCAGTTAGACCAGCTCAATGCTGGTTTCAAGAGACATAAAAATAAATCCTACTCCATCAGAACAGTACAAAAGGAGACATCCAGGATCAGATTGTTGGGGAAATATACCTGTTGTAGGGTGTAAATGTATTTCTGTAGTTCTCTCACACAAGAGCAGAGCCCAAACACTGCCACTGAGGCATCTGTTTCTGAGAAGGCTGTATCTGTCACTCAGTAAGTCCTCTCATTACAATAAACTCTTTGACCACAAACATCACATTTTATTACAAACAGTGTGCAAACAGAGCATCATGCTTCATCAGGCAGAAGAACAAGCTAATTGTCCTCTCTAAAATGAGAGTCAGTGTGCTGCTCACTCACGGTGCACAGCACAGGAGCCGTGCACCCACGGCACCCTCACACACAGAGGAACTGCACACACAGAAGCAATAGTGACACCTCGTGGGCAATATTCAGGCACAAATTTAATAACTACAACTTCTCCTGAAGCATCAACTTTAGCAGATTGATCAGTAAAAAAAAAAAAATAAGGTAAATGGTTTTTTTGTAGCGGGGGAGGGGCATCAGCTTTTAGAAAGTGCTGTAGAGGAGAGCACTGACAGACCAGCAGCTTCATACAAAACTAGTCTTGTATCCTCCTGGAGAAGAGCTGATGGGATGCCAAGTGGCGCTGGGGGCCTACAACAGGGGTTTAGTAACCATCAGGTGTTTACTTTGAAGGAAATGTCCCACTCATCCCTACTTACTCTGATTTGGTTTGCATCACAGAGCTGTCTCGGCACATAAAACTAAACTGGAAGACATCTATCAGGAGCACAAACTGCACGGGACAAATAGGCACTCCATCTGTAGGACCAGGTTTGACCTTGTCTGAAGCAAGGAGTCCTGAGATGCAGAACAGAAGTGATGTCCACCCTCCCAGAGCCACACACAGACTGCATCCCTGGATGTTTAGCAAGCCAGACTTTGCACAGTGCTAGTGCAGCTGCTTTCAGGCTCCAGCTACCATTGATCTGCTCTTCACACTGTCCCCCTGAGTGTTTCTGGTCCCCAGGACTGACAACGATAATAAACCAGGAGGAGCTGTGGACTCCCTCGAGGGCAGAGAGGCCTTACAGGGAGATCTGGACAGACCAGACAGCTGAGATATCATCAACTGCATACAGGACTAGGGAAATTATTATCCTCCTGTACTCAACACTGGTAAGGCCCCACCTCGAGTACTATGTCCACTTTTGGGTCCTTTGTTACAAGAAAGGCATTGAGGTTCTAGAGTATGTCCAGAGAAGGGCAATAAAGCTGGTAAAGGGTCTAGGGAATAAGCCTTCTAAGGAGTGGTTGAGGGAACTGGGGTTTAGTCTGGAGAAAAAGAGGCTCAGGGGAGACCTTACTGCTCCAACAACTACCTGAGAGGAGGTTGTAGTGAGGTGGGATTCAGTCTCCTCTTTCAAGTAACAGGTGATAGGACAAGAGGAAATGGCCTCAAGTCACACCAGAGGAGGTTTAGATTGGATCTTCGAAAAAATTTCTTCACTGAAAAGTGTTATCAATCAAAGTGGCTGCCTAAGGAAGCAGCAGAATCATCATCCTTGGAGGTATTTTAAAACCGTGTAGACACAGTGCTTAGTTTTCACATTACCAGGTTGATGGCTAGATTCTATGATCCTAAAGGCTCCCTCTAACTTAGAGCAAATGCCTGATCCTCCAGCTGGGACAGTGTAATCCTGGTTATACATACAAACTGGGTGAGGAGAGGCTAGAAAGCAGCCCCACAGAAAGATCTGGGGGTCTGGGTTGGTGGCAAGTTGAATATGAACCAACACCATGCTCTGTCAGCCAGAACAGCCAACTGTGCCCTGGGGTGCATCAAGCACAACACAGCTGGCTGGTTGAGGGAGGTCACTGTCCCACTCTACACGCACTGGTGTGGTGCCATCTCCAGAACTGCATGTAATTCTGGGCACCACAATATAAGGACACCAAGCTACTAGAGTGTATCCAGAGGAGAGCCACCAAGACGGTCTTGAAGGCAAGACTTCTAAGGAGCAGCTGAGGTCACTTGGCTTGTTCAGCTTGGAGAAGACAAAGCTGTGTGACTTCATTGCAGTCTATAGCTTCCTCAAGAGGGCAGTGGAGGCGCTGATCGCCTTTCTCTGCTGACCAGTGATGGGACGCGAGGAAATGGAATGAAGTTGTGCCGGAGGAACTTCAAATGGACATTCAGAAAAGGTTCTTCTCCAAGAAGGCCACTGATCACTGAAACAGGCTCCCCAGGGAAGTGGTCAGGGCACCAAGCCTGTCAGAGTTCAAAAAGCATCTGGATGACAGCCTTAGTCATATGGTTTAGTGTCCGGTAAGGAGAAAGGAGTTCCACTATGACCCTTTTGGGTCCTTTCCAACTTGAGATATTCAATGGCTCAACTTTGGACATCCCACTTGCCCAGCCAAGGCAAAAGCAACTGTAGGCTCAAACCAGCTTTCTTCATTGTATGTTTTGTCTGTTCTGAAACAAGTTTTTTGGCTGGATGGCTACCCTGGACACGACGGGAATGATTCATTCACGCTCAAAGTTGGATGATACAAGCAGTTGAAACCTTTTAGACAAAAACGGTTGTATACATCTAAATATCTGCAACTCCAAATAGTAAGTCTATGCAGGCAATTGAAGTAATCAGACAGGTAACAGCATACAGTACACCCAGCCAATACAACATGTCCCTGGTTTTGAAGCCAGTACAGACCTGTTTACCACACTAAGCAGCTACATCTCTTTGTCCAGCATCTTACAAGCACAAGCTCACTCAATACTTCTCCCCATGTATGTTCCAGGAGGATATGATGTATAGTATTTATGTCATCTCTCATTGTGCTCTCTAGCCAAAAATAAAACAATATATACAAACCATCTAACTATCTTTTATCAGAGTAAAGACTTGAATAAGCTGTAATTTGAGTACAGGAACAGTTTGGATAAGCTCCAAGAGAAGTTTTTTCGATGGCAAGACAATTTCCAGTTCCCTTGTTAAAACGTGGTTGCTGAGCAGGTGCTTGGAAAAATACTGAAGGAGCAGAGAACCTTCTCAATTCAAATGAAACCCCAACACAACTTTTTATGTAAAGGATCACCACCAGCTCCTCAAAATAAAACCTAACGACACACCAAGTACCAACCTGTCCAGATCCCACTTCATTGCAAGTCGTCCAGCACACAACCCATTACTTCCTCAAGGCACACAGTAATCTCTACTTTACTCCCCAGCTTTTTATTGTCACTGCTGAGTCTAATATGCTTTTAGACAGAGCGAGCCAGTATATTAAACTTTAGGTATATAAACTCTATCCCTTGCACTCCAGATGTCCAGAGGAAGGATATAGCTAAGCGTTCAATATGCCTTTTTGGAAAAGAAATTTTGTTCTTTCTAGTCACTAGAAAGACAGAGGAAGGCAAAGCATACGTTAAACGCATTCCAGAGCTAACACTGACAGTAAAAGCTGAACTAGAGAAACACAGAATCAATTACACCTCTTCAAATGGACGGTGTAGCCTGGCATAAAGCTTGACATGTTACAGCCTGCACATGCCTGTCAACACTCACCTGTGACTACAAAGACCAAGTGGATAATCACTATTAACAGGGCCTGGGGTTATTCACCTCAACACACAAAAGGCTTTTCACACTAATACCTATGTGGTTTTATGTTTAGATTAAGTGCCTGCATGCAGACCCTCTGGATCCTACCTAGTAATGTAAAATTCTTGGACCAGGTTGATGAAATTCTCTCTTGTGTTCCTGAAAACAGCAGGTACTTTTTCCTCCCGAGGTTATATCTGCAAAGTGACTACAAAAACTGAGACAGCTGTTGTGCTTAACTCAGACAGAACAATAGCTTTATTCCAAAAACTATTTTTCCAAACAGTAAAACAAGATATAGAAATAAAAGAGCAATTGGTTCATACTCAGAAAACTGTCTCTTCTCCCAAACAAATATCATTGCAGTTCTGTCTCACTGCACCTTAGACCTCCCTCTTCACAGAGCAGCAACCGGAACAGAACAGCTTTAACACGATCTCTATGACAGACAGAGAGACCAACAGATGGATACAAAAACACACGCCATTCACAATCTTCTAGATGATTGTCCTGGTTATTCATCTGAAGATGGTCTGGAGCGTACCTGCTTGAGCACAGACTTCAAGCCAGATGCTCTAGAGACACCCAGTTATGAGGCACACTTATGTTCAGAATACAGATGTCCTAATGTCACGAAGCGCTTACCTCACTGTGGTTTTACTCTGTAGTTTACTCCTTGGTGACGTGGTGTCCTCCACCTCCTCCCAAGCTAGATGCACAGCGTTGGGATCAAATTATTATTCTCAATATGCATACACACTAAATGTACTGCCACAGAAGAAAAACACCTTTTAATTGTTTCTATCATCAGTTAAGAACAATGCAAGACAATGTTCCCTGCTAAGAATTTCCATCCTCCCTGTATCCTTCTACAAATCCTGTAGTTTTTTTCCCCCACAACTAGAAACTAAGACCAGATACATTTCATCTTTCATGTAAACAGTACAATTGAGAATAAGATTGGTACTTGAAGTGTAGGAAAATAAAAGTAACCAGAGGCCATGGGAAATGCAGCAATGACATTTATTGGAATTTCTCCAGGCATTACATGAAAAATTTTATAAGTGAAATAGAGGATAAAGCACATTCAGTGCATCTTAAAAAAAAAAAAAAAAAAAAAAAAAAAGAATATGAATGACCTTGATTCTTTGTAATACACACTACTGCAGTTCCTGGGATTGGTGACTGGTTTGGTATGTACACAACAGCTAAAACTTAGTCTGAACAAAACTGCAAAGAACTGCCTCTTCACTTGGCATTTTCCCCACCTAGTACAATATTCTTGAAATATCTAGACAAGTTCCACATGAATTTATACACAGTGTGAAGACCTTTCACCCCAACTGTAAAAAGAAAGACTGTTAAGTAAATCAATATCTTTAATCAAATAAAACACCATGGAAGTAAAAAAACAACAACAAAAATAAAACCCAGGAGACCCCAAGCCCCTAAGTTCCACAGCAACAGGCGGCAAATCAGCATTGTTGTTCCTTACTTTTCTGTTAACATAAAGCATAACACTTGGAAAGCAGTGACATTCAGTCCTTGCTTTCTAAATTGGACAATCTTATGCATAAAGACACTGCTGGATTTGGCACTTTGCTTAATTGTTTTTCTTACTACAAAGAATGAAGTGTTTCCTGAAATACAGTATAAAGGGTAAGAGATAATACGAGCCACCGTAACACTTAGTTAACGGTTCAGACATGCACACCAAAATACGTGTCTATTACACATTTGTCTAAGCCTTCTCAAAAACTCCACTCAAAAACATTTTCAAATCTATATGCATCTTTTTATATCTTTATAAACGTATTTTCTCCCTTGAAATGATCAGAGCTTACCTCATCTTCTGCCCAGAACGCACGAAGTCGTGACTTTTCTTTTAAAAAGAAGATCACAAAGCGGTATTAAAACAGGAATAACCTGGAAAGCATTATTAAAACTGCACCTGTACTTCAGAATCCCCTTTGAAATGTATATCCACTGTGTATGCGAAAACTGAAAGGTACATGATATATTTGCAACTTGCTTGGTCCTCTACCGTGCACTTATGCTGGACTTCCTGCAACCTGCCTCAATTTTTCCTTCGAGTAAAATATAAGAACAGCTTTCTGGATCCTGCTATTATAAGACAAGGCTTCTTGCAGTATTTCTTTGGTTAAATGAGAACCCCTCACACACCTAACTCCTACGACAGCAAGTCCCTGGTGGAAAATTACCATCGGAATAAATACCATCCTACAGCCTTGCTTCCTTCCTCTCGATATCACAACCAACTCCAGGACAGGAGGAAGCAAAAAGGCTGGGAAGGAAGTAGCAGTCACCCTCAGCTCTTGCCTTTACAAGTCCTGTGCGTGTGTATAGGTAACAATTTCTTAGTTTATGGAGGCAGAGCTATGATACGATGCTTTTTTTTGTTTCCAGTTCCAACATGCATGTGGAATTACACTGCTGACTGGCACAGCCCAGGCAGCGGATGGCACTAGAGCTCTTTCTGCACACACCAAGTCATGATGCTTATTCTGCTTATTGGTCTGCACACACGATGCCAGTAGAATTACAAGAGAGGCACGCATGACTTCACACAGATTTTCCACAAAAAATGTGAAACATGCTGCTCTTTGGAGGGAAGATTACATTCTTTTTGTGGTTTTTTTTTTTTTTCTTCAAGTATTATTCAACATACATATATATAAAGACACGTTACCCTCATTTCACTACAAGACAAGCACATCCAGAGTGAATTTGTAGATCACCATTAGCTTAGCTTTGACTACTGAAATTTCTCTTTTCCTTTAGGTAAACTCTAAATATACATCTACTCATCATAATTACATGTGAGAATCCTTTATTTCCCCCTTGTGATTTATTTACATAATCATAAAAAAATTAATAGCCTGAATTTGCATACTGACAAGGCCCGTCTGTAGCTATGAGTGTCCCAGCACTAGTTTTGGATAATATTAGCCTATTGCTAAGTCCTTTGAAAGCAGCAAAATCATCTTTTCTTTCCCTTTTTTTTGAAGAAATGCTGCCTCTAAAACTCTGGTCTATGGCTTATTCCTTATTTTATTATTTGGATTGTAGTTTACTTCCTTCAGGAGCAGTTCACAGTCAGACAATGCTTCCGCTGGCAAATACTTCATGATCTGTTCAAGAGTCTTTTGATACGCTATCTTCTCCTGTTCCAGGGACTGAATTACAGTCTTCATTTTGTTCTCTCGAGTCAAAATAGCCTCCAGGTTAGATTCCAGACTCTGAATTTTAGCATGAGCAACCTGTAAACAATAACAGTACAATAAATTGAGATGTTCTGAATAACTTTTTTTTTTATATTCTAATATTATATATGTTAAAGAAAGAACTTAATTACATAGATGTTTCTAAAAGACATCTGTGCAGGCACATGATACAACGAATGCCTCCTGTGTATCACACAGAGAATCTCCTTATAGTCACCAAATCAACCCGAAGGATTACCTGTAGCTTCTCTAACAAATCCATGTTTTGTCTCTTCAGATGAGTGTTTGCCCTCTCCAGCTTCTCCAGGGGTTCACCATCATCAGAGTGGTTCACATTTTCCTGCAGTTCATCCTGCAGAACATGGTACTCTACTTCGTAGGCGTGCAGCTGTTTTGAAATATCCATCTCAAACACCTGCCATGAGAGAAGAAACTATTTTTAACTACAGTAGAGAGCACTTATTCCATGTCAATGCTTAAGAGGCAACTCTGAGTGATTAACTTTTTTTTTTTCCTGTTCCTCTCAAAAATGTTTTTTAAGGGGAAGTCTACAGTAAAGGTGTTTTAGCATCTACAGTTCTTATTATGGCCATGATAAATCATGGACTTTAGAATAAACTGGATCATCACTTCTACAATTACCAAATAACATCTCATATTATGACACGTATCTGCAGAAAAGTCTTATTTACTCCAAGAATTTTATAATATGACCAAGTGTTATTATATCTTGCTCAGGAATATTACGAAGTTCAAGAAGAAATTTTGAAATTCAAGTCTCACCAAGCTTGCGATGGGAGCAAGATCACACAATGAGGAAGAATAATCCAGGAGTCATCAGATCTCCACCCTCAAAACTGGATCTCTGGACTCCAAGTGCTCACTTACAGACTTTTATAAGAACACTCTTCACGGTTACAGTTTCCCTGTTACAGTTTCTGCCTCTGTATGAAGGTGTACTATTTTCTTATTGGGATGTTTTGGTGACAAAGCATTTTGAAGACTATGGAAGCAGCAGTGATGGAACTATATGACCCTTATCCGTTTGCACATCTAGTTGTAGCCTTGTTGTTACCAAACAATTTAAACTAGAAGGTGAAGGATGTCCACAGTGACTTTAAATTCTGGCTCCTTGTTCTAGAGGTCACAAACATTACACCAACAGAAGAGACACACAGATCCCTCAACAAAACAAACTCTGCATTATGTTCGGTCTTCTTCACGTAATTCAAATTAAGTAAAAGTTCAATTTACATACAGTGTTCAAGCTGTGCTAGTACCATCTTCCTCTATGTAGCTACCCAGTCAATTCTTCATCTGTGTCTTACAGCCCTGCATAATTTCTACTTTTTTCTTTCATTACCCGCTATAAGAGGATGGCCCTGGGAATTACAACACAGACAAACTATTCCACGTGCAGCCAGCCTGAGTAGGAGCAATTTGATACAGGCAGCCTACACGTGAATGCAGATCCAGAAGACTGCTCAGCATCAGACCACACCATGGGCAAGCAGGCAACCTTCCTATCAGAGCTGAGCTGAGCTGTGCATAACCACATCCACCTCCACTCAGGCTACACAACCCATTCTTTACTCAATCAGATCTGGCTCTGCACAAAGACACTTCTACCATGCTCTCTGCAGCATGACTGCTTTGCAACCCACGCAGACCATGGGACAGAGATTTAATTTCTGACAGTACCAAAAATATTGAAATACCATCTCTATCATTGCCAGAATGGGTGAGTTGTGAAGGTAGACCCTAAAGCACCTGACACAGGTTTAGCATGGCAATCACAACCACTGCAATGAGGAAACAAAGATTTACACGTCATCTAAAAATGAATTCTTAAGTGACAGCACCTGAAACATCCAATCCATAGGAATGCACCAGTGTTTAATGCACTCCGGCATACAGAGATGGTTTTCTAGAGCTCTTCTGTTATCTCCAAACTGCTACCTGAAAGGGGACAACTGCTCACTGATTTACAGTTAAGGTACTAGATCGAGATAATTTCAATTTGCAGCTTCAATGCAGAGGAAGATGTTAAGAGATGAAGATCTTAGCCACTAACAGTATTTCACAGGAAGCTTTAGCAGGTGCTTTTCCTGTATCAGCATCAGTAATTCATTCTCTTCTATTCTCATCCTTTGCATAGAAGTTACAATGATACTGATGAAATAACAAGGAACCTCCAAGGAAGGGTTGAGGTGAGAAGGGGAACTTGTACAAGAGCACCCTAGAAGTGATTCCCAGGAGGATAGAAGATGCCCTCCCAACAGAGCAACAGAAGTTCATTTGACTTTAATACTGATCATAACCTCAACAAACTCCTAACTCGTAGGATTTTACATTGGAGGTGTCAGAAAAGATCCTACAGGGGCATCTGGCCCTGTGCAGCAAGAAGTTTAAAGGATCAGGAGGAGAAGTCACTGTGATGCTGCCTCTCCCCACCATGGCAAGTTGTGCTTCCCGTCACAAACTCCCTGCTCATCCATTAGCAGGGAGCAACAACTGGGTTTAAGTTTGGAAAATAGGCTACTTTTACCCTTCTGATGTTGACGTGAAATTTGTAAATGAAGTAATATTTTCCCAATAGCTGTGGCACAAAAGAACCTTTGTACTGAACCTTGAGTTAGCAACAAAAGCCTTGCTAAAATTGCAGTTCAAAACCCACTGAAATCAGCTCATAGCCTATTTCTACACAAGCTCCTGGGAAGATGACTCCTTTGCATTTCAAACCAAAAGGAACATAGTGAGAAGACTTTTGTGTATACCTTAGGCATGATTCTTTTAAAGAAAACTAAACAGAGGGGAAAAAAATAAAGAGGAAAAACAATCTTACCTGGGTAATAATTTTCTCCATTTGAGGCTGAGTCATATCTGGAATAGTGGTTTTAAGAAAATCAACAATGTTCTCAAAACTCTCACATCCCATTATAGACGTTTCTTGACTGCTAAGTAGGCTCAATGCTACTTTAAATATGACTTCCGTCCCTTGAAGAAAAATAATGTCTGAAAAAGATCATTAAAATATCTTGAAAATGACAGCTCAAGCACTGGATAAATACATGTATTTGCTGAGATATTTTTTTCTTTAATCAATCATACTGCAGATTTATTCAGTTTAGAAGTGCAATCTGTCTTATTTCAACATGAGATTAAAGCATATAAAAACATTTTCTGTCATCCTGCAGATGTGAGAGAACATTAAAGAAAATATTGCATGCTTGTTACATCTGTAGCTGTTATTTGCAATAAGCATTTCACTGTGTCTACTGTAGACTGTTAACTAACTGCTAATTGTTTTTAAGTGAATCTATGACTAAAAAGCAATTGGGGAACAGATCTCAACACAACATACAGACGTTTTACTGTTTTCTACAGGCAGAAGCTAGTCCTTTAAAAATTATCATGTAGATTCCGTAACCAATCACATTGTTTTCAAAATCTACAGCAGTGATGACATTAGCTATAATTTAAGCCTCAAACCCTTACTTTTACTACACAGATGTGAGCAGAAGGTGCAGGTTCTGCAGAAGCCAGTAGGCAGAGACCACACAGAACCTGGAATCTTGACCACAGTAAGTACAAACTCAGTCTTGCAAGCAGCACTGGACTTGCAGTCACTGAAACGAACGTGGCACAGAAGCAGGTCCAAATAAGCCTCTTCTGCTGTTGGCTCTGTCACACCACCAAGCCAGGGCTGTGCAGCTGAACAAGCTCAACTTCTGATCCTGATATTAAGAAGTCATCCTCTTGCTAGCACCAGGACACTGGTAAGGAAGCCATCTCACTCACAGTTCCTACAAGTCTCCCTTCTCAAGTCTATGAAGCACATTCCAGCAGAATAAATAAGTATATAATTTCCAATAGGCAGACATTAACTATCTGTTAATGGTACATGACAATGGCCCATAAAACACTGAAAACACAAGTGTTTTGCATCACAAAGCAATACAGTGACTTGTGAGTTTTAAAATGGGAATGTGCCTCCCTCAGCTCATTTCAGAGAAATTAATACTGACCCTCCCCATCCTTAAAGCAAAAAATTGTTTTCCAGATTCAAAGCCTAATGAAGACAAAAAATGGACACTTTAGCCTTGAAAAGCAAATCAAAAAAGAAAAGGGAAAAAAAAGCGCCAAACACAAAAACCAAAAACCAAAGTGCTTGAGTGTCCTAGAATTCTATAATCCCACTGGGAAAGTGATGTACCGATCACTTGAATACCACTGAAAAATTGATGTCAAACATTTGATCACCCAAAGAGTACTCAGAAAAAGTTTGCTATCAGCGAAAAAACCCTCTGTAATAGAGAAATCTATTTAAAAAAGTAAGTAAAAGAAGAAAATGAAAACCAACCAACCAAACCCCTCTTCCCGCCCAAATCACCACACCAAACAAATTAAAACCTAACACATTCCAAAAAAGACAAAAGATGCCATATGAAAACAGAAAGAACAAGTGGAAAAAAGTCTGATTTAAACGGAAGTACATGACATACACACCTAGGTTTCTGGGGAATATCTGAGCGCAGCAAGTTTTGTTAAATAAATTTTTTTAAAAGCTGCATTTCCAGAGATTTAATTAAACTAGCTATTCTTATTGACAATAAAAGTCTGATGTTTCAAAGAATGCATTTTGAGTTTCCTCTTTGAAAAGGAGCTGACATCCCACCACGAAGTGTTGCTACTTGCCACCCACAAAAATCACCCTAAATGTCCCTACTACATAGAAAACTACTCCCTGAGAGTTTCAAAACACAATGGACAACATTGTTTTGTTTATTATTGCAATAGAATAAAATTCCTTACCAAATACTCTGGCCACAAATCCTAATGGAAACTGAGATGCGAACAGGGTAAGAAACCACGGTGCAGCATAAAGACTGGGACTGATTTCATTTTCTTCAAGATGATTATACAGATCTCTGTGATAATCATGAAGAAGCCTTGAGAGCTGATACATCTGAATCTACAGTGCATGAGGGGATTGGGGGGAGAAGGAGAAAGTAGAGAAAGAAATGTTCAGCTTTACTCAGTTTTCCAAGCTATTCACATTTGACTCAAGGGAAATTAACTCCAGTACAGATGGCACTGTAAAATAAGTGTAATTGTCACCGAGGGCCTCAAGTGGTACCTACTCACATATAAGTAACCCACCCCTAATGAATTAAAACCCACACAGTAGTCAACAACAAACGACAGTTTGAACCTAATTATTAATGAAGTATCATTTCAGATTCACAGGTTGAAGGTAAGCGGAGAATATATTGATCTCACTTTATCAACAAATCAGAACTTTCAGTTTTGCAGCAATGAAAGAAGTACCTCTTCCAACATGCCAAAACTCTTCATATTATAAAGTTGAACTATTTTGGGCTAAATTTACACATTTCAGCTTTCATCCTTTGAATCCTGGTTGCATTTTTCCCCGCATTTAAAACTCCAATGCTATAATCATCACTTAGACAACTTCTGTACCCACAAAATACGTTAGATGGGTGGGTCAACAGAGCTATACCACATATGTATTTCCCACCATGCCTCCCACATACCAGTGGTCCAGTGAAATTTAAGATACCAAAGCAAAAAAGTGCTGCTATACAACACATAAAAGGCTGCAATGGAAAGTGGTTAAAAGTCGCTATTCATTGCTAAAAATATCCCTCTCTAGCAAATTGTTTCCTTTCAATTTCAATAGTTTATATTCCACAGTAAGTCATTCACGGCACAGAGCAATGCTTCTCTCAGAAAGCACAAGATGAGAAGCAAACATACATTGATTAGCTGTCAGGTCCAATTTTGCTGTCAACACTGCCTTATACTTAGGGTGAATCCATGCCTTAATAAGAAAATGACTTACTGGATCCAGTTACTTTCCTACTTCCAGTGGTCATGATTCTTCCCTACAGAAAACTGAGTGTACTCGAAACTATAAGTCAGCAGTGTCCACAAGCACATAGATAACTTTACACTCAGGCCATTTAGCTAAATTTGTGCACACATTTTAGTCGTTGCTTAGATTGCCAAAGATACTATTAAGCACAGTTTGGACAATGTCAATACAAAACACATTTACATGTGAAATTATAACAGTATCCCAGAAGCAATAAAATAATTGGATGAAGTTCATTATGAACTAAGACTCTAGATTACTACTTTTTCCAGGCAACGATTAAAAATATAAATCAAGTAAGTTTTTGTTATCCTCAAGAAACATCCAACATTTTTCTTCTACAGGACAGAAGTTAGTTCTACATATAAGCTTACTTGTGTTTCAGCACTGTAAATGCAAAAGAACCGGCAAGTGCTCTTCTCATGTTAAAAACCAAGACAATGAGTCAGGCTTTAGTGAGATCCTCTAAGTTATCTTCAATAGTCTAGTTTGTCTTAAGCAGACAAAACTTGTGCTTTTGTCTAGAACAGCATAACTTCCTATGAACAAACTTTGGGAAAGGGAGGTCATTTAATTTAAAGGGGCAAAAAGTGGTACAAGCGGTAAACCTTCTCAAACTTAAAAAGCATTCTGCCTAAGACCTTCTGACAGTGAACGTTCCAGACTCATCAAAAGCTGAAATCTTGGACATCTGAACGCTCTCAAACCAGCAGATGTTACTGAAAGTACAGTTGCAGTATAACATACAAACACTAAGAGAGCATATTCTAGGAGAAAAAAATCCCACAACCATGCATTTAATCACGCTTTGATCCCCACCGATTCAAAACTTATTGGGACAGGGAAGCGGTAGGATGATACTCCTTATGGTTGTTCACCCTTAATTCATCACAATGAAGTTGTTATAACATATTTACATCCACAGTAAAACACTCCTCTATTGTTTTCAGAGTAAGCACATACAAATTCTTTAACTACAATGTTTTCTATTGCTCTGGACATTTACCAAATAAGCACCTAAAGTACTTACTGTGACCAGTCACAGAAAGCTGACTAAAACTTCCTCTTAATTTTTTACTTAATTATAAGTATCTGCTATACAGGGAGGAGTTAAAAGAAATGAAACTTAATATCTGCCTCAGTTTTCTCTTTCTCCACTGTGGATTACAAACTTTAACTCAGCAGTGGTATATCCCTTTATAACATTAGGGGCTTATAGCATATCGTTATTTCAATCAGTGGAGAGTTGCATCTCAAGGTGAAAGATCTCTTTCACCCTTTAAATCCTGAGGTTGATGCACATCTGAAAGATTTTCTGTCTCCTTCCTAAGCAGCCTTGAGTATCTAGTATAGCTAGTGTAACTAGCTGTTAGAAGACTTAACATTGCAGAGCACGCACTGTTTCATAAGCAAGCTACATGATTAAAAATTCTCCTGTTTTCTCTCTGTGTTGAAGGTGGCGGGGTAGAGACCGAAAAGAAAAAGAGGTGCAAAAGACAGTGCAAGTTTCAAGGACAAACGCCTGTGGGACTGCCCTGACTGGCCACTGGGTGTCACTATTGACTTGACGTGGAGTTACTAGAAGGGGGAAAAAAAAAAAAAAATCTACATCTTAAGTGCTTATGGACTGAAGAACAGCAAAATCAAATTTATTTTTAAACTCCATCTATAAAGATGCAAGCACATCGAGTTTTTGGCATAAGGAAGAGAGAGAAGTGAGGAAAAGAAAAGGAAGAGCAAAATAGCAGAGAAAGCAGAGTTTCCAAACAGGGGATGGTGGGGATGTGTGACAGGAAAAGTCTGCAAGTTCTGAACTTCTCTGTTCACAAATTCAGAGTCAGAGAGGGGGTCAACAGTAACATTTGCATGCACCTCACAACTCCCAAGACAGCATAAGAAGCTTCTTAAGGCCCTGGAGAACTGAAAAAGCTCAAAACATTTAAAACTCTGGTTTGTTTTAAGGGAGGGACTGACTTACCTGTAGCGACATCATGTCTGGCCTGTACTGTTTCCGGAAGCCAAGGTCATACATGAGGAATTTCAGCATTTCAAAGGCCTGTTCCTCACTCATATGTAGAAGCAGCACTCCAGCTACAAAGCTTATACCTTGACAATAACCCACTTCTTTGTCCAGCAAAGAATATGCTTTCAGGAGATTAAAAAGCGATAGCTGTCCTGCTCCCAGGTGGGCAGAAAAGTAAGGATGTGTTGGGAATGTCCGTCCTGATGTAAAAAGAAGAGAGTAGTTAATATTAAATTCTTTTAATTAAATAAAACCTACAACAGATTTGTCTGACAACCAGCAATTCTATCTTCCTATAGACCTCTTCTCTTTGCTTTCATATGCAGGCTGATTTTAATCAGATCAATCTGTATTTTACCACTGATTTTAGACTGTATCCACTGAGATTTCATATTATTGTCTGCAGAGAACTTGCAGAAGCAACTGCTTGATTTCTCTTTTAGGACGGATGTAGAAGAGCATAAATAGAAATAGCCTAACCTAAGAAATCATCTGCTTAGAGGACACTGTCACACACAGAATGTATCCTGACAGCATAAAAAGAGGCAGTAATACAGCAGCATCTATCTCCAGCAAAAGCTTCCATTAAAGCTGGTGTGTTTCCAGACAAAGATGCATGAAACAAGTCAGAAAAATCTCCCAGATACAAACAGATGTACCTAAATCTACCAGGATGGCATGCTGTTGAGCAGTCAGTTGTTTCAGAAGTTCTTTGTAAGAGATATCAGGAGGCTGCTGTTTGTTTGGCAGTCTGTGTCTGACTCGATGTTGCACGGCCAAAAACTGCCAAATTTCTCCCCGACGACTTTTTGGTACACCTGCAATCAAAAAATAAAAAATAAAAATAAAAAAAAAGAAAGAGGCCTAAGCAGGGGCATATTTTTAGTGTTGGAACACAAAAATTTTCTGTCACAACCTTGGTCAAATCGTTCTGGAGGATCCCGTACAGTCAGCTTCAGAAGTTGTCAACTCTACAGTGTATTCACTCAGTAGCCACAGCTCAGCTCCAACTAACTGAACATTAACTACAAACTTCTGGTAACTACACTGACCAGTGCATTGGGTAACTGAAGTACAGGTAACACTTGTTTCGTCACCTCTGAGCTGCTAGCCTTCAGCAGGAAAGGATGCATGACTATATGCAGAATTCTCACCAGCCTGTTTAGAAAGGCTGAACTGAATACAGAGGTCACAAAATGCTCAGTTCAAACCTAAAAGCATTAATGCTGCACACCAAAATAAGGACAAAGAACTGCTCATACTGAAAGACAGCATTTCACTCAAGTCAGCCAAGCACCTATGAAAGCATAAACTAGATAAAAATACTACTTTGGAACTTTTGTATACGTCCCCTAACTCTGTAAACCAATCCTTGGACGTCAAAATCAATTGTCAGCTTTGCTAATACTTTCCAGGCAAATAATTATTTAACAAGAATGCAAATTAGAAAAAGCATATCCCTGATTCCCAACTTCTGCTGCAGTCCAGCAGCAGAAGACAGGGCAGCAAGGAAAAATGTTTGTTGGCAGCCTTCTGCAAGTCACTAACAAGAACCACCTTATTTCTACCATGATTTTCTTGAGGAGCAATTTAAAAGTCACTCTTCTATGACAGCCAGCTTACGCCAAAATATTATTTTTCAGCATCTGTAATACAGACATGAGACTCTATGGAGGAGAACACAGCAGCCCAATCGGACTTTACATCTGCATAACACTAACAAGGCCTTCTGGCCTTTAGCTAGGCCACTAGAAGATCTACTTCAGGCCAAAATCCCCAGCCTTTCACTCAAGGAAACAAAAATACTAAATGACCATAGTCTGGGCTCCACAAGATGTGTCCCTTCTGACTCTCTGAAGCTTGGCTGCAATTCCCTCAGGTTTTGGGGACAGTCCACATTAGACATTATGGTGTTGCCTGCTCAATAAGTAAAATCCAAGCATTCGAAACCCAGCTGGTTGGATAGGAACCAGAGACTAGAAACTAGAAGGTCACAGCTCTAGCTGGAGAAGTATTTGATGCAATAATATATGGGCACAAGGTACTACTTTCAGGAGTATGACTGTGCATATTTCTGCATTGCTGTCATTGTAAGCTGCAGACACAGCAGATCTGTTTGACAGGAGGAGGTGGGTGCATTTGCAAACAGACAATTTTTTTCATTATTTTATGCTTCTGGAAGTCGTGTACTACTGGCAGATTTCCTTTGGTATCAAAAGGGAACAACAAAAAATAATAATCTTTAGACTGCACAGTTAAAAGCCATCCTACATAAATACCTTCTTTCAAAGTGGAAAGAATATCTTCCACATCACATCGGATTTTGGCTCTGCAGTTTAATAATTTCTTATCCCAAACATTTATGGCATCTTTCTGACATGTACCAACTTCATCATAGTCCAGTTTTACTTTCCTTGATTGGAGCTCATCTCTGCTTGCTAGAGCACAGAACACAAAGAAAAAGCACACAAAAGAGCAGAACATCAGAAAATTACAAGAGACATCAAATATGCAAATCTCATTCAAGTTCGATATATCTATCTGATAATCTGACTAGGGATAAATACACCTTCTGGGGCGAGTCTTTCGTCATAAGACGCTGCAGGTAACAATTTAACTTCTATTACTGGGCCATGAACATTAGTAATTCATGAAATACATGAAAACATTTTTTAAGGCTTGGGGCAAGAAGAAATATCTACCCAATACAGTCAGCTTCACCACATCTGCTGCTTCTTTCAACTGCAAAGACACCTTTGATCATTTTCCTCTTGTTTATATTGAACATTACAATAACTTTAGTATGGAAAGTCCCAAACATACGACCATATTAGAGAATCAGGCAAGCAAACCAGGCAAATCTTCTAAATTGAAGTCTGTCACAATGGTTCTAGTTTCTACATGTCCCTTAAGAGAGTGATAAGAGCTCTTGCCACTGCTACCTGGCATCATCAGGCTAACCAGAAGTAAATAGAATGAACCATATCCAGAAAGGTACATATATTCTCAAACACAGAACTCGTGTTGCTGTATACTTAAAAGGTTTGCTACTCATGACTACCTGGCACAAAATATTTATTCCAGGGGACTCACTATTTCTAAAATAAAGTCACAGAGTTACTCTGGATTTTTATAGAATCATAGAATGGTTAGAGTTGGAAGGGACCTTAAAGATCATCAAGTTCCAACCCCCTGCCATGGGCAAGGACACCTCCCACCAGAGCAGGTTGCTCAAAGCCACATCCGGTCTGACCTTAAACACTTCCAGGGATGGGGCATCCACAGCTTCTCTGGGCAACCTGTTCCAGTGCCTCACCACCCCCACAGTAAAGAACTTCTTCCTAATATCTAATCTAAATCTCCCCTCTTCCAATTTAAAACCGTTACCCCTTGTCCTATCACTCCACTTCCTGACAGAGTCTCTCTCCAGCTCTCCTGTAGCTCCCTTCAGATACTGAAAGGCTGCTATCAGGTCTCCCTGAAGCCTTCTCTTTTTTAGGCTGAACAGCCCCAGCTCTCTCAGCCTGTCTTCACAGGAGAGGTGCTCCAGCCCTCTCATGATCTATGTGGCTCTCCTCTGGATCCATTCCAATGCATACATGTCCTTCCTGTGGTGAGGACTCCAGAGCTGGACACAGTACTCCAGGTGGGGTCTCACGAGCACAGAGTAGAGGGGGAGAATCACTCCCATGTCACGGAGGATCAGGTTACATTTCCATTACTGAGAAATTAACTGTGGTTATTTTATTATGTATGATATGATATGCACGCAGAGAAACACCCCAATTCCTCATACTACTACTACAAAAAAAAAACAAACCTGGAATCAAGACCTGAATGTGTCTTGGTTTACAAAGACAGGTTTAATTATTATCGTACATGTTACAACACAACCTCTGAAAGATGCAATTGAGTTATCCCAAATTTGCCTTGATCTGTGTGCAGTACTTGCTCCTTGCAGGAGACTCTTTCCTCTTACAGACATACCCCCTTCCCCACCATCATCTCCAAGTAAAAACAAACTCACATTATTAAACAACCTGCAAAACACAACAATCAGTTTCTTCACCTAATCAGCACACTTCAAAAATCTAGCTGACAAATTATTCCCAGAAGCTGTATCTTACATCTCTGAGACCTTATCTGTTAAAGACTACAGTGAGCCCTGCAGAAGCAACAACTATGCACGGTGCAGTACACCTCCATAAAAATGGGAATGTGATTTCATCACAAGAATTTGCAGTCCAACTGGGGGAATCTTAAATGCTACCCCGTTGTTGTATGATTTCATTTGAGAATACTCAGTCTCATAAACACTTGAGACTCAAGACAAGAGTAACAAGTTTTCATTGTGACAATGAACTCCAGAATGAAGTGCATGGGTTATCATTCACTGAAACTTACTTCAGCTCTGTTACTAACCCTACTGAAACTCAGCAAGCTTATCTGTTGGTCATACTTGCCCTACCAACTATGTCAACCTTGGTTGCTTGCAACTGTCCTTATTAACATTCTTCCTAATCATTTCTAGGTGTCCTGCTGCTTTTTGTAGTTCTTGTATTTCTAGGTGATCTATTGGAAAAAGTAGCTTTTAGCTGCTCAGGAAAAAAAAAAAAAAACAAAAACAAAAAAAGCCACCCGCAACTTCGTGCAATTCACAGAACTTACCTTCTGTAAAACAAAGAGCTAATAGTATTCAAGTCTCCTCGACAGCAAAAGGAACAGGAAAAGAGGTTCTATTAATATTTTGCAAATAAAAATCAACAAAACATTAACAGAAAACCAGTAAAAGCAGTTCCACACCAATTCCAGTCTTGGACCAGTCATATACCACTGAACAAATTCACAGCTAGAAACCTGGCTTCAAGTAGAGAAACGGCTGCATTGCTGTTATTCCACTTCCGAAGATCTGTATTTAATTGTAGGTTAAAATGTCAACCACTGCCCAACCAGCACTTGCTTGGAACATTTCAGTCCTACATACATCCATCCTGTCCATAAAAATGGCCCAAGTTACAGCAGCCCACAGGAAGGAAGCCTAGAGGTGGGCATTAAGACAGTTTATTTTTCACCCTATGAAAATGAGATGATGAATTCTAGTTAACCAGAGCACCAGTTTCACTAGCAGTACTTATGAACCTGGAGACATGCTCCTTGGAGCACAAAACAAGATGTGGGCTGAAGATGGATGCTAGTCTGGAGTCTCCACTACTGACACTCCTGTTTTCACCACAAATGATTGTGCAGGCATAACTTACTTTCTACTTATCAGTTACAGAATAGAAATAACCTACAACTGGGTCTTAAAGAACTGGACTGATTTAACAGTTTTTGGTACCTCCAGACACACTAACAGGGTACAGAAAAAAAGTTTGTGCCTTGGCAGCTCATGTTACCAGAGGGAGTAACATGAAATTAGTTGCTACAGCAGACATCCAGCCTCCTCAGCCCACAGTAGACTGACCACTTGCTAAAAAACAACCTAAAAAACCCCAAACCCAACAACTAAAAACCAAACCACCAAAAATCCCACCACAACCCAACACCCAAACAAAAAAAACCACCAAATGAAGATTTTGGATGAGGTGAAAACAAACTTCTCAGTAGATGTTCCCTATGAATCTAGGAGTGTCCACAGAAGTGTGTGTCAACAGGGAGACAAACTGTAGAGACAGTGCACAGACAAATATGTTACATGTGTAGAAAAAGATGTACGCTTGTAGGGATGGGGAAAGACTTCTATCCTGCTGTTTTTCTTTCCTTCCCCTTCCTCCTCCTGAGTAAAGACCACTAAAGAAGGAAAAAGAGTTAACTGACCTCAACAAGATCATTATGTTTTGAAGAATCAAACTACTGCATATGAGGTTATATAGCATACAGGAGATGAGGGCAGCAGTTGCACAGTGTACATCTGAAATTCTCAAGTTTCACTGAAAGCTATTAGTCTGTTATACTGAAGGATTTATATAGAATGCAATATCTATCCTAGCATATCTGCTACTTGTGCAAGTCTTGACCAGTCACAAAAAAACCCAAAACCTTAGTCAGAAGCTCAGGTAGCTGACAAACCAGCATGACCAACTTCAGATCCCTTGGTAACAGCACTCAGTTTTCAGTATACAGTGCTCATCTTCTGAAAAACGGACTTTTGGACATACCTCAAGAGCCAGTTGCTCAAAAATTGTTTTTGGATTCAAATAGTTATAAATTACCGCTGTGATGTGGTTAATGAAGGACAGAAAGCCTGGAAAGAAACACCATGTGCTGCAAAGGACTGAAATGAGATACAGAGGGTAAGGTTTACCATACCTAAGTGGTCCATTCTCCTGACTCAACTTCACATTAGAATTCCTAGACCTAGTCATCTAGAACATGGACTGTAGGTATCTTTGTCTAACATGCACTCAAAAAGGAGAAGCTATCATTTTCTCCTTTAACTAAGATGACTTATTGAGAGTTGGCAGGTGGACAGAGAATCTGGTAGACTGTGAGACAGAACTGGGCAAACACATTTCCTTCTAGTGCTGTTAACCAGAAAATTACAGAACGACATCTCTATTTGAGGTGCTCAACACCAGTACAGTTTTCAGCTTTAGGAAGCAAAATCTGCAATTGTTTTAAGGGATATTTTCTAAATAGCTAACCTTCCAACTTCTGGTTTTCTTTTTCCATTCGAAGTAACAGAATTTGTTGATGGATGGCTTTTCTCCACAGACTTTGCAGTTCTTCTGAATTTTTCCTCTCTCCAGTTTTATCTGGACCATCCTCATTTTGCAATATTAGAACAAGAGGGTCCTCCTCCAAGGGTGGAGCAAGAGGGGATAATGGTAACAATTCACTTCCATCATGACCATCTGCAAAGAATCAGAAAGCTATTACAGGAAACTCATTTTTTTGTCATATGTCAAACATACTATCTAAGTCACAGCAGAACAAAAATAGTTGTCTTCCACATTCAGCAGTGAGGCACTGATTCCAAAGACAGAGAAAATGCAGTTGAACAGTAGAGAAGTATTTTTAAATCAAGTGTTTTATTTAAACTAAACCGCTACAGTTAAATTAAATAAAGTTAAATAAAGGGTTACCCGGTATTTCAACCCTTTCCCCTGCTAGCTCCTTCTAGAAGCATTTTTCCATAAAGTCTCCTTTATAGCTGAGCTTGTTTACTGCTGTGATTTACCACAGGCTCTATAATAATAGCAACTTCTTCCATCTGCTAAGCTGCACTATGGGCAGTACTGTAGCACTTTATGGTCACTAATTACAGTATGTCATTTGCCTACGGTTGTGAATTCCACCAATGGGACTTTATCAACATAACAGGATTTCAGACGTTTCAAGAGTTTTCTATCTTAAATAACCTAAAGCTGTAAGAATTATTAACACACTCAACAGGTGCTGCATGCAGTAAAAGGACAAGGAAGAAAAATCTACCATTTTCTGCAAACCCTATTACATACAATACAAAAATCATTAGGTAAGCAGGCTAGGGTAAAGCTTTGCTAGCTGTTTAAGAGGGTATCTTTGTCAGCAAGAGGCAGTTCTTTGTTTCCTTGCTACCAGTGCAGTTACAGTAGATTGCAATTAATTTCATTTTGATGCCAAAATCCTCTGTTCAAATGAGAAGAACTGATCTCTAATTACATTCTAGCAAAATCATAGTATCAAGCTGACTCCCCTCTCCGTTTCGTATTTTCATACGTTGCAGTTCACTACAGTAACAACTATTCAGTAACAAGTGCTTGTTTATTTTCTTTGAAAGCACACACAGACCTGGATGCTGCATCTTGGAAGGAGATTTATTCATAGGTGAAGCTACCTGCAGGAATATTCTCCGCCGCCAGGAGATGCGGCGAGGTGTGAGTGTTTCCCCCACAGCATTTAGAGATTCACTGCTGCAGACGGTTGGTGTTCTTTTCTTTCCCTCCCCATCACTGAAGGAAAGAGAAAAGCAGATGGGTGATCAAAGTCAGTCATCTTTGGATGAAAATAAATAAATATATAAATGAAATCTTTGTTAAGTCTGTCTAATGTACAACCAAACCTGCAAGAGAATTTGCTGGGAAGCTTCAGAAGGCAAAGCATGCTGTGTGGGAGCTGCACCTTGAATACAGAAGTGCCCAATTGTTTCCTTGTAACACAGCACTGTGAGGTTTGCACTGCATCCCACCAGGAAGAATTCACAGTGTTCACACAGTGCTCAGCTGGAAGCCCAGAACAAAAGCTAAACTCTCTGAAGAACTAAGAGGAAAACACACTAATATTTAGCCTGTAAAACAGAGAGCAATGGGTTTTGTTTTGCCAGACATTAGGCATACATGGCAACCTGATACAATACCCTAAAAAGCACAGACATTGCTTTAGCAGAGCACAGTGCTCCATTTAGTGCCATTTTAAATGGCATCGTGAGCTCACAGGTGAATAGTTCATTGGAGGTGGTGTTCTGGCCTTCTCACACAACCTCTTTTCAAGGTTTCAAGAAGTGGACATTTCACTTGTATAAATGCATCCAAATGTTCTCAAGTTTCCTCAGCATCTCTGGTTGAAGGAACAGAGCCTTTGCAAACAGAGGGTAGGCTCAGTTCCTACCACAAGGACCTGAAAGGAGCTGATCTCCACAGTTAGCACATAGAAATGTATTTACACAGTAATTTTAATAACAGCTTATGTTGCTGAAAGAGGATACAGGGTAGCTTTGCTAGGAGGTCATTTTAGGAGGACACTGAGCACATCTCCCTACTGACTGTTGCCAGAGGAAAGGATACCTAGCTTTCAGAAGTACTTGAGCCATCTTCAGAAATATTTAAGCATTTTGCATTTGTGCTGGTAAAGCAGGTGCAGAGATCTCATAGAGCAATAGGTACCATTGATTATCTGCCACAAATTCTTCCACGTAATGTCAACAGTGTGGCACAAAACTACAGGCTTTTGGGAAGACAGCATCAAATGCAGGGAGCTGTGTCTTCAGCTTCATCTTCATCACAGGGAAACCTGCTATATCAACACAGCAGCAGCTAGACTCAAACCTTCATTCTGTGAAGAATTTCCATGCTAGAGTGTAAGTCTCTGAAAACAGTTAGATGAAAGAAAATTCCAGCACGTTAAGTGTTCACTAGGCTTTTAGTGATAAGTTAGTGATTTAGTTTCTCAGTTAGTGCCTCATATGCATCATACCAGCAGTGGGCAGTCTTCGTAGAAAACAGCAACCAAAAGCTCCATGACAATCTTCTTTGACTAACCCTTACAGGCTTTGGTGATGGGGTAACTACTGCTTGTGCTAGTAAACCAGATGACAAAACTATTTTTGAATTGAGAGGCACTGTTTTCCAAAGGCACTGTAGTTCCAGTAACTTTTAGAAATAAGGTATTGAGTTTGGTTGTATTAATCACTGTAACTCACGTTTCTATAAATAACTGTAATGAAACTACTTCTCACCATTTCAAGCCTCATATGTCACATGTTAGAGCACAAAAACTGAGTCATTCCAGGGTTTACTAAATAGAAACTAAATAACAAGGGAATGAAAAATTCCTTTCTACTGCTATGTACAGAAATTGACATTCCACTACTGTGCCTCTAAATGTGCAGACAGCCCTAGGAACAGTGTTCCATTTTCAGTAGTAAAATTTATAGGAAACTCAAAATAAGAGAGTGACTATTTTAGGGTATGAAACAAAAGACATTTACGTCATCTGAGTTGCAGACTTTACAATGGGATGCATTAGTCACATGTGCTATCTCGTGAAATGCATAAATCATACAGTTCTGAGGACCCTGTATTTCTGTTGTCAGACACTCCCTTCCAAAATTCCCCTGGCATTTTAAGCAACTAACATTAATCACTTCCTATTTCCAAGACCTGTCTGACAAGCAATTAGAGGAAAACTTTTGAAAGTCTCGTGTACACACCTTGCCATAGTCAATGGAAGGCAAGGACACCTGTGGAAGAGCCCAAGATTTAGGAAAGGGAGACTAGAAAGGGAGCAAAGGAAGTTTGCTGATTTCAAGACAGACAGACAAGTCCTAGCTTAACATCAGATCTGAAGGTGTGAAACAATACCCTACAGAGTAAAAACAGGAAGAAGTCAAAGTGGTAACGTCTCCTTTCTGTGACAAAACAGTTCAGAAGATCGGTGCAAAAAAACAGATGAGTTAATTCAATTACACATTCATTACCTTGAAACACAAGTTACACAATATTTACTCCCTAGACTTCACCATCTTTCATACCTAAACTTAAGTGGCTGCCTTTACTCTTGGGTCACGTCTGCACGATTACTTCAGGTTTTAAGGTAGCTGTGAGCAAAGCAGGCATGTGCTTTGCTCAGACAGAACAGCAACATCTCATACAGTTCCTCTAGACAGGGTGGGAGCAGAGGAAAAAAAAAAAAAAAAGGTATATCTGACTGTTAGCCATCAGTTCCCTGCAAATAAAGAGGTTTATTAACATGAGCAGAGAGGCTAAGAGCAAAAGCAACCCCTAAACAACTTCTTAAATGGAGTTCAGTCATTGCTACTGAAAAGCAGCACAGAAGTTTTCACCAGCTGCCAACCTGGGGAAACAGAGACTTTCACAACTTTCCCATAAAGGCACTGACACTGAACCTCAAACACTCATGGGAAAAATTCTGAAGGATTCTTAAGAAAAGACCTTGTTCTAACAATGCACAGGCTTAAACATCTACATGGGAAACAAGCTCCAAGGTCAACTACCAGAAATACTCCAGTCATTAAATTCCAGCTTTCAATTATGCTTTCCACTCAAGAAATTTATAACTTCTTTATAAACTATGGATTATAGAGCCTAGACGCCGAGGCAAGGCAAAGGATGAATATTTCTTGGGTTACACAGTGACACAGCCACCAAGAAAAAACAAAAAAAAACCCTACAACTACTTCCTGCAAGTTCCTGTCCTACTGCAACCTACCAACAACTGAGCAAGATGAAAAGCACCAGAGTCAATGCACTATGTAAGAGATGACAGCATATAAAACTCTCAACAACGTACAGGAAAGTTATTTAAGAACTGAATTGCAAACTAAGACATGATTGCAAGAATTGATTTAAAAGAAAAAAACCACACACTTTATTTTTATTCATTTAAGAAAATGGCAATTAGATTATGTTACAGCTTCTACATCAGAATATTTCAGCCTGGTAAGAGACATATGAAAGGGCAAAGCCAAACAGTTCAATAGAGAAATTTCAGAAAATTGAGTATTTCCAATTTATTTTACTTACTCTTCCTGTTTTAACCACTTAGCATACCTCCCATGCAGCTCTGTAAAATGATAACAACGTAGTACTCTATATTTAAAGACAAATGCGTCACAGCTCAGTCTGAAGAATAATGGTTCTCCATAAGGCTACTTAGCTTGTGCTCCCAACCCAACACAAAAACCAAAACACATTCATCAGATTGCATGCAATAAAAAATGAAAAGCTATAAATTCAATACAATGCCTCAAATATTTCAGTCTGTACTTTCATCCATAAGCTGTTACAAGCAATAACCCAGGTACTCAGGAGTACAGAATACTAATCATCTAAGCTTTTTATCTCAGGTAATTGCAACTCAGTTTCACCAGAGAATCATCCCATTCGCTATTCTATCAGATAATGCATACTAAGGAGATGAGACAGTCAGTTTAGACAGAAAGAAAAAAAAAAAAGCAGCAGCAAGTAAAAAAAAAAAAAAAACTTGCTCAGATTACAAACATGCTTATTGCTTTGTTTCAATTGCCCAAGCCTCTTCCCAAAACTGTTCTTTAAAATTCTGCCAAAGCCCGATATTCAAAAAACCACATACCTACCCTATTTTTGTGAACACTTTACACAATACTTGTCTGAATTATTTTGAACTTGACTCCATGCAAACCAACTGACTTAAGAATAAATAACGTTGCTGCTCATGCCAAGATCTACATTTTTCCCCAGTTTGCTTTTTTTTCAACTTCTCTTAATTGCCCTGAGTAGCAATTGAATCAACTCAACCTACTTTGTAATTTGGAGGCTGAGATGGCACAAAATCCTCCAGATCAAGTACAGAGAGACAGCTAATATTTCAGCTCCCAGGATTTAAGTTGACAAAGGCTATATGTAAGTCTAATACATGAAATATTCTCCCCCTCTGGGATGAAGAGAAAACAGTTCCAACCAGTTAACACTTCTCTATTAGTTCTTGCTCTTGCCATGTCATTCTATTCTGAATAATTACTTTTTGCTATTTCGCTTAAAGAATATTCTCAAGTATTTTACTTCCTTCATGAGAAATGAAGTTGTTTTAAAGAAAAAGTAATCTGTTGAAACTAAAGTGGCAATAAATCATCTTAAATTATCCTTGAGTAACAATGAACAGAGATAGTGTTGGCCAGTCAAACCTATCCTGAAGGCTGTCCCATTTAAAAAAATTCTTTTTTTATTTTTATATTAAAAAAAACAAACAGATTTCTCCAACAGCCTAGTTTTCATGAGTAGCAGTTGAATAAAAGCCAAAAATTCCAGAAGTTACAGAACTGAAAGTTTAAAAACAGACTACGCTTTCAAATTCCTGTTCATTTACCTCTATGTTGGCAGGAATTTTTTAATCCTTATGCGTGTTTGTGTTAATACTGAACACTGCACAACACACTTGTCAAAAGTTAAGATTATTTCCATCCTAGAATTCTCCCTAGACAAATGAACTGACAATGCAGAAAAACACTCTGAAGGCACCTACTGCCAGCGTATCAATGCCCAACTTTACTATCCCGTTAATTCCTTAAAGCAGAAAACATACCCGTGTTTTCCCTCTTCCACATAAAGCATCACAGTAGTGAACACTAGAATTAATCCCCCAAAATCTCAGCCTCCCCACAAACATTAGGAAAAAAGATGTCTTTCACTATAGTGAACTGAACTGCAGATTTTTTTGGTTTTTTTTTTTTCCTTCTGGATTAGGTACCACCAACACATTTAAGTCCTAGGAAGTCAACTGAGGCTTCCTTTTCAATGAAGGGCAAGATACTTTTAGGGCATGATTCATGCTTTCTAAATGACAATGTTCCCTGTGACAGGCACAGCTGGCTATATTAGTTCAGGAAGGAAGGTAAATAAACAGGCAAAATCAGTTCTGTAAATGTCAGAATATTAAAGGTAATGATATTAGGATGAGAGCAACTGTGCTGCAGAGACACCAATTTCTCGCCACTGATTAGGTGAGATGAAGATGTCTACAATCAGGTGAGAGCCTCTGCTCACTGTATCTCTAACACCCTAATACCAGTTTCTGGGTTTGTGACCATCTGCCAAATGTGATGTAAACAAGGAGCAGAATCATCTTCTATATGGCTATAAACATAAACAGGTATATATAATAAGCAGAGCTGCATTTTAACACCCAGCTCCCCAGCTGACCCTGGCTTGGTGTTATTTGCATAGGCACATCTGACTGCTAGAAATCAAATACCTTTCTAAAATGAATTCTGAAACTGGTTTTGCTCCTGGGCACCAAAGTTCACCAGAATATCAAGAAAAGCTGCCAGTTGCATCACGTGTAATCTCAAAGCTACATGATATGGGAAGAGAAAACTATAAAGTATTCTTCTCTAGTGCAACATGGCTAGATTTTACTTCATGAATGTGTAGTAACAATCATAATTCTTAGAGAGGAAAATGCACTGAATTTTTAATTAGAGTTCCTAACAGTTAAACAGTTTATATTCTTCAGGTTGTAAAGGACTGCCACCCTGAACTCAACTCCAGCCTAACATACACTCACATGACAATGCTAAGAATACCTTACGTTGAGCCTACTGGGATAGAAGATGGTCCTCTTTATGAAAAATAGCCAAAGGGGGGGAAAAAAGAGCCCACACCACAAACCAACCCAGTAGCGGAAGGTGTTCCTACCCATGGCAGGGACGTTGGAACTAGATGATCCTTAAGGTCCCTTCCAACTCTAACAGTTCTATGATTTTATGAAAAAACACACTGTAAAAAATTTTAACCTCCTCTCATTCACGAACCTGATGGCACAACACACATTTGCAAGCTAAATCAGAGAAAGTTTAAACAGTTTCAGCCACCACCAGTTGGACGATACTTTTCATTCTCCATTAGCCAGTTCAAGTGACAGCTGGATTACTTTATCCGCTCTTTCCTCATCAGCATTATTCATTCAGCGCTTCTTTCTGACTGTATTTGTTGTAGTCACTTCATGAACCCAACTAGATGCCAACACTTCATCCTTGCTACTGCAATTTCTTACAATCACAGTTCAAGCCCAGCCACCCGCAGCAAGATGCCATTTTCAAAAGAGTTTTTGAACAAATTCAAGATTAAATGGTATCAGAAACCTGTACATGATAAAATCTAAGTAGAAAGAGGGTGGTCTTCTGGGAATTATTAATTTGATGATCTCCCCACCTTACAGTTCAAAACTCCGTTCTAATGAAATGCAGTATCTTGACCCGTGTTCATAACCTATTCCAGAAAGAGTAATATCTCAGAAACTTCATCTTGGAATTAGTTGGCATTAAAGTGGAATTTTAGTACAATACTCAATACTTACATTCCCCAAATGCAGAAAGCTAGGTTTAATGGGATCCATCTGTCTGTACAAACTGACCTAGGTGTTGGTTCAGCTTGGACCAAGTTCTGCTAACTGAAGGGAACACAGAAATTAAGTTGGACTGGAACCCAAATAAGAGGTAGTCTGTAAGAAACGGGTTATTTTTTTGCCATTTCTCTGCATACTCTGGTGTTCACTCATCAGGTTCTTTAATAATTCACCTGCTACTTAGTCTAGAGTTACTACAGTGTAGCAGGGAATGGAAAAATTAGGCATCTAATTCACTTACGTAGTAACTATTACTGGACATGAGGTTTGGAACAGGTGATATTAAAAGTTTACTTCTACCTTCAAAGGTCCCTTCCAACCCAAATTATTCAATGAGTCTAAACTGTGCTCCACAAGGCAAAAAAATTTCTAAAAGGTTCCACACTAAAAACTTCTACAACCATCTTATGTAACTGAAATCCCCATGTATTAGAGCCCTAACACACTAGAATCCAGGTCTCATCAAGACTTGTTTTAGTTAAGAATGCAATTTATTGTTATTTTTCCAAGGAGAGCCAGTCAAAGAAGCACCTTCTACAACTCCACAGGTTTCTGATGAGAATGATTAGAGGAGAGTCACACTCGGAGATGAAGAGTGCCAGAAACATAAGCATAGTTCTCTGAAGAAAGAAAGACTGAAAAAGGAAAAAGAAGTTGGCATTGACAGAAGAGCAATAAAGAGAACAACTGGCAAAGAAACATCATGAAGTCAAAACCATGGCTCCGCCTTATTCCCTACAGGTCTACTTCAGAACAATAACCCATACACCATTTTCTCAAGCATCCTCTTACAGTGAAAAGAAGTGTGACTTCCATTCAGATGCTCAGTCTTTCACAGGGATGTCAGAAAGCTTTTCTCATAGCTTTGTTTCCTTCCCAGTCCTCTTGTATTGGAAGTTATGTGTCGACTCTCTCTAAACATCACCCAACTGACTTGGCATTTCCCTTTCCTCATGCACAGGCATCCCATGTTAGTACTGTACACTCTTCACATTCCTCTTTCCTTAATTTCACATGCCAGTGATCACAGCAACGCATGCTGGTTTGCATTCAGCTGAGAAAGCATTAAATTGGCATGACACCGCTAAAACCCACTGCATTTCAAGTGACAAACCAAGGCAGCAGATCTGCAACGCTGCAACAGAAATGGGTCACAGCTACTGGATGTCAGCTGACAAGTCTCTATCTTTTACAGGCTTTTTTTTGGGAAAAGAAAAAAAAAAAGCCGGTTTGCCCATTTGCATCAAGTACTTAGGAAGTCTGTTAGAAAAGCAGAAGCACAAGGCAGAGTGAGAGACCCCCATGTGCCACATTGCACTGGGAATCCTGTTGCTAAGCTGCTGGCGTTGAAGAACTAGGCAGGAGACAACACTCTCACCTCTTGGAGAGGTCATTTTCTGAGTGGTGGGTCAACCTTCCTGAGCCCTGGTAAAAGCTTTTCAGGAAAGAAGGGGCAGAGACAGAAGAGGGGAGACCAGGTGACGCAGATTCACTCTCATTGAGAGTGCGCCGAACCTCTACAAGAGGGCTGTGCAGGCAACAAGAGAACATAGCAGAAGGGTCAGCACAGATTCAGATACAACAACAAAACATCCAGACTAAAGATACTGACCAAGTACCTCATCTTGGTTTACATACATTTTGTTTCCCAGAATGTACCAAGTGCACTACTAGGAGTTTTCCCTGATGATATTAATCAGCTGTTACAACTGATTTCTTTTCAGGAACATGTAATTGCAGAACAGGTAGCCCACCTTATTTCTTTAGCCTTATTTATTCTCAAAGCAAATTCAGAAAAAAGAACGCCTGAAACATTCAGGAAATATTTTAAGAAGTTTGGTTCCAACAACATGAACTGCCTTGTTTCTTCCCATCAGTTTTCTGTTACTCTTACAAATAAGATGTATTGCTAGAAAACATTAGAAAGTGGAGATTATTTAAATATAACACTTTCAGATGAATTTTTGTGAAGTGTTAAAGTCAAAAGAGATAGTCCTGCTATACAGTTAAACGTTACTTAACAGTAATGGGGGACAGGAGGACATAAGAATTAATTCTGTTTCTTGTAGTGAACATTTTTGATTAATGCTCCCTAGAAAAAGAGAAAAGGAAAAATCCCAGCCTGGAACCAAGTTGTTACAAACTGTTTTGACTGAAATCTGCTGATGATGCCATTTAATCAGCAGCTTCTTAAAAGTTATCACAAAGAAGTGAAGTCAGCAAGTCCTTCAGCTTGAACTGTCAGGGTTTCCTGTTTGCATACGACATGGTCAGTGGGGAAAAAAAATAACCAAAGTTTATCTCAGTAAAAAACACATTATTTATCTCTTCAGAAACACAATGTAACAAAGCTATTTCAAGGCTAGTTTCTTACCCTTCACCCCCATCCATTCTCTTAAACAGAAAAACACTTTTTTTGCCTTTCTCTACAAACTGGTGCACCAATCACGCTTATCTAGACATCAAATGGGCAGAGAAAATATTATTTAAAGCCATTTTTAGAAAAAAGCCACAAATACAGCCAGGCATTGAAACAGACAAGTAGTTTGGACCAAGTGCTCCCCCGACAGAAAAAAAATCCCACTCATCTGGACCTGAAATCTTGAAAAGGTTTTGGAGTTTGCACCATCAGTTACTGCAAATTCATGGCAGGGGGGGTTGGAACTTGATAATCTTTCAGGTCCCTTCCAACTCTAACCATTCTATGATTCCATGAAATAGGGAGGATGGAGGCAGAGAAAGTGCAACCGAAGAGGCCCACAATGAACTGTGGGGACCTCTTCTGACTGAGTGAGGAACTCCTGAAGGAACAGTGTTCCACATGTCAATAGCTGGAGAGCCTCCAAGAAGGGAGGGGAAAGAAGTTACAGAGGGAAGCTCCGGAGAAAGGCAAACAGAGAAATCGCATACCTCACAGTTCAGTGGAGGTGTTTAACCCCCAAATCCTTTTGTGAGATTCCTCACCAGGTTTAATTATGGATATACTCTCCGGGAGCCTAGCTAACACAGTGACTGACACTTGAAGCTGTTAGTGCCTTCTTCATCCTGGCATAAAACCATCAGGCTATTATCTCTGCAGTTCGCAGTCGTGAGGACCTCTTCTCCAAAGGGCCTGACTAAAAAGGCTCTGACGCTGCCAAAAAGGCTCCGCTCAGAGCTGATAAATAAATAAATAAACAGATTGGTGACAGCATCCATTCTGATGATCAGTTCGCCAGACTGATGCTCCTGCCGAATCACTAATTGGCGGTCTAGCGAGCTATTGCAAAGTACCAAACTCACTGGGAGCTGGAGGAGATAGGCTGAAAATAACGACATAAAACTCGAAGCAGCACAGAAACAGCTTCCATCAGGAGGAACATGTGTACCAAAACCGCAGCAGACTCACCTTGCTGTCTCCACGCAGCTCTGCCGCAGCAGCGGGGAGCGGACACTCTGGGACCGGCCGTTCTGGAAGGTTATCCTCCGCCTGGCGCTGGACGGGGGGTGGCTGAAGGTGTGTGCCCGTCTCCTGAACTGGGGGGAGTCTGAATCTTCCTCAGGGAAGGGCTGCCAGGCCGAGGACACGGGGGACGCCGGAGGAGTTGCCGGCGGGGAATCGCCCGGAGAAGCGTCCTGGAAGGAAGTGCCAGCGGGGTGAGGCCCTGCCACGGCCCCGACCTAACCCCACGCGTCGCCCACCCCATCGGGGCACCGAGGCCTCTCCCCTTCCTTGGTCATGGCCTATTGTATGCTAATTATCGCCAAAACCAGACATCCTTTGGTAACTTACTCCCAAATCAGCAGCCTCCTTCTTTAAGAAGTCGGAATAAAAATATATCTATATACTACTAATTACTCTAGGCATCCTCCCGCAGGGATCGTGCATTCCAGCGACCAAACTTCTGGCTCTTTTGGAAAAAAATAAAGGCAAGAGGAATTGAAAAGACTGGGGAAACTGCTTTCAGCGAGTTTCCTCGACATATCGCGAGCATACTTCCTGCACCGTCATAACGGTATCCTGGAAGAGAGGTTGTTATTACACAGCCAGTTTACGAGTAACTGTGGCAGGAAAACCCTAACAGAAATATCTTCATCTCTTGGGAAAAACCAGCAACCAATCCCCACCTGAGGCAAAACATCAAAACCAGGAAATCGAAAGAAAGTGAACACAGTTCCGCTCGCTCGTCCCCATACAGCGTGCCCAACAGCTGGGTTTAGGTCAAAAACTCTTACTTCCCTAAAGCGACTATTAATTACAGAAAAGATTCTTCACCTTCAGAGCATTTCCTTTTGTTGAGATATGACCTTTTGTAATTGCTTCAGCAAAACAAGGCAGAAGCTGCCCAGAAATACCCTGCATTTTGTAAAAGCAAGAGAGAAATAGGGAAGAAAAAAAAAAAGGACTGGCAAGAGATTAAAGGTGAAGCTTCAAGTCAACATATACGCCAGCTTTCTTACACCCTCTACCTCCCAGTGGAAATTTGAGTTTTGTAAATTGACATGCTTTGTGCTACTTCCTTAAAACTGAAGCAGCGTGCCTTATTTACGCTTCATTAACACCCGTGCACAAAACGTGCCAATTTTAACTAAGCTCCTTACGTACTTTATCAGAAGCAAGGCTGTTGCAGCGCTCAAAGCTGTCCATGCTTCCCAGGCGGCCTCGCATTCTGTTGGCTCCCTATGAGGGGGAAAAAAAAAAAAAAAAAAAAAAAGGAAGGCGAGTAATTTCATCTGGGCTTTTCCCTCTTTTTCTGAAGGTTAAGCAAAGATGGCAACAGCTGTGCAGGTGAACACAGGACAGTTCAGACACATGACACATTTGACGTAAGACCACAGATTTTACAGGCAGCGACATCATTAGCTCGCAGGATTGTATCTTCTCCCCCCTTGCTCCAAGGAGTTTTCAACCCGCAGCTCTGCTGTCTGAAACAAATGAGTATTTCTTGATCCTTTCGAGGTGAAATAGCTGAGTTGGCTTCAACAGTCAAGCTCTAAAAACTCCAGGCTTCAGTACCGTGAATGCACTGCAGCTAATGGATGCATTTGACATCCTACGATCTAAACAGAGAATTTACTCCACATCTAGACAATTCACACAAAATAATTCCACCACAGCAAAAATAATGAAAGCACTAAAACTGAGTAAAAACAAACACACATACACACTCTGGCTGAAAATCCAGTCAAATTGCACCAGATACAAATAAGCCTTTTCAATTATAATGAAGATAACCCTGAAGCAAATTTGCTAGAAAGCAAGATGCTTGACAAAATTGTTAAGTTAGCTTGTTTTGCAGGAAGAGGTGACAGAGCTTCAATACTTTTAACCACTCTCCACTCCTAACTAACTCTCATAAAACATGGGTGATGTCTGCTGAAGTAAGTTGCTTTTAGTATTTTATCAGGTCAAGAATAGCCTAGGTTTAGGAAAACTAGAGGTAGAGCTCCTCTCAGTATGCTTGCAACTACAGGGGAATTTATATCAACATCAGCAGTATTTATTTAGCCTACTTATTCCTGGTAAGGTCTATTTTCAAGACTTAGAGCGCCCTTTAAGTACATTATCCCATTTAAGCGCATTACCAATGAATACTCTGCCTGAAGCATCTCTTCACTGACCCTCACAATAAAAAAAGCACAAAGGATAACTTGGAAGTTTCTCACTAGCTTTAAAAACACACTTTTGGCACTGTAAGAAGGGCTTTTTCGCTCAGAAGAAACAACAGCAACAGAAGAGGTTAGTGCAGCAAGGGCTGGAAGAAATAATCTGTTCATAAGGTCAAACAGAGGTTATATTTATTTTGCTGAGGTACTGCATTAGGAAGCCAAAGCCTGTTTTCAGTTCAAACCCCACAAAAATAAGATCAGTCCAGTAAAACAAACTAGTGAAAAGTGACATTCCTCTGGGACTAAGGGAAGCCAGAGCACAGAACCCAGCATGTTTCTCTATGGAGAGCACTGAGCAGCTACTCCTTCAAGTAGCTTAAAATGTCACTTGATGCTATTTATCTAGCTAAGAAGCCATCCACTTAAAATGTTCCTAGATATCTGGTTACTACTTAATTATTTCTAATTTTGCTAAGATTGAGGCTGCGTAAGTCTCTCCTCCACATATACCGACTTTTACTTTTTACTTAATCTTTTTATCTACAGAAAGATGCTGAATACCAACTTTTTTAAGAAAATTAATTTATCTCCTGGTCTCCTTGTTAGTAAATACAACGAAAGATGGCAAGTCATATCATAATTAGCATTCCATTATACCAACACCATGTGATTTGCAGCTGGTTTAAGGAGGGGAAAAAAAACACTGCACCAATAGGCATTTGGTGCCTAAATACCTTTTAGGAATTAGCCATGACCCATGAGGCTTGTTGTAACAGCCTGATGAAGAATAAGAACTATTGGAACAGTCATTGTATAATACACATATGTACATGACACACAGTATACGTGCGCAGAGACACTCATCTTATATACTTGATTTAACCAAATAATTAGCGGTTGAGCTGCACTGGAAATGATTTTTCTCAGTCTTGAATTGTGTGACCTTTAAATGAATCTGCAAGGATGAACCCCTATGAGCATCATGACTCCCTACAACATACTGCTGTTCCTGACCTCTTGCAGTCTGAAGCGAAGGTAAGACAACCTTCCTCACAACAGAAAGCCCACTTCATAAATAGCACATTTAAATGGTCCTAATCCAGACTCGGGTGTCTACTTGTCTTGAGCTCAGTCACAGACTGTGCAGATCCTTACACATGAAGCATGTGAGAAGGAACATACTATATAAACAAAAATATATCGCCCTTCAGAGACTCTTCAACTTAAGAAGTACATTTTGTCCAAATAATTTTTCCTTGACATGATCAGAGTGCTCGTATGTCCGTATATGGCAGGGCTGCTCCGCTGTGTTATTCCCAGTGATGCAGGCCTGTTCCACAACCACCGCAAGGTTAGTGACCCACCGTCACAGCTAAATCCCTTTCCAGTCACATGTGCTTTAGATGTGGAAAAGAAATCGGACTCAGCACAGGCATGACTGTAGCTGTCACCATCTGATGATATTCCAGACCACTGAAATTATCCAGATCTTCTGACTGTCATTGCTCTCCTTTGGGCTCTTTCTTCAGACCAAGTCCCCTGTGTGTAAAACTTGCTGAACAACACAGGCCAGATTTGACCCAGGAGAGCTTTAATGCTAGCTTCAGTCCTAGGTCAAATTCACGTCTAAGCTTTAGTACAAACAGTTCTATTTCCTCCTTGGCAAACAATATTTTGCTTCCTTTATAGGAAGCATCTGTGGCATAATATATGTTTGCAGGTTACTTTGTGACATATCCACGTAAGCTGCAGGACAAGTGCAGTTCAGGCTCTAATTTAGCACAGTACTTTTAAAATTACTAGCAGAAGGAACTTAATTTCACTGTTCCCAAACTATATTTAGACCTTGCCATTCATATTCACAGCGCATCACGCATTCTCCGTAACAACACACCGGATCCCAGGCACCCAGTCTTCTTCAGTTACTCCTCGATATGCCACTTCTCTGCATTCAGGACTCTCCATTCTGAGCAGGGAGCACTAAGCAATATTTGCATCTCAGACCTCTTTAAAAGGTTATTTAATACAAAAGAGTTCCAGTAATTATTTGCAATTCCACACCACACCTAGCTAGCAATACTGAAAAGAAGAACAATTAAAAAAAAAAAAATCTATTGCTTCCCCCAGCCCTGCAAAAGGAAAACTTTGTTCCTACTTTCCAAAGATTCTTAGCGACCAATATGAGTAATTTTAGATGCAAGGTAAGGTATTACTTCTCAGAACAAAAAGATTTCCAGTTTATGCAGACATACTTACTTCCAAAAAAAAAAAAAAGCTATCATGTCTCTTTATGGGATCATCCCAATTTTTTTTTTATTCTGGAGCAAAACATCTAATAATGTTCAACTAACTCACCTGCCACCAACAATGAGCATTCACTGTTCAGAAACAGCTGCCTCTGTACTTGTGGCCTTACCATAGCCTTTCTAGCACAGTCAAGTCACAATCAAACCAGCTATAATCCTCAGATTTCACAACAGAGTTATCGCTTCATTAAGTGTTTATCAGACTGAGGCCAAAAAATAAAAACAAAAAAATCTGATAGGTCTCTACTGTCAAGGATATCTGGGAGAGCTGCTGACAATGAGTTGTTAATCTTACCCTTGAGAAGATATTTTCCAGAGAGCTGGTCAAGGATTTCTTGGCCTTGTTTTTCAGAATGTCAAGTTTAAACCTGCCACCACTGGTGGTGCTTTCTGGAATCGCACTGTTAGAAATGGTCTGTTGAAATAAGCAAGGACACAATTCAGCTTTGGTAATTCTTTTTGCGATTGCAGATCTCCAAAGATTAATGTTGAACCAAATCACATAATAAACAACATACCCCTGGCCTTTATTAAAAAAAAAAAAAACAACAAAAAACAAAAACAAAACAAAAAAAAACCTCAATCCCAAACCAAAAACAAAAAAACCCGCCTAAATCCCAAAAAGCCAACCCCCAAGCAAAACAAAACCAAAAAAACCCACACCCCCCATAAAAACAAACCCAACTGTCCAGTTAAAGGCACATTTCATCCCTAAAGACTACCTTGTAAAAGCATTTCAATTTACAATACTGTTACCTGTTTGCTTTGCTAGGTTAGTTTGCAGTTTAAACTAAAACCTGATGCCCTCTTCATCCCTATTCCCCCTAGAAATGACTGTTTTGGAGTGGGGATTAGGGAGGAAGGAAAAGGAATGAAGAGGTAACCTCACACTGCAAAGAAATCTCGACCTAAGAATAATTGCTCGCCTTCCCTCCCTTCCTGCTCCCCTCCAACTTAAAAAAAAAATAAAATCCCTAAACATGCCACTGTAAACCAATTCAAATTACTTCTCTTAATTATCATGAGGTAGCTGAAGCAGGGTGTCATAAACTCTAGCAGTGGCCCTGCTACCATTCAAGGTTGCATTTGAATAAGGTAGGAGAAAGAAGAGGAATAATACATAAATAAGCCTTACTGATGGTGCTTCACCAATGTGAACATGTGCTTTCTGCTTAGTTTCACAAAGTTGCCGTAGATGTAAGATGACAAGTTCATTTTCTTCCTGGTCATTTTCAGGCTTCATTTTCTGTCAGTAATAGTGAAGGGAAAAAAAAGTGGTGGTTTTTTTTTTTTAAAGTCATGATTTGCTTATTTTCCCTTGTATGTACGTGTTTTTTGAAGTTAATGTATTTATATGCCAGATGCCAGAGTGCACTATTAGTGTACCAAACTGCACCACTGTTTGTGTGCCTTCATGCTTCTGAACAAAACAGACCAAAGTTTTCCACATGGAGATCGTTACAGGCTGTGAAGAGGAGGGAGTCTTACGCCCACGTGCTTTGTTTCCTAAGGTTTTCTGCCATTGTATAGTCTTACAAATGGAATAAGGAACCCACAAAAACCAAGCAAGCATTCCCTTCTTCAGGCAGCCAGAGAGGACCACAGCCTCTGAAAGCCTAAATTACTGTATTCTTCACCCGCCTGAGTACACTTGCTTGCACCTCTTGCCTCAGAGTAAGTCAAAAGACAGCTTCTGCAAATCCCAACCACCTCCGATACCTGCATATCTCACCTGCTCTCAACTCCTTCCCACATCACTTTCAGGGAGGGAAATGCATTTACAGATTAAGAACTAAGCTCAGAAAAAAAAAGTTCTGTGTTCACACCTACAGTATATCTCAGCAGATCTGGGAAACAAACTTTTCTGATAGTAGTGTATCACGCATGAGGCTGGAGTGTGCTATTTCAGTGTGATGGTTAGCAGAACAATAACAGATCAACTACATAACAAAACAATCAATCAAAACAAAAAGTGACTAGTCCATTTTATCACGATCTTTTCAAATTTGAGACAACAGCATCTAACATATTACCTGAACACGTTCAAAAATGTCTGCTTGCTCATTGTCAGTTAGTGATGACAGATGTCTCTGAATTACAAGTTTGGCTCGCGGTGGATAGAGTCCTGAGGAAAGAAAGTAACATTAAAGCTCAAATGATCTCTCAAAAACTTTTGATAAAAATGATAATAGGAGATGTAAACCCAGATTTGAGTTTACACAACTGTCATATGTTAAACTTGTATATTTGTGGTAACCACAATACAAAATACTTCAGGTTTTGCTGAACCACATGTTTCTGTCTCCCTTCTCTGTTTTCTGTAAAAACAGAACCAGCAGCAGCCAAGTGGCTGGCTCCTGTGGAAAAGGTTGTGCTCCCTACCCTAGTGGTGTCTTCTGTCCTAGTACCAAGAGATCACTAAGATGGAAGCCTGACAACTGCATGGGAGAGGAAGAAGAGGGGAACAGATCAGGGATGTAACTAGAAAAAACGCTCAATGCACAAGATACTCAGAAGTTTTCAGATGTTTAACTGAAAAGCTTAGATATGTTTCCATAGAAGGAAAGGGTAGGATATAGATCATGCCAGAGAACTGGAGACCCTTTTAGAAGGGAGAGCAGCATAGAAGCCGTAAGAATAAAGGAAAGATTTTTCTGACGTTCAATAAAGTGCACGCTTCCTAAAAAAACACTTGTTCTAGGAAGCTGCAAGAATTGTGGGGAAAACAAGCCCTCCAAATAAGACAAAGATACACGTTTCTCCATCCAACGTAGAGATCTGCAATCTCGCAGATTCTTCACAGAGAACTGCAATCAGAACAGATCAACATTTTTCAAAGTCATGAAGGGGTTTGATTATGATAAACTTCTAGACTCTAAACAAAGCAGATTGTGACTAAAAGAGTTATTTTAGTGTCCCTTTCTTTTCATCTAAGCGCAAAGTTTATGAAACTACTATTATGGTACTTACCAACTTGGAAGAGTTTTTATTTTGACACTGGATACTTATCCCAAGCTTTCAAGTACCTGTATTCAAGGTACTTAGACTGCCTTATATATCAGCCTCTACAGTTTTTCATAGACTTTCCCAGTTAAGCTTTATTGCTTTTGAATATACGGTGTAAACCCAGAAAATGTCAGTCACAATCTAACAATTTCATTCCACTAAAATTTTATTATTTGCTTTCCATCCACCAGAGGGAGGCAAGTAGCGATAGTGACTTTTAATCAATGGAAGAACTAGAGTTATCAGCACCACCATCACCAGACCAGAAGATAACAAGACTAGTGTTATATATTTAGGATTTTGGCATGCAACAAAGAGACCTAGTGGAGAAACTATAAAAATAGGATCTACTACTGTAACTGTTATTAAAAAGTTCTATCAAGCAAGATTTTTTGCATGTGTTCTGGCATATGTCACTTCCAAAGAAACTACAAAGGTTTGCATATTCATATTTGAAGTCAGGTAGTTGCCTTAGCTCCCTGCATTAGGTATTAATCTCCTAACTTAATAATTTCTTTCCCATAATAGAAGAAGGTTTTGAAGTGCATAAGAAACTAAATGCAAAGAAGGAAAAAAATATCCCACAAGGAAAGAACACAAGAAAGCAAACCCTTTTTTGATCACAACTGTCCTTTTCTAACCCATTTTGCAAGGATGCATCTTTGGGGTGGGGGAGGCGAAGACAGAAGATGAACTGGTGGGTTTTTCTGCTCTGCTTAACATTTTAGAGAGGTATGACAATGGCCAGGTATGTATTTATAACACAAACTCTACCATATGCAGTTGCAATTCCATTACTGCTGCCATCTACGTGACTAGAGTGCAAAACAATGGTAAGAATTTCTGATAGGGATACTTTTTCCTCTGTTCTTTCACCGTTTAAGTTGAAAGCGCGTGGTTGACAACTGAAATTAACACATACAGTAAAAGTATTCTGAAATAATCAGAAAAACACAACAAGAAAAACTCAGCTGCTACCTTCAATTCTTTCACAAAGCTTGTGCAACGAATGCATAGGGCAGGCCTCGCACAGTTTAATCTGCGTCTTGGCACTTTGCAGAGCTGCAGCAGTGCTAAAGGCTTGTTTCAGGGTAAGCATTACCTCATCAACCTAAAGGGGAAGGAGGCAAAAGACAGCATATAAGCAAAAATGCATGTGATAGACATCAAATTAGATTTATAAATCACACCATAAACAGGTATTTCACACGAAAAAAAAAAAAAAACCTCTTTGCAGTCTTCTAAAAAGATCAAGGTTGTATTCCCAGCTTTTCTGCCTTTTCTGTGGATTATCACCATCTTTGAGTTGTGGTTACTTCAGAGAGTGTAATATTGGAAACCTAATTGCAACAGCTCAAAGCTTACTGGGCAGGCAGCTGCTGTTCTAAGAAGCCACAAATGTGAATTTCTGGCTTGAATATAAAGCTGGCTAAATAAAAGGCATTAATTTCCTTGTCTTTAGCTTCAAGTTTCTCCTGTACACTGCACATTCTCCCTTCTCCACAGTTTTTCTCCCACTGCTGTACTGTTTTAGAGTAAAATCCCACAGACCTATCCTGCTGGCAGACAGAAGCTTCCCACAGCAGTTCGCTTTTCTCCAGGCTACTAGACTGGCTCCCAGCTTCACTACAACCACCAACTTATCTTTAATTACCGACAGCCAGCCCTGCAGTCTGCCCTGATCTTTCCTCAAAAACAAAAATGTGCTCCCACACACCAGCGCTGTAAAAACTCGACTTATGTGTAAGAGAGGTTGAGGCGATTACGTTTCTTCGCACTCACTCAAATACACTCCCTACATATAAAGCACTTGGAGTTCGTCTGTCTGTATTTTAGAGGAATACAACACTTTTTAAAATATATTTACTTGAATCTTTGCATTAGCATGGAAAGGAGGAGACAACAGCTTGATGGCAAGCTGAGGAAATAAATTGCATTCTATTTCAGAACCACGTCCTTGCTCTTACTGTTGCTTTTTTTATTTATAAGCTGGAAGAAAGCTGAAATATTTGAGACCAAAATCATGCAGTCTAACATTGGAAACATATAGACCCTTTTTAAAAAAAAAAAAAAAACAAGGGGAAAAGGGCCTCTGAATGTGAAAATTAGAATTAATCTGTGTCCCAGTATGTTTGGGGTTTATTTATTTATTTCTAAAACCCCACAACTTTAAGCAGTACCAGTAATTTCTGTGTGCTCTCTCTTAGCAATAAAGCAGAGCACGGAATAGCAAATATCCGTCTTGCAACACAGATTGGTAATTTTTAAAAAACTGGCAACGATGCTTCCCACATGGAAGATCCACAGAGCAGTGTGAAGCATATGGACTGTGACTACACTAAAATCATGAGAACTAGATGGAGCACAGACTGTAGCTAGGTTTAGAGCAAATATACAGAAGAGCACCAACACAGTCTGTCTGGCAGCACTGAATCCAGAAGGCGTTAGGTTGTATAGCTCTGCCCTGCCACAGTCAATCTGCCGCTGAGGACCAAGCGATCACATCTAAAAGTAGTTCAGGAATGTTAATTTCAGATTGCAATGTGGGTATATCCACACCAGAAGACGTAAAAAAGTTTATAAAGACATGGTTAACTTATACATCACGTTTTAAGCCTTTGAATTATGCATGGTCATATTCATCAATACGTCAGATGTAATATTTTGTTACTACAAAAGGTATAGCTGATTTCATAACAAGCTCTCATTTTGATAAAAATGCAGCCTCAGCTACTTCTGTACATCTAGGGCTGCTGGCTGTTTGAAGTTTTATTGACAAATCTATTCACTCTCAAGCTAGTCAATGGATTAACAAATTACATTTTCAGCTAGCTAGTGATTTTTAAGGTTAGCTGAGAAGGAGTTAGCAGCTGCCAACACAGCCATCAGGAAAACACATTTCAGAACAGAAACCAACTTCTTTTAAAAGTGGCAGAGCTCTAAAATAAAAATGCAGTAGCCCAACTTTTCTTTAGGCATCTCTTATTATTAAGCTACCTGCATCTGTCAAATCACTGGCACCTGGAACTTCAGTTGATTGATACATATTTTATCAAGTGTCCAATAGACCTCTTATAGATACACACATACTGTGCTTTTCTTCTTCTCTGATCAGATGCTGCTATTTTCTTCTGATGAGCAAAACAGACTACAGGAAAAATGCTAGTTACATGGAGGATCAGGCCAGTCGTTTAAATACTGCCCTTAAAACCATGTTTTTTATCGTTAGCTTTACTCCTGATTCAATACATGTAATTACATGTTTAATGGCGAATCAAGCGTCTCAACAATTAGAAATGCAAGAGTTACAATCAAATATAGAGGCCAAACATGCTCGTAGTCTGCATGTATGAACTCATCTATCTGCATTTTTTCTACTCGTTACTGATATGTGCACCAGCAGAGCACCAGGATGTGGATGTATATGAACAGAATGCATGCATTTCCCATTGCATGTTTTCATATTCACAGCTGAGATCTCACACCTGAGAAGACATGACCACTGAGGCTCAGCTGACACAGAAGAATAACAGAGACTCCCATGGTTTAGGAAGGGCCTCAGACATGCTTTGAGGGAAAGCTTAGGATCATTAATAAATACTCACCAGAGACTCGTTTGCACACTGGAACACATAGCAGACATACTGACTTATTCCAGGTTCAACAGATTCCCGGCAAATGAAGCCAAAGTGATCAACGTGTTTTATACCCTAAAACAGTTTAAAAACAGCATTACTGGACTATTTTATGAACGAGTTTAGTTTCCAAAAAGAGATCCTAAAAATAGTTACCAGATTCCAGCACTCACCAACACCAAAAATCTGAGAAACTCTAAATGCATACTCCAAATGATTTATTTTACAACTACAATAGTTATCTTTTCAATTGCTTTTTGCATTTAAACATTACATAAATCTCTTCGCATAAGTTACACAGCAATACACCTGGATTTGCATTTCTTCCATCAGGAAAAATGGATTTTCAGGGAAGTGAACACGAGATTCCTAGGTTGTATTTGGAATTGCCTCTACAGCGAAAACTTGATGTAATGAGCCCACACTATAACACGACTCTAGAGCAGTATCAAAGGAGCAACAGATCTTTGCTTTGCTTCATTACAAGTTTGGACTACACCAAATGAGCAGGGAATGAGTGGTGACATGCAGAATTCCAACAAAATTCTTACATAAATTCTTTGAGACTCAGGTACATACCAGAAGTTTCAAGACTTACTACACATTACTACTGGTGTTTTCTTTCAAGATCCTTGTTTAACTGCCTGACAGAGAACGCTGCCTTGCTAAAAACAGCACTGAGAAGATCAAAGTGAGCTGCTTCCTAAGAAGCACTGTATTCCCAGTCTCAATTCATGGGACATGAGTCATTATTGTTAAAGCTTTTGCCAATGTTTTGATCATCTGAGTATGGTAATAGTAGATTTTCTCCAGAAGAAAAGCCTAATCCCTCAAGTTCAAATACAACAGAAAGCAGAACTTGGTTGCTTGGATCCATCTCCAAAGAAAACACCTATAACATACAACAGGGGAGGAAGAAGGCAAAAGAACTTGCTTGTCACTACAGAAAACATTCTAGACAAAACTGCTAATGCACTACGTGACAGACTGAACATACTATCACTACGCACCGCAGTTTTTAAAAACAAAATTCCAAGTTACATTTGTGCTACTTAGAACTTAACAAAGATGGTGTTTGTTCCACCTTAGAAGCCCTCTGCACTAGTTTACTACAGGCCACGCTAATCCTGACTTAAACAAATCCATTCTCCCATGACACATGAAGTCTTCTAAAAATGAAAAAGCCTAGATGTATGCCCATATGTTGACCTATATAATAGTGAAATGTTCCTCTCCGTTTTGCCAGTAAACCGTATTTACCTAAGGTGGGCCAGTGAGATGCCAGTTCCCTCACTGCTGACAGTGCCTGAACAAGTCTATTGCTGTCTGGTTTCTCAGTCTCCACAAGAGAACATTTGTGGTGGGGATGGACGTGACACTTGCACCACTGAGGCATAAACAGTACAGTATGTTCCTCAATTAACAGTACCTCCATTGCATTTCTTTAAGAGGATGGTTGGACTCGTCATGCCAAAAGAGCAAAGTTGTTTATTGTTCTGGGTTCTCTCAAGGTCAGCAAGGCTGCAACAAGAGAACTTCTACAGCTGCCTGACACCAGAGTTTAGGCAGGGGTTTATCATCAGTTGTATTCGCTGGTTTGACAATTATATGGAGTGCAGATAATGAAATTAATGCAGCAGATCAACCATACTTAAGCTATAAAATAAAACTACCTTTGTTAGACCAGACTAAAAGAATCCATAACGAAAGCTGAAGTGAACATCTCTTTTTCATCATTTGTAAGCTTAGAACAACAAACATTCCTAAGCTGCAGTCTCACAATACGCAGTAAATCACTGCCCTATAAATCCACAACAGAGAAGCCCTGTGGCTAGCACCAAGTTCTTAAAAGAAGTACTGATGAGGTTTATGCAACCAAATCCTGAGTCTTGAACAAATTAATGTTTCATTTTTATTGAACATAGAAAAATACCCCAACTTCCCTAAAGTAGCCGGTTCGCATTAAAAAACAAAACAAAGCAAAAAAATGTGCAATATTGTTAGTGCCTGCTGGAGTTATTCAAGCATGCAAAATAACAAAAGCCTTGCTCCAAATGAAAATGAAGAGGTGGAATGAAAAATTCCACCTCCAAAGCCCAACACACAGCACTGTCTAACACTATTTACTGTACACAGTTATTTTACAGAAGGAAACCTAGGCCTTGAAGGTCTGCCATGTGCTCACTGGTCTCCACCACACTTTAAAGTCAGCTCAACAAAGGTTCCCCCACTTAGGAATGTTGCGTTTGTCCATTATCAGTATGTACAGGCAAACCAGGAACCCAGTATGTGAAGCTAAAGTATCACTTTTATTCAGCTCCGTACACCCACAAAGCAGGAGAAGACTCAAGCCATCTGCAAATTTTGCTTTCCATACCACTGCTTTAAGAATCACTTTGATCTGTATTTATTACAAAGCTATTAACACATCATTGTTTGATTATACTGTTCCATTCTAAATTTGCACTTGTCTTTTTTCTCTCTACCAAGAGTAATACAAATTGTAGTTAAACAGCAGAGTCAACTTAAGGACACGGACCTTTAGACGGTAGCTCAAGACTCCACTAGAGTTACAAGTACTGACCAGTTCTTAATTTGTTTTAGCATTGGTAGCACAGTCATGCAAGAGCAGATTTGCTATTAGCATTGAAATGAAAGCACTTGGGGGTGAAATACAAGTTTAGACCATGCCAGGAACTATACTTTACATTAGAATAACAACATTTAAGGAGGCCTGAAGAGATGCATGTAAATGGCAAATGAAAGAAGGTAATAAGACCTCAAAACAGAAACTGCCAGAAGTAACAGATGCTGAACAACAGCAGCCTAGAAAGCTGAATCCCTTAGCACTGGTATTTAACTTTATAAGACACGTTTATTTATTACTGGGTTCACCTATTGCCATATTATCCAGAAGAAATGATGGAGGTGAACTGCTGTTTTCTGGAGGACTGATCTGAGGATCTCTTATTTTCACTCCAGAGGCTTTCAGGAATTTAGCTGCTCAGAAGCAGCACACTCAGAGCATCCTAAATGTAGATTAAGCTACTTCCAAAAATCATATCCAATGCTCTCCCAAAGCAGAACAGTTTATATTTTGGTTTTCTGACCAGTTGCCACTACCACAGCTCAGACTGGTTATTTCGCACTCATTTTTAGTGTACTTCAGCTTTTTGGGAATGACTGCATTATTTTTGTGCAGTATCTACCTAAACCTGCTACCAGGTGAGTGAAAGCCCCAATTTGAGTAAGAGTTCTCACTCTTTTAAAGGCAAATAAATACTTCAAGTCTGCTGCAAGTGTTCATGAAGCAACTGCAGTTTAATATCCTATTTCTTCAGCTGTACTGGCTGAAGAAGTTGATGCATCAAACTTTGCATACAGTTCTCATATTAATTAGTCACAATTTCTCAAAATCCCCCCCCCCCCCCTTTTTTTTTAAATTAAGGAGCCAATGGGTTAAACCAGCAATTTACTGTCATTCAGGGTAGTTTAGATAGGATAAACCATTTAAAAATGGCCTTTGAGACTAAATAAAATAAAACCGCACAGAATGCTGAAAAAGACTGCTAATATTTCTTTATTCCTGTTGCTTACAGACCAGGAGGGCAAGCCAGCCAGAGAAAAAATAAATTTAATTTCTCCTGATGACCTATATGTTGTGTCTTATTAATGCTTACCTGAGAGCATGAGGAGATATCTTTGAAATTCTTTTCAAGGACAACAGATTTGGTGTCTGGACTAATGAGGTTAACTTCAAACCTTCCAACCTGGGGGGATGGAAGGCAGGAGAGACAAAAAGAAGTCTAGTTTATGACTGTATTGGAAGCAGAACATTAACAACAATAAAAATGTCACAATTGAGCCCTATCTTGTTCACACGGAGTACCACAGCTTACTCAGCAGGAACAAGGGTGCCATAATTCAGCCTATACTGAGTAAGAATATTTCAGCAAGAACAATACAACCAGTTGAATAGGAAAAAGACTTGGAAAGAAAACAAGCCCCCCAGCCCGCTTTTCTTTTTGAGTTATTTTGGTCCAAAGATCACACATTTGCCAGACAATACTAAAATCTTTAGTAAACAATGTGGGCTAAATTAAAAGATGCAATAAACCCCAGAATTTGTGCATTTATTAATCTTTTGAAAACTATACTGTAGATGAGATGAGAAATTATGATCTTAAGGTGACACTTTTTTGGTTTTGTTGTCATTTCAGATGAGAAAGGTTAGGTTCTACAGCGAGTCATCTTGCAGCTTTCCCAAACTGCTTCTCAAGCGTATGAAACTTATTCCATAGAGCTTGAATAGTTTCTCAGCTAAATCCTTTTCATTACTAGTGATAGCTGTGGCTTTCTAAAGGGCAATGTGTTCTCACTTCAGTTAGCATTTCCCCAAGAGAATAAAAGGCAAGAATGATCTCTAAAGCAAATGGAAAGACAAAACATAGGCATTTAGCCCCCTGTTATTTTAAGGTCCAAAGATCTTTCCTCTTCTGGGTCACCTCCTTTCAGTGTTCTTTTGTTTTCTCAAGACAAGCTCTGAAGATGTCAAATGCACTTCAGGCAAAAGAAGAAATAACCATGAGGTCTGAAGGATGAAGCCTTCAGCACTGGGATGTTTGAGTACTCATCTGGGAAAGACAAGCTGAACATCTGTACAAGTTATCATAAAGGGGCCGGTTCAAACATAAGACTGTGAAAGCCTCATATGGAGCTGTGAGCTTCTTTTTAATTGCACGAAAGGGGATTTGTGCACATGGAAGCCGTGATCAACTCCCATTTCGAAAGAATACTCACTGTTTTCAACTATGTACTAGATGTCACAATACAGACAAACCAGACCTGCATGCAAAATAATTATTTCCCAAGAAACTCTGTTCCTGTAACTAACTACTCCATAAGTAAGTCCTCTTTCTTTAAAATTTACCTGAGCTTGTGAGTTAAGGTGACTTCCTTAAGAAAATTCAGCTACTCGTGTTTCAAACTTTTATGAACAGATACATAAATATTCATGACAAATCATGAAACCATACTGAAACCACACTGGATCCATACTACTTATCTTGCAAAAACCTGTCTTGGCTTCAAACTGCACAGGAGAAGATATGGTGAAAAAACAACATGACACTGCTCATCCTTACACACACCTGGAACAACATCGTCCTGTTCTTCTCGGAATCAGAGGGCTGAACATGACTGGGTGCACTCGCATGTCTTCTGCGTGGCTGTATTTTCAGGTTTGTGTCATGAACCCTTCTTTGCATAACAGCAGTGACACTGCTGCACCGGGTGCGAAACTCCTGCTGCTCATCAAAGCCAGAGTCCTCTAAAATTCGCTCTGGAAACGAGCCACGAGTGCTGGCCAGGTTGGTCAAGTTGGTCTGGCTGCCGATTGTAAACATTGCAGCATGCCCTGTGGTGTTATTTGGGCTGTCCAGCTCCTCAAACGGGCTATCTGATGGAGAAGTTGGAGCATTTCCTTCACACAGGGGTAAGTCCAAGTTTGACTCGTTATTCCGCTGCTCACTTAATAGCTTCAGGCGCTGGCGCTCATGAAGGCTGAATTTCTCAATGCAATCATCAATTAGTGTGGAGGGAGCTTTCTTGTGAGACACCGTCACCTTTCCACAGTACAAGACCTCAAATTTTTGAGAGTCATAGAAGGCATCTTCACTATCCTTATTTGGTTTGGCATCTTCTTTCAGCGCTGCTTTGGAGACTTGTCTTATGCTGCTGATGACATCAGGAACCTAGGAGACAGTTTGAAAGGTCTGTTTAGTAGCCATAAATGAGGTAGCACAGACAGTGACATATCAAATGTTTGTTAATGTAAGTGTTTACACAAGTTATTTCTTCAGTAGAGTGGCACTAGCTTCTTGGCTGACAATATAAAAATAGTAAATTATAAATTCTGTACAGTGTACACAGGAAGCAAAGCAAATAATTTCTTGTTTGTTTGGTTTTTTTTTGTTTTGTTTTGTTTTTTATTTGGAACCAGTTTCAGAACATCAGGTTTAAAATTACCAGGTCTACTGACAAACTTTTTTGAGTTTTTTTATAAACTGAGACTGCCTTCTCTTTATCTGTAGCCCTCTTCCCACATTAGCTTCTCTTGCTGATGTATTTTGCATAGAGCCATCACTGTTTGTTTCTATTTGGCAAAGTCAGATATTCTGTTCTTAGGACAGTTGTGGAAATGGTTTGGTGAAAAAGAGACCAGCAATCCACACCAGTTTCAACTGACAGTTTAGGAAGACAAGCAGTAAGCGTGTGGGAATTTTACCAAAGTACCGTGTACAATCGCATTAGCTCTCACTTATTATCTACTACAAAAAACTCAACTCGTCTATCCTATGGCACTGTTTACTTTAAGGTCACACTTCCCTGCTGTCTCAGTCATCACACAATTCAGAAGCACACCCAAATCTCTATTCATCCCCATCGTTATTACTTACAGATTCCTACTACACCCTCTAAGGCCAAACAATTCTCCATGGAAACTCCCGATTTCAGCCCTGTATCATCCAGTCTTTTAAGGGCACACGGTGATTCTTCCATTTCATCACAGCCACCCTGGGAGGATATCCGCCTTCAGTACCAACATATTTACTACGCAAGCTCCTTTTTCATTTTGCCTTTACTAAAGAAAACAAGTTGTCGTCCAACTCGACTGACTGCAGATCACCATGACTCTAGTTGCTCTTCTGACAGTACCTTCCTCTGATTAACCAAGTCTCTTTCTCAATAGGTCTCATCTTCTCTAGAAAGATAACAAATGGCATTGTGCATTAGGGAAGTTATTGGTGACAACGAGATCAAGAGAGAAAAGTTATCTGATTTTCTTCGCAAGAGAAACCAGTTCTCAACACCTGCCTAATCGCATGCAATCAATCAGCAGTTTCTGTATTCCATAATATTTGATAATGTGTTTCACAGCATTTTTTCTATTTAAAACATAAAAAAGAAAAAGATAACTGAAGTCATACCTTAGTAAATAATCCATGCTCCCTACAGTATCTCTTTCTTAGAGTCATGATACCAGTTGAAACTTGCAAGTGAGGCAGCAGTTTCATATGCCAATACTTGTGCAAGTCACAGTGGAAAATTACCTCATCTTAATCCCTGTCTCCAATTCACACTCCTCATCCATTGGCCATTAAATTTAAATCTGCTTCCAGTTCATGTATTGCAAAATGAAGTTCAACTACCCTAAGATCTACTGACTGTTTGGCTTTCATGCCTATAGACGTCATCATCATCTCAGTTTCCAGTGAGGCTAGAAGTTAGGACTTGATACAACACAGATACCAGAGTATATTTAATCTTTACTCACTCTCACTACCAGGCTGCTTTACCATTGCCCAAGGCACACATCCTCCCAGCCACACCAGCCCAGCTGGACATAGACAACTCTCCCTTTATACATTCTGGTTCATATTCCAAGATGCAGCTCTTTTTCTACTGATCACCCTCTTATTCTTTCCATGGTCTGTGCTTAAAGAAGGACTAAAGTTTAAACCCTAAGCTCTCTACTTCAGCAAAATTCACAAGCTAGTTGTCTTTTAATTAACATTTTAGGATTCAGAACCTGTTACAGCACCATTCACTCGTATTTCTGTTCAAAGAAGAGTACAAAATGATAATGCTATTAAAAATGCATAAATTTTACACACAACCAACCAGAGTAAACAATGTCAGTTGTTTAATCGGCAACTGGCATTTTTAAAAAAGTGGACCGTTATTCCCACTCCAGTAACTGGGTTCTGCCACTTGCTCACCACTTTGAAGATAAAAGACCGGAAAAGATATTTTTTTTTTCAGTCTTTCTAACAACATCCAAATCTTCTTAACACTTCCTATCCTCCACTGCCAGCAAGTGTCCAAACAGGCTGGGGATAAGCCACCACCAACTCCACCACAATAGGATTCCCCATCCATCCCCACCTCTCTCACAAATCTCCCCCAGAAGCATATACACAGAGTTTTACATAATTCCAATACTACTTTAAAAAACAGAACAAAACATCCTACTATCCTGCTATTTATCACTTCATTTAATTCCCACCTTTTTCCAGGTAGTGCATACTCTTCAGATGCTTGTATTTGAGTCACAATTGCTATTTCACAATCCCTGACCCTTGTATAGCTCTTGCTTTTACCTACCCCACAAACTGCTACAGTATTTTCACTTCAGCATAGAGGGACCCTGGCATTCAGCTCATACTGCCCAACCAATCCTTATTCCATACTTTATTTAGATAACTTATTTTTAACAGGCTGTTTTTCAGCATGCACCATCATAAGTATTCACTACTTTCCTACTGTTTTTTTTTTAATTTGTCCACAGAACAATAGTGATAAATCACGGTGAAAAACTGAATCCCATTCATTCGCTTTTATACAGACGAAAACAATGCAATACAGGAATATCACAATGGATAAGAAATATCTGTCAGATGGTCCAGAATCAGGTCCAGATGCTTGCTAGTTGTTTCATGGATTCTCTAGATAGCACAGTATGGTGTGAAAAACAGCTTCAAGTGTAAGATGCAAGACAGATAACAACATTGCTGGGCAATTAGTCACACACACAGATTTTATTGGACTTCAGTGTAAGAAGTAACTGTACATTGATGGTGATGTGCAAAACAATAGATAATGTGCCAGCCTGCAGTGTTAGATCTGACTCTCTTTACTTCTACAGTGACACCACTTTATCAAGAATCAAGTGCCACTACTATCTGAGATGGACTTGATCAGGTTACAGTATTTTCATTTAATGTTTTGACTTTCGGCAAAAAGCATAACTGAGATCAAGTGGAGTCTAAACAAGAGTTTCCATCTATATTTTCCTGAAATGCAAGATAAAGGAAAAGTTGCACAATTATCAATTAGAGCAACCATCCCAATGTGGCTTTTTACGCATTTCTTGGGCATGTATTATTGGGTTTTGACATTTTGCTCTTCCGGAAATCAAGAAGTCCCTGTCACAAAAGTTTCGCCATCAAAGTTGTGTAACTTTTTTTGGATTTGGATATTAGCTTATTACTTGTTAATGATGAAAATTCAGGCCAAAGTTAGACAAGGCAGTAAGCAAAATGGAGATTTTAAAACGCTGAATTAACAGGATGAAACTACTTAACTACTTTTAGAAATCAGTTTAGTAATATTAATATGACAGACTTCTGAAACATTCAAAACTTCTTAATGTGTTTCCAAGTGCTAGTATTTCCCTGCAGTAGTCTCATTAAATTAAATGGAGAGAAAAGGGATTCCTACTCCTGAAACCCATAGAGCCACTGCAGATCTTCCTGAACTTACACTAACAGTTGTTACGGTAGAGCAAAAGGTTCAATGAGCTATCACCTTTTTTTCAGCATTCACCTCTATATGACAAAAATAAATATTTAAGCAATTAATCTATTTAACATAGATTTTTTTGTCCTCAAATCTCGAAGATACTTATGCTGGAGAGAGACTGAAGTAGAGGGGGACAGGTAGTCTATTTGGAGGGTGAGAGGGGGAAGCTTCCAGCCCAAACAAAACCAGTGGTACTAGTGATGGGACAACACAAGAAGAATTAATTCTCCCATGCTTTGCCTCTCACAGGTCCTACGGTCTATGGGCCTATGACCTTTTTCCAAACATTGCTGGGCAGGGAAGGAGAAGATGACTACATCCCAAAGGGAATTGCAGAGGGCTTCTCAGGCAGAAATGTAGGAGCTGACGGTACCACACCAGGACAGCAGTTCTCAAACCAGAAGGAGAAAGCAGAAGCATAATGTAGGTCACGCCCCTAGGTATTATTCATGAAGCTTCCCTAAAGTGCTGAGGAATAGCAGACTATTACTTTAAGCAGAACAAAGTAGTTACGAAGAAAAAAAATATATGTATAAGTACAGTGATAGACCAAGCTTGTTGGAGATAAGACATATTCCCAGTCTATACAAATTAACATTGTAAGAATCTTAAACCAACTTTCTACATGTTTATTGTCCAATATATTGTATTTATTGGCCACAGAATCCCAAAATTCTATTAACTTCCCACTTTACATGCTTAAGAGAAGAAGCAGATGAGCTCCCACAACAGAAGTTGCAAGGTCTTTAGGAGCTAAAACACAAGGAGTACACACCCCAGCAGGCAAAAAATCTGAAAAGTTGTCGGAAAAAGAAACAAAGATCCTGACTGACATGCTTCAGGAATATGGTACATTATCCAGATGAAAGGACTAATGTTCACTCAAAATTCTAGGAAGAGCATATAAAGCTTTCTTTAGTACAAGTGACCTCATGCTTAAACAGTTACGGGCACACTGAACTCTGTCAGGTGTTAATAAATAGATGCCAGACACAATGGATGTGAGAGCTTCAGATGAGCTTTCCTCCCCCCACAGAATGTCAAGAGCTGCACATGCTTGTCAAAGTTCATATGCCGCTGTTGTCTCCTAAGACACAGCTTATAGTAATTTCTAAATCTCTGATAGAGCCAAGAGAACTCAGAATATCAGATATCCTTTCTCAGGGCCTGTACTGAAACCCCACAAACGCAAGAAGCCAAAAAGTCATGGACAGACAGTAGGCACCATAAGTATCTATCACCAAGACTAGACTGTGATACTCGTTCTGCTCCTCAGTGTGAGGAACAGTTCAAAATTTGATTGAGAAAAAAGAAAACAAAAACAAAACAAAAAACCAAAACAACACAACAAAAAACTAAGCCACACCACCAAAATCAGACATACAAGGCTGTGCCAAGCAAGAAGAGCTTCATAATGAAGAAATATTTCACTCCAGGGAAACAGGATTGATCTAATAAGTCTAATCAAGGAGGAGAAAAAAAAAAGTCACTTGGGAATCCAAATGAAATTTGCTATTATTCATATCTGAGTAGACTAGGATTGCGTGAATCACTCTTCAGCCAATTACATCTGATTTGATACACAGCGGTTCAATAAGCAAAGTTAGCCCTACTCAAAACAGATGGCATTGGCCAAGTTCTGCATCACCTACAGTAAGATTCAGCTCCAAATACACAATGCCAGAAGCAAAGCGCGATAGGTTTTATACTGTCACAAACTCGGTTTACTACAGACAGCAGAGTTTTGGTAAGCTGAAACTAACAACAGCACCAGTTTTAGCTAAATAGTCCCCCCAGCCTATTCCGTTTATACCTGATACCCCTCCTTTGTCCCACCCTCCCCCATGACCTTGGTTATAGACCTTGTGAGCTATTGCAGTACATCATCCATTTGGCCAGCTAGCATAAAATAAGGCTGCAGCACTTCACTCCGGCGAGAAGATAGACACACTAATACCCTAGATCTGCTAATTCCAGCTCTGCAGTTCATGGGCTCCATTCATTTCTCTCCCTTGTGACTGGAACTACAACAGGGTCAATACATCATGGAGAGCAAACACCTTTCTCATGCGTAAGTAGTACATTATTCAAAGTGAACGTGAATAGTACTGCCAAGAACTATTTTACTTCACATCGAGAAACTTTGAAGTGTTCAACGCAAAGATATTTTTTCATGTCAGAAATATCAGCTTAAAAGAGCTTTCATTAGTTACATCAGTTATCTGACTTGGTTAAAACCTAAGAGAAGACTACAATAAAATAACATCAAATACATTGATGTGCATTTTCTCATGTCATGCAACAAGGTTTTCATTAACATCACTTCTAACTTTATCAACCCTGCCTTAAACCCCCCAAAAGAACTTCAGTTACAAGGTATTTAACAGCAATATCTTGAAGTTGCAAAACAGAGAGGCTATCAAGCCTACAAAATCACGCACACCTACACCGTACCACTAGAACAGTTTGCCACAGCTCTAGAATAGGCAGCGTATCTCCCCGCGGTGACACTGCACACCTTCTCAAATAGCGGTGGCAGAAGTTGAAGCATTAAAAAATGAAATAAAAAAGAAAAGCATATACTCTCTTTGAATTTACAACAGCCCCCAGTGAACAAAGGTGGAATTCCCCTTTTCGCTTGGGGGATAACATTCAAACGCATCCCGCAGTAATTACACCAAGCCGTGCTTTCAATTTTAACTCAGACTTCAAAAATCAAATACTACGGATATTGCAAAGAAGAACAAAATTCACTTGCTGTATACCATTATTTCCACAGCTGGACAGAATTTTACTGTGCAGAGGAGCTGCAGCTCTTGTTAGTTTGTTTCTAGCTTCTCCGTGGAAAATTTCAATCTGGAATTTATTAAACTGAGCAGAGCCCCTCTTCACACCATAAGGCTTATACACATTAGCATGACCGGGAAGTACTAATTTAACAAACATGCCTAACAAATCTGGCTACTTAATGATAGCTGTTCTAGCAAAGTGATTATTTTCAAAGCAAGGGGAAAACAAAAAAGCTCAGCCCCTCTCATTCCACCACCACCACGCAGGCTGCAGCATCAGAGCCCTTCCACCATTCAAAGAGACAAGAGATGAATGAACTTTACAAACGCGCACATTAGGAGCAGTCAGTACCTTCTGGTGCAGGCTCCAGTTCAGAAGCAGAGGCATGTCCGAGCAAAACTGTCACCAGGCTTTGGTGTCACAAAGACGAGGAACTCAGGAGCAGATTCCCACCGTAAGAAAGGTCCTGCTCTCACAAAAGGGCTGGCAGCACTGTGGCAGCATTTCCTCCAGCTCGACTGGTGACACCACGGCAGAGCCAGAGGCAGAGCTCCACACAGCAACCGTTATCCTTCAAAAAAGCCAAGCATTTCCTGACTGAAGAACCCGCGCTGCCTGGGATTTGAATAACGAGTCCCACTCACGACCCACCTATTTGGCTTTAAAAATGAACAAAAGAGAAACAGGATATCGTACAGACATCGACATCCCGTGCTTTGCTCGTTTGCTGAAAAAGAGCATGACAGCTATCACTTAGAAACCAGCACGATGTCTGAAAAAGTTAGGAGGAATGCAACATGACTCTCCTTTCAGTTAGTGTTAAGTTGCAAGATAGGAGAACCCCAGCCACGGCAGTGAAACACAACAGAGACAAAATAAGCCACATATCACATCCTGCTGCATATCAGGCATTCAACACCGAGGCAAAGGTTTTTATCTTACACAAAAATGCACCCAAATGCTAGCCAAAGTACAGATACCAGTAATTATTCTCAGCCAGAAAGAAGGGTGGGAAAGGGGGAAGCAGGGGAAATGTTTTCTTTTAACTGTTATAAACGTTTTTGCTGCCATCCAGCTAGTACAGCACCGATCATCCAGATCTTTCGTACTACCAAATCTACAGAAGTCTGTTGCTTCACAGGCTGGTGACAGCGCTCCACTTAACGCTTTTCACCATTAAAAATGCATCTTTCTGATGGAGAGATAAAAGGCCAGCTCAGAGCAGTTCAATTTATCCAGTCACACAAGCAATTTGTTGACTGTGTTTATACTAGAGATATTTAGAAACCGGAACAGAAGAATTTGTCTTCATCAGCTGACTTAGCTCTGAAGGAGTATTGACCATTTCCAGCAGTTTTACAGAAACAAGGAGGATTTGTAGCCAAAAGAAATGCTACAACAAAGGCCAAAGAGTAACAGCCAAATTGCCAAGCCTTTCTACAACCCACCTGCACTTAGTGTACTTCTAAAAATACAGTTTAGAAAATATGAAGTCAGGTTCTCAGCAGGCAGTAATAAGCATCTGCCATCAACTCCAATTAATTCTGCTGCAAGTCTGGGCTAACACAACACAACAAACACAAGCCTGGTAGCAGGGAAGTTGGAACACGGGGGCTGGCAAAGATAGACCCTGTGAAAGCAGCTTTTGTAGCTTGAAGCTGACAGTCACCCCTGGCAGGCAACGCTCTCACGATTCTGCTGTTCTCTTCAGGTTTATGAGTGTAGCCAAAGCTTACAGCAACAGAAAACACACAAGGAACAAGCCAAAAGCCCATTAAAGAATTCCATACAGTGAAGTTTTGCTTTCAGGACACAGAGTCTTCTCCCTATCTGCCTGGCCTGTATTTTTTTTCCAGGTCACTAGTCAGGACCCAATTAGGTTTGTTTCTAAAGAGCTACTACAGAACCATGCAGTTATTTTACTCTGATGTTAAACCTCATGCCATACACTGGGGAGAGATCACACACTCCAGCTGAAAGCAAAGCCGAAGACTATTGCTAAACCAGCTTAAAGAGGGACAGATTTTTAGACAGGTAAAATAAAGTAAAATTCAGACGTCAACGTAATTCTTACTTGACATCAACTCAGGAATTACTTGTGTTATTTAGGCTTGATACAGCCACTGGGCAGAAAAGTCTACCCCAGCTGGACTTAGAGAACATTACCTAATCTGCCACTGGAAACTTACGGATCACCTAACACTTTCTGTGTGTTGCATGTGGATGCAAGATGCTGCTTTGCCAAGTATTCAAATTTAAATAAGCCGTAAAATGATAAAAGGTGGATCAAGTTACCTAACAGGAAAGAATGCCTAAGAGCTACAAGATTGTTCGGATGCCTGGGCAGGTAACGGATGCCTTTTTTTATACTTGCATGCGTGCACTCTACAGCGGTATATCAGAGAACTTCAAGGATGGACAGCAGAGCACAGAAAGTTCTTGTGTTTAGTATTCTGCTCCCAGGTTTAGGCCAGCCAAACTTACCCTTTTCCACCTTTACGATACAGCTCACACTCACGCTGCTTGACTACTTTGTAACCCATGGAAGTGTCAGTCCAGAGCTGTCACAACCATCCCTACGTTCTTTGAATACGTATACTAGTCACATACCATCTGATATATACTCAAGCAGAGGCAAGTACTCTTGAGTTTGTTTCCAGGTTTGGGACATAGTTCCTAGAAAGGGTCATTAAGCATTGGAATGGGCTGCCCAGGGAAGTGGTTGAGGCACTATCCCTGAAGGCATTTAAAAGACAGGCTGACTAAGTGCATAGTGACATGGTTTAGTGACGTTTGTTTAGCAGAATTAGGTTGATGGTTGGCCTAGGCGATCTCAAAGGTCCCTTCCAACCTAGACAATTCTACGATTAGAAAAAGTACAGCTAGCTTGTAACATCAGTTCATCTTAAACTTTGCAACCACTTTAACCCAGGGTTTTCCAAACTATTAAAGCACAAATTCAGACACTAGCTAGGAATTTCCTCCTAAAAGCTCTGCATTTTTTAAAATGGATTTCTAGTAAGAGATTTATTTAGATGTTGTATTTATGAACTCCATCGTATTTAACACATACTCTATTTTTAAAAGGGCTTGCCTGAGAAGATAAGGCTATCACGTGAACAATCCCAAACAATTAATACATTCTCTGCATACACTTCCTTTTGAGGAGGAAAAAAAAAAGTTACAGTTGGATAGCTCATTGAAGTATTTTGCCCATTTATGGTCATTATCCACTTCTCAAACACAGATCAGAAGACGGTGAATGTCATTTCAGTAGATTTAAGGTGCAAGTGCTAAGACTGAAATAAGTGGTTAATACACCATGCTCAGGAAAGTGGTAGAGGTTTTTAGTTCAGTAGTTTCAGATATAAGATCTTAATTTAAAAATATAAAACTAACATGTTGATTCACTGTGAAAGGAACACACCTTGGGAAGGCTGTTTTTCCCTAGCCAAGACATCAATAGCAGACCATGATGATTCCTAAAGCAAGAATCAGTCCACATTTGGTTGAAGACCACTCACATCTGATTTCCACAGATGCCACCACCTTTCTAACTTATTTGTAACAATAAATACCTTCTTTATCACGGAAGGCGAAGATGGTAAGTGGTAAGTCCACACTCACTCCAGGAGATGGGAAAATTTACAGGCTCTATTCAGTCCAAGAGATCTAGTAGGTGTCCGTGTATTTGGTCCAGAAAAAGTCTAGCACTGCAGTAACTTCTTGTCCCCTGAATGGGACCAAGTTCCTCAGTGATGTGAAACCAAGGTCTTTTCCTAATTGATGCTTTCCCAGAAACTCTTGACTGCAGTACTGAGGGGTTTCAGACTACAAATTTTCCTCAAAAAAGGCTCTGCATATAGAAAGGTAGACATCAAAATCAGGGAAACAGTGTCAAGTAGCAGGTGATGCTGCAGTAGAAACATACAAAAAAGTTACTAGTGGGTTCAAGACTCCTTATCTCAAAAGATGTACACTTAGAAACTGTGAAAGACAAATGCACCCAATTTATCAGATAGCATGCCCGCAGTGGAAAAAAAAGGATCACAACCTAACAGCCTTTTAACAGCTTCTCCACCCTAACATTCATAAATTTTCTAGTACCTTAGAAATACACACCTGTACAAGTTCCAGCTTGTCCAGTAATCTCACATTATCTTGTGCCAGTATCAAATGCCTAAGCAACTAGTAGTACAATTAACTTTTCCCAGATAACAACTAGCAATCAACCCCAGCATAAACACAGCAGAAGTGGTTTCAAAGCCGTATCAATCCAGATGCCGAATTCCCAATGGTTTTTAAACCAGGTGTGGGGCAGAGCAGGGACCTTCCACCTAACTAGACCTCCTCCAGCATCAGAGTCTTGAATCATGACTTTGCATGATGGAGACAGAGGAGTAACAGATACCGCGCCAGAAGGCAGAGCTGGCACACCACAACACACCGGGCACTAGTCTCGCTGGGAGTCACGAGAGTCTAATCTTGTCAATCACTAACTGTTAAAAATGCAATGATTTCATCAGCTGCTTGTGTTAGCTGTGAAAATAATTAAATACACATAGGTAGTTACGGTGTTCAACAGTAAATCTGTACAGGCATAGCCAAATGGGCGTTTCGGATTTAATAGCTGAAAGTAACTAAGAACATGGTTGTTTTTTATGCAGCTACAGAGATACTGTTAATAATGATAATAAACCTCAACCCACAAGACCCAGGGGCAACGGAAAAGGAATTGCTTTCCCAGAAAGCTTTGAGGCACGAGTCAACAAAGTAAAGAGACAGTGAGGTCCTTTCAGAGGAAGAGCTTCATAAGACACGACTCTTGCTCCACCAGTCATATACCTTGTGAATGACTTTAAGGGTTTGATAAAGACCCACGAGACCATTTGCATATATTCCCAAAAAGCTTGTGAGAGAATATTTGGTTTGTGAGTCTGGGTTCTGTAAAACTGTAGGGGGAAAAAGGGAGCATAAACTCTCGGATACTGTGTAAGGAAGAAAACACAATAGGTGATGAATACAGAGAACCAAGACGGATGGGACAGAATTGTTTGAGGGTACATGGGGACTGTCTGTTTGATTTTTAGACTACACTTTCGTATACTTCAGGTAAAGTAACTTTTGCAGTGCTTCAATAATTGCTACTCATAGATACTACTTGTTTCAGTACTGTTAACCTTTATTTTCTCAATTTAGTATGTCTGCTACATGACAGGTATTTCTCCACCAGCATTTGCACAGCACTGCCCAACAGCATAAACAGTAAAATTTAGGCAACCAGCTTTTGGAATTGGCTCGAGACTACACAAGTGTGCAGAACAGGCAGGTCACATTCACTAACTAGAGCTAACAATGCTAACAATATTCATAGGAAAAGTGGCATAGGTCTTATGTCCTATCAAAATACCATCAAAAATACACCCAGGATTTCCAGACTTTAAGTTCATTATTAAAGCACACCAAAGCCCACACTGCTTCACCTTCTATGGTACCATCTTCATCTTACAAATACTATTAATACATCCTACTTGGGTACCTATATATCAAGGTACATGTAGAGAAGGGCAACACAGCCCCGATGCCCAGGGCTTGGCAAAACTATGCTTAGATATAATATGGCAGTCCCTGTCACATAGCTCCTGTCCAGCCTGGAAACTAAACTCCCATTTCTGGGTTGATAGGGATGGGGGGGATGAGAAGGGAAGAGTGGTTTTGCCACTGACAAAACAGTATGCTTGTCTATGACATGCTTAAAGAAGTTATTTTGAAGGATAATATAAATCCCATTCACTTCAGATTACCACAGGAGTTTCTTAAATAATTTCAGCTAATGTCTTATTTCTCATGCTAAGCTACAATCAAAGCAAGATACAGCTTCAAGTAACTTAAAAGTTTTAGAAATAAGTATGCAAGTTCTTCTTTCATAAAAGAAGACAGCTCTCTCTGGACTGATGAACTTAAAACTCAATTTCACCATTCCACATCCGAAGCTTTTTTTTTACTTAAAATAGACCAGATTATGAAATGTTTCTCTCTACAGCTGAAAGTTAGTTTGCTGATGAAAGTTAGCAGTGCACATGTAACTACTAATGGAAATCGGAAAATAAGCTCCCCTGAGGAATGAATTTCATTCCTCCTGCCCGTCAACTCTCCCTCCCCTGGGGGAGCTTAGCCTATCTGGGAATTATCTACATGAGGAATTCATTCTTGGCCATGGCTGGATGTCCTGTTCTCACTGAAGTCAAGGCTGAAACTTGTTTTGCAAAGCCAGCGAGGAAACATCAGTTGTATCAATAAGAACAAGCACATTTCAAAATATATCCATTCTGTGCTTCCCAACACCCTGTCTAGGAAGGCAAGATATGTCTCCCTCACCAAGCCTCAGCCTTTTGTGCGGCGGGATTCACAAGCTTCAGCTGTGACACACGCAAGGGCTTCCAAAGCCATTCCATAGATTCCTACATAGTAGATACCAGTATGCTTCAGAGAAGAACAAAAGAAATCTCAACTCCAAGGGTTACACCAAACATGACAGAAATATACAACACTAATTAGGCTTCTTATTCTCTGGGGAGTTTTTAAAGCATTTGGCATGGTCCCAGGTGCTGTAGCTTCTGTTCGTTCATGAGCTCTCAAGGACCTGAAGCCAGCGTAGGACACAAGTTGGCTCACTTCTGCGGTTTTGCTATCAGAACAAGCTTAACAACTAGCATAAATTAGGTAACTTCAAAACAGAGTCCTTTTACAATGAAGGCAGTGTAACAGATTCACTGTTGTAATCAAGAGAATTTTATTAGAACTATAAAAGTTCAGAAATTAATATGGACAATCAGCTAGAAGCAAAATCTGAAAAACACACAATTCATTTGAAAAGCCCAATTAAAACTCATACACCAAGATGGTAATTTAGTTCATAGGGATGCACATGAATAGAAATGAGTAAGACTGAATATATTAACATCTCTGTGTTTTCAGATGAACAGAAGCCAAGGTGACCCAAACAGAAATCTTTTTTCGTTTGGGGCTTGCTTTGGTGTTTTTTTAAGGGAGAGGGGGAACCATTATAAGAAGGTTATGATGCATCAGAGGAAATAATAACAAAAGTAAGTGAAAGTAGTAGAAAAACAGAGGAACAGGCATGTGTGCTCCTAAATCCAGTACTTGGCATGTAAATAATTTCAAAATGGCAAACCAGAGCAGCTTTCTGCAGTGTTGCAACCTACCTAGCTAAGACTGCTTTCCACAGATACTCAAACCTACATCCTGTAGAGATTTTTACATCCTTTTACTCTTCATGGGAACACTAGTAAAGACAAGCTCATAATTCGGATGTTCAACTTCTGAAGAGACTACAGGGTGATGTAAAAGGAGCTTCTACTGATTCTACTATGTAAGTGAGCTATCCTCACACTGTAGAGCAGATATTTCCAGTTTTCTGGAATTAAACAATTTGGAACTGCTCACTGGCATGTAGCATTTGAGAAACCATATTACCTTCCATTAGTAGCAGCCTCCTGATGATTGATAGCTTAATTATTTAGATGACGCATGCTCTGAGGCTGACCGTAGCAGACAGGGATTCTAGAAGGACACAAAGTAGAGCTTGTCCAAGGAAACTGTAAGGCTTAATAGCATTTTTTTTTAATACGTATGGCAAAAACTGTTACTGAACAGCAAATTCAAAACTTCTGCCCTCTTGTATTAAAATCACCAGAGGAAAGCACTTTGAGCACCCACTAGAAATCAATCCATGCTAAGGATGTACTGAAATTAGAGCTAACCAAAGGAAAAAAGGAAAAAAAAAAAAAGAAAAAAAAAAGACTTGCCTAAATGTTCAGTTAGTTATGGAGAAACAGAACAAAGTCTGTTATAAATTGCTGGATTGACAGGTCTGAAATTTTCAGGTATAACCAAGGCATGATAGTCTTTTAAGTTAAAAAAAAAAGAATTATACAAAGCATCAAAGCTGAGTGATCATCACTTCTGGAAATCAGTCATTGGTTTAAGTGGATTAATAGGCAAGTAGGAGGCTAATTTTAAGGCAGCACTTCAGGGAGACACATCAGGGAACAGCAGATGCACATTGTGTAATAACATCCTGGTATTACACCAAGTGTTCTGAAGTGATATGAAAGCGAAATACTGATTTAAGACATCCAAGGCTTTTTCCTATGGCAAATAGTTGAATACTGTAAGATTCAGATACTGGTGAAGAACAATTGGCAGTGCCAGTATTTTATTCAGGTTTTCTGAACCTATGAATATAGGCAGGAGATTGAGGTCAAACAGGTCAAACTGCTGTAATATATATTTACTGTAACAAGCATTTTACCAGAAATAAACAAGGCAGAGTCATCTCTGCAGGTAACTTTTGCCAAGAGTCCTGTATTGTTAATATATACCTACAACCGATTGCTTGCTGTGAATTCCCAAGCAACTCTGCCAACTCCCAAGCAGTTAAGAACTAACTATATGTGATGTACAAGCTCCACAAACAGCCCTACCTCAATTACACCTAAGGGATACACACTTGCCACTCAGAAATCAGGATTCTCCCAAGCTTTGAATTCTATCTTATTTCATAGTCTATAAATTTACTGTAAGAGTTGTCACTTATTCTTCAAAGAAAAAATCCCACCATATTCTTATAATTTTACCCAGTGAATGGAATACCTTACAGTTTCATCCTGCAAAAAAAAGATACACAGACACCTGGAAGAATATTTATGCAATGCAGAAGGATTTAAAATGAACACCTTTATTTGCTTTATAGTTCTGATGCATCAGCATCAGGATTTACAACATGCTTTGCACGGGGGGAAAAAAAATAAGCTGTGGACAGCAAAAATAGATATTCGATGGAGGAAACAAGAATACACTGCTTTTTATTAATGTTCTTCTGAGTTTTGTTTTTTCAGGGTTTTGATTTNGTTAAACTTCTACAAACCACGTGTAATGTTAAAATGTGGAATAATTCAGCACTTCGGATTCTGCAGTTCTTGGAAGGAATGTACCTGGAATTAGGTTCATGCAGCTAGCAGCTTAGTAATATTGATGCAAGGACAAAAAGCATGTAATTACTGACACGGTATTCATTCTCTCAGACCAAGCAAAAGTTTGTCTTCAGAGCAAGGCCTGATATTTTAAGACATTAAATTAGGTTGGGGAAGAGATGAAAGCTTAAGCAATTCTAGCTGTTAAAAGCACACTCATGCTTGCTCTCAAACCCCAAACTCCCAAGCACCTATCAAAACTGCAGCGGAAAAACAGCTTAAGGGTTTCCTACCCTTAATTATATGAAGCACACTTAGAAAGCCTCAAATTTACAAGAATCACCCAAGTGGAGACAAGAGGTCTGATGAAACTCCTACCAGCAGCAGCCCCCCCTAAACAGTTTGTCCTTAGAAGGGTTCCTACGTGCAGGGGGGAAGGAAGAGGTCAAACTAGAAGGTGACATGCTTCTCTGCCATCATTTCCACAGTTATTTTCTCAAGATATCACACCCAAAATGTTTACTCCCTATTATTTATCACTTCAGTTGCATACAAATATGATTGTGGACATGGCTATATTTCTACAAGGCTTGGTCAAATGCTTACACCCACGTAAGAACATGCTTCCACACACTCATTTACAAAAGTTGGCAAGTTTTGCCAACCCAGCTTTACACAGTGCTTTCATAGGCTTTTCCCAAACACAGACTAAGAATTGCGGCTATAAGATATTATCCAGCAGCTGCTGCTCATAAACTGGCTAAAATGGAGTTTCAGAGTGCTTTAAGCCCCTAGATAATTTAAAAATATCTAACAGGCTGAAGAGGGGAGGGAGCTGCTCTTTCTAATACAACAGGTCCCTTCATCACATTAAGAACAAAGCCGTATTTATATTATTTCACCGCTTATCTGAACACCGCCCCACGCTATCAAGAAAAACACACCCCGTGCTTTGTGATAACATACCCCATGCTAAAGGCAGCCTTACTTTTCCACCGGGACATGAACACATGTCCTGAGCCCCATCACAAGCACCACAGGGACAGCCAATTTCAGGGGCAGCTTGGATCTAAATCAGCAGCTGCTCCATAAAGCCTCCACACACCCCAAGTCTGAAAGAAAGCTAGCTGAGGAGCCAAATGTTTCTAGACAGGTGCCACTTGCATAGTGTATTAATATGAAATTAATCAAACCGTGTACCATGCTCACAGTGCACATTTACTCCGATAGCCTAAGATGACAAGGGAGGAGAAAAGAGACGTGATGATGGTGGAGACAGCTCAAAAAGACAAGAGGTATCCAATGCTCAGTTGAGGTTGGTTTGGGGTTTGGTGTTCTCTCCCCCCCCTTTTCCAGATTACCAAAACAAAACAAAACACACAAAACAACTGTAAATCCTTCATGTTTTCTCCTGAAGAGTTAACATTTCCTCAGCTTTCATACTTTCCACGATTGCAACCTGATGTCAGCTGTGCCCAACTACAGTTATTAGAGGACCTGCAAGATTAGTCTATAAGGCTGAAAGAAAGCCCTCATCCTGCATATAGGAAAAGGGACACATCAAAGTAATTAAGATCTCAAGTTTACCCTTCGAAGTAGACACTTCTAACTACTCTTCCCTCTCCAAAAAGCCACAGTGACGTTTAGGAGCCTGCAAGCCCCTCTTAGGTAACTAAAAAAATTGGACGGTGTTTTGGGTGTAGGTGGCAAGGTGCTGGCAGCAGGGGCGGACACTGTGAGGAGAGGCCAGGGCTGCCCCAAGCTGGACACAGCAACTCCAACTAACCCATCACATGGCTGAATCCAGCAGACAAGATGACAGCACCCCAAGGAAAACAGGTTTAAGTAAGGGCAAAAAAACCCAAAACCAACACCAAACCACACAGGCAGAGGGAGGAAGAAAGTGTGAGACATATCCCTGCAGATATCAAGGTGAGAGAAGAGGGACAGGAGGACGTGCTCCACTGAGAAGCAGGGATTCCTGTGCAGCCCCTGGAGGAGACCACGCTGGATCAGGCTCTCATAATGCTCTCTCCTGACCAGGAAAACATGGAGAAGGAGTAGCAGAGAGGAACAATTACAGACTGCACCTGAATCCCATTCCCCCGCACTGCTCAGGTCCAGAGCAGGGGGGAGGTAGAGGAGTCAGAAATAAAGGAACGAAGTTTTGCCCAGGAAAGAAAGTGTGCGCATGGAGATATTTTAGGTTTTGTCTTTCCTTCTCAAACTTCGAAATCTATTTAATTGGAAATAAATTAAAATAAATTAAAATGGAGCCCATTTTGCCCATGACGGTAATTGGTAAGCGACCTCCACATCTTTGCCCTCAATCCACAAGCTTCTTCATCCCGTTTTCTCCCCCATTCGGTTGGGAGGTCTAACTGTTGGCCAAGGTTAACCCAGTACAGATGGCTAAAAACCAGAGACTTTTCACTGGTATCCACACACTGCTAAATAAATTCTTTTTTTTTTTTCCTCCCTTCAAACACAAACTGTTTTTACACCCGGATTTTTCAAACTGTTATACAACATAGCATGGATGACCAACACAGTAATGATCACTGAACTGAAGAGCTAATACAGGTCCCAGCACGTGCTTTTGCTCCTGGTGGCCAACTAACAGACACGCTGACAGGTCAGCCTTCAAACAGTAACGCAGAAAATTAACACTTGGCAACTACTAATGCTGCCTCCATACCTGTTGTTTAGAGCAGCATCTGGATTCCAGGCCTATTCTTGTGCCCTCGAGATACACAATGCTGCTTCAAACTGAGTGCCTGAGCCAAGAGCATCCCATTTAGACAGACAGAAAGCAATGTCTATAAATACTTAAAAGGCTGGATGTCAAGAGAATGGGACCAGCCTTTTTTTGAGTGGTGACCAGTGAGAGGATAAGAGGTAACGGGCATAAACTTGAACGTAAGAAGCTTCATCTAAACACGAGGAGGAACTTCTTCACTTCTAGGGCGGCTGTCCAGAGAGGTGGTGGAGTCTCTGTCAGTGGAGGCTTTCAAAACCCACATAGACACGCTCCTGTGCTACAAACTAGGTGGACCTGCTCTGGCACAGGGGCTAGACTAGATGATCTCCAGAGGTCCCTTCCAACCCCATATCATTCTGTGAAGACAGTAAGTGAGGCTTTTTTTTTCTTTTCTTTTTNTTTTTTTTTTTTTTTTTTTTTAACATGAGGTCCTGAAATCATTAAGGAAGGGGCCAAGAAACACCCACATACAAAGGTGCAGTAAATAAACCTTGCAACATGCACAGTGGGCTTCAGAGTGCTTGGCAAAGAAACAAAGGTGTGGCTGAGAGGCTACAAAGTCCATCCTCATTCCTGCTATTTTGTTATACTCCAGGAGTTCAGAGAGGACCCTCTCTGCAAGTGCTTTTAATTTTAACAGCAGAAGTTACTGAAGCAGTCCTCATTTTATTCTGAAGGAGAAAAGAAAAAAAAAGAAAAAGAAAAAAGATTGTTTACTACAGTGTTCTTTATATTTACAAGTGCAATCTTGATCCTTGGCAGATCTCTCAAGTAAGTTTGCCAGTAAAAGGTTAAGGTTACACTACTGAATTTGTTAGAGCCGAACTGCTTGGGTGAAAAAGAACTTACTTTTCTGGGGCTGAAGTGAAAAATAGAGAGCTCTGCCCCTTCTGGCAGTAAACCTTCCCCCGCCTCAGCACTGTTTCTCCATTACTGTAAAAATGCAGGTTTTAAACTCTCCCCTTTCAATGCCACATCCAGAAGAGTTCAGGTAGACTGATCAACCATTTCTAGAGCCCTGATAACTATGAAAGAGCAGAGGGTCTTCCTTGCAAATCCACCTGCAAGATCAGAGTTTCAAATGCCTACACAGGTTCATCTGATCTGAAGTATGCAGTAGAATTGCTATAAAGTAATTACAAAGGCTGTGCAGTAGAAAGAAAAGAAAATAAATATATTTCTTTTCACGTAAAGAGTTAGTACCACTTCTGCTAGAACTTTGTCCTGTATCAGAATGGTTAAGCAGCAGCACCTTAGCTATAAGATCAAAAGGGTTTGTTGGTTGGTGGAGTTTTGCTTTTTAAAGGGGTGTGGGGACTAGAGTGCTTTTTTTTTTTCTCCCCTGCTTTTAAGTTAGTCACTTTTTCTCACATAAACCCTGACAGCTGTAGCAGCTCGTTTGTTCCTTCAGAAGGTTATCACTTTTTTGGTCCTTCTGTCCTACATGTTTGACTGGGAAGCTAGAAAGGAAACACTTTTCATTGAAACAAACAGAAACTAGTTTGCTCAAACACTGTACTCTCTCACTAGTTTTATCATTTAAGAAAAAAAAAATCTCCCCAGTAACGTGACAAAAAATGGAGTGCAAGTATTTCAGAATTTGTTACAGTCTGTTAAAAAAGGCCAAGTCTTTATTATGGCTTGATGGCTGTGGCCTATCACAATTAATTGTCACGTTTCCCCCCCTCTTCCTCCACAGAGGAGAAGAGGAAACACTCTCTTCCCAGAACTTGAACCAAATAACAAAGCCTATCTTTCCCAAGAGGAAGAAGATGACAAATGATAATAAAACTTTCTCTCCATTTCACCTGTGCCATTCATACATTCAACTCCACGTTGACATTTCCCAAAGCAGCCAGGTTCTAGCCTACCTACAATAGATCACACAAGGTGAGCTAGCAGTGTCCGCCTGGCATCTTGGTTAGTCTTTCTAAGGTCACTCACGCTAGCATCATTTTCCTACACATTCAAGGAATCTGATATGGTTAGAAGATGCCAACCTTTCAAAGCTCAGATGCAGGGAGAAGTCACCATCAAGTATGGTTTTGGTTTTTTTTCTAATACAGAGCTGAGTCTTCATGCACCAAGCACCTGAAAACACTACAACCATGTAACTTAGAAGATTAACTTGGAGAGACAAGACAGAGGTGCTTTACAGTGAATTCTGCCTGGAAAAACCTGAAAGAACTAGCAAGCACTATAAAAAAAAAAATTGTGAATATGACACACAAAAAAATCTAAAGCTCCAATTTTCTGAAATCAGACTCAATTTACATCCAGCTTTATTTTTAGACATCCAGTTCCGTTTCTTCATACTTCAAAAAATATGATTTTAGATGCTTCTTTCCCTAGTAAAGTATATTTATATTACACAGCACATAAGTAGCATGAAGAGCACAATATTATCTGTGGTGGCTGATGAACAACAGACAGGACATCAGCCCATTTATATATGGAACATTACACTTCATGGAACAGCCACATAAATACAGAGCAGAATGCCAAGAAAGCCTGTTCATCTCATTTCATCTCACAAAAAAAGCCAAGGCAAAGACTTTCTCCAATGGTTTTGCAAAGCCAAAATAAATTCTCCGCAGCTCCTGTTTAATAACAGGCTCTTGATGAACTTCAAAAAAAAACCAACAAAACCCAAGCTTCATCTATTAGGAAGGAAGTTATTTGACTATGGTTCTTCACTCCAACTCAATAGGGCTGGGAAGATACTCACTTGCTCTCAAAAGCTTGCTTTGAGGATTCAGAAACCAGGCAACCCAGTAAGCTGCATCTGTGCATATTAACTTTTGCTGAAAGCACAGCCAACTTCACCATTCACAGCAGCATCACTGTTGCTTATATTCTGGTAAACAAGGGCTTGTACTGACAACTATGACTTGATACATCTATTTTTCATACGCCCTTAGATTCCTATTAAGTTCCAGGGCTGGAAGCAAGGCCAATTTATGTTCACAAAGCATTACTATTTATCATTTCACAGAGTGAAACTATTAAAATTAAGGTGCAGTGTAACAGAACATAGCAACACTATTTTTACTTTTTCTTTTTTTCTTTTTGCATCAAACTAGTTTCAGAAACAGAACTCAGGCTAGAATTCCACATCGCCTGACTTAGTTCTAGTCTCGCAAGCCCTGTCACTCATAGAGCTCTGTCTCAGTTACTGCTAACAGCTTTTGTCTGAAGTCACTTTCTGGAAGACAGTCAGGAATATACAGAATACTGCTCACACATGAGCAGTTGGGTCCTATCCCCAGTGTCTTGATGGATGGAAGGATAATATGAAAAGTGACATCCTCAAGCACAGACAGAGATAATATATATTCAGTGGCCTTCGTTGGCTAGCAGCTACGTGACACAGTGCTTAAACTTCAACCCTTGCTTCAGATACTTGATGTTCTCAGGGGAAAAAGAGAGGGTTGGAGAGCTGCCTGGCAGTAAAGGACCTGGGGGTGTTGGTCAGCTGTCAGCTGAACACAAGCCAGCA